>CM019695.1:4200729-4734367 GCA_009760885.1 Achatina immaculata | reverse complement strand
GGGTATCCCCTATCAAAGGAGAAGTAAGACGCCTCCTTACCTCCGTCAGTCTACGGGACACCCTTGGGCAAGGTGGAGTACCCGTATAGCCCCCCGATCAGGGTGACGTGAAGCCATGGGAGCAGGTGGTGGATGGAATGGGAGAGCAGCTGACAGATAATGTTGGTTATGGTCACCATTCTATGATGGTAGGCAGATGATCTCAATGTAGGGACAATGGCTACGATCACTGACTAGTACAGTCACTGCCCGGAAGGAAAGCAATGGTAAACTACCTTCTGGAAACATACCAAGAAACCCAAGCAGCAATCATGGAAAGTCAAATAGGAAAAAGATCTGGTGGTGACGCCCCCAGGCCAGATAGATCTAATTTTAACACTGGGGAAGAGTGTGAGGCAGAGGTCGGTACTAGTAATTGTGATGACGGACAAAATCCTGACGGTGTTACCAAGGAAAACCCCTGTATCAAACTAAAAAGAAAAATAAGAGTAGGAACATGGAATGTAAGAAGTATGTATGAGGGAAAATATCAAGTAATAAGTGACGAGATGAAAAGAACGGGGATACACATTTTGGGAATCTGCGAACATCGATGGAAAGGATCAGGACACTTTAAGAGCGAGAATGATAATATATTTATATATTCTGGCGGAGAAGTAGGAGGAAAGAATGGAGTGGCTTTTTATTTGGACAAATCAACATCAAAAGCATTACTAGGCTACAATCCAGTAAGTGATAGAATCCTAACAATCAGACTTAAGGGCATTCCTAGAAATGTAACAGTCATCCAGATATATGCACCTACATCAGCAGCAGAAGAAGAGGAAGTAGAACATTTTTATAACACACTGCAAACGACAATAGACCAGGTACGGAAAAATGATATTGTATTTATAATGGGTGATTTTAATGCAAAAATTGGTACAGAAAGAGCAGAAGATGAAGGACATGTTGTAGGGAAATTTAGCATAGGACACAGAAATGAGGCAGGTGACAATCTAATGGCGTTTTGCATGGAAAATGAGCTAATGATCGCTAACACACTTTTTAAACAACATCCAAGAAGACTTTACACATGGACATCACCTGATGGGAAAACCAGGAATCAAATAGATTACATTTTAGTGCAGAGAAGGTGGAGGTCAAGCATAACATCAGCAAAAACTTTACCAGGTGCTTATTGTGACACGGACCATGAGTTATTAATAGCAGACATGAAGATAAAGATAAAAAAGATAGTTATGGGATCAAGACCACTCCGCTTTGACCTTACAAATATACCAGAACAATACGGTATAGAAGTGAAGAACCGTCTCGAAATCCTGATGGCTGTACAGGAAGAGATGACACCAGATGGATTGGCTACGCAGGCCAAAGATATCTTAGTAACAACAGCTAAAGACATGGTTCCAGTAAAGAAAACACAAAAGAATAGATGGATCACAGCAGGTACACTAGAACTGATAAAACAATGTAGAGAAATGAAGACGCAATGGAGAGTGACAAACAACAACAAAGATAAATATAAAACTTTAACAAAAGAAGTACGAAGAAACATAAGAAAAGACAAAAAACAATACATACAAGATTGTTGTGAAAGAATAGAAGAACATCAGAGGTGTGGAAGAGATAGTGAAATGTTTAAAGAAATGAAGACATTGACGAGAAATGTCACACCTAAGCTAAATGTAATTTGTGATGAGATGGGGAATACCCTGACAGAGACAGAGGAAATTCTAGAAAGATGGAAGGAATATTGCAAAAGAATGTATGAAACAACCGACTGTGGAAGCAGAAATCAACAGTGTGAATTATTATTGGAGGAGAAAGAACCCGAGCCGACAATGGAAGAAGTTTTATGGGCAATAAAGAATTTGAAAAATGGTAAATCACCAGGATGTGATGAGATAACCGCTGAATTTATTAAAGCAGGAGGAAAGGAGTGTGCAACAATCTATCATGCACTATGTAAAAAGATATGGCATTTGGCCAAAGATATGGTATTTGGCCAAAAGAATGGAAAAGAACTGTATTCATACCACTGCCAAAAAAGGGTAACCTGAAATTATGCACCAACTACAGAACTGTTGCCCTGATTAGTCATGCCAGTAAAATTCTGTTAAAAATCATAATGGGTAGACTTCGAAAGAAAATAGAAGAAGAAGTCAATATGGTCCAAGCTGGCTTCAGGCAAGGAAGAGGATCAAGAGATCGTATATTCAATCTAAGATTAATAATAGAGAAATGCAGGGAGTTTAATGTGAATCTATATTTATCCTTTATAGACTACTCAAAGGCATTTGATTGTGTACAACACCAGAAACTTTGGGAAATAATGGAAAAAATGGGATTTCCAACACATTTGATACAATTAACATCACTGCTGTATCTAGACCAACAAGCAGCAGTAAGAATAAATGATGAAACAACAACTTGGTTTGACATAAAACAAGGGGTCCGTCAGGGGTGCATATTGTCACCCTACTTATTTAACTTGTATACTGAAAATATAATGAGGAATGTTAGAGAAGATGTAGACAAAGAATATTACGATGCCATAACAGTTGGAGGTTATGAAATACCAGAGATTAGATATGCTGATGACACAGTATTGCTGTCCACAACACAAGAAGGAATGGAAAAACTAATTATGTCAGTCCGCAAGAACAGCGAAGAGCAGAACCTCTATCTTAATGCAAAGAAAACTAAAGTGATGACAACTGACAAAACAAACAAGGCAACTGAAATATGTATCAATGAGGAAAAACTGGAAGAAGTGGAGAGTTTTGAATATCTTGGATCACTACTAACTAATAATGGAGATACAATGAGGGAAATTAAAAGGAGGACATCTATTGCTCTTCAGAAGGTAAAGCAAATAAAGAATCTGTGGAGAGGAGCAGACAGAACCACAAAAATAAGATTTTTAAGGGCATGCATCTTTCCCATCGCAACATATGCCTGTGAGACCTGGACACTTAACAAAACAGCTGAGAAACACATAAATGCCTTTGAATGTAAATGCTACAGAAGAGTTCTCCAAATATCGTGGACACAAAAAAGAACAAATATATCTATACTACAAGAGCTTAATATTGAAGAAGGCTGGCTAGTAAAGAGGATTAAAGAGAGAAAACTTAAATATTTTGGACACATTAAACGTCATGATAATTTGGAGAAGACCGTATTGGAAGGATACATAATGGGGAAAAGAAAAAGAGGAAGACCGAAACGAAGATGGCTGCAGGACATCGCTGACGATCTGGAAATGGATGCAGCAGCAGCAGGCCATATATTCAATCTAAGATTAATAATAGAGAAATGCAGAGAGTTTAATGTGAATCTATATTTATCCTTTATAGACTACTCAAAGGCATTTGATTGTGTACAACACCAGAAACTTTGGGAAATAATGGAAAAAATGGGATTTCCAACACATTTAATACAATTAACATCACTGCTGTATCTAGACCAACAAACAGCAGTAAGAATAAATGGTGAAACAACAACTTGGTTTGACATAAAACAAGGGGGTCTGTCAGGGGTGCATTTTGTCACCCTACTTATTTAACTTGTATACTGAAAATATAATGAAGAATTTTAGAGAAGATGTAGACAAAGAATATTACAATGCCATAACAACTGGAGGTTGTGAAATACCAGAGATTAGATATGCTGATGCCAGTAAAGTATTTTGCAGAATAATCATCAACAGAATTGTACCAGCACTTGAGGAAAAACTTCGGAAAGAGCAGGCAGGATTTAGGAAATGAAGATCATGCATAGACCACATATTTGTACTTAGACAAATATTAGAAAGGCAAATGAGTGGCATAGCACAACATATGCATTATTCATAGATTTTGAGAAAGCCTTTGACAGTGTCAACAGAGATGCACTGTGGAAAATCCTAAGATGGCATGGCCTCCCCCATAAGATAGTAAATGTAATCAAAGCCCTATATGAGGGTTTTCAGTGCAAAAGTGATCTGTGGAGAACATACCTCCAGCAGCTTTAGGTACAAACAGGAGTGAAACAGGGATGTGTACTATCACCAACATTATTTATCTTGGCAGTAGACTGGTTAATGAAGGAGGCAACATCAGACAAATGCAGAGGATTACAATGGACCCTTGACACAGTGCTGGAGGACCTTGACTTTGCGGACGACATTTGTCTATTATCAAGCAGTCACAAAGATATGCAAGATAAAATAAACAAGCTAACTCAGAATGACAAACAACATAGGACTAAAGATCAACGTAGGAAAGACAAAGTTAATGAAGCAAATTGTGAACAACAGAAATGTACTCAGAGTAGACAGCAAGTTAGTGGAGGAGGTCAACGAATTTGTATACCTTGGCAGCAGAGTAGTAGAAAATGGAGACAGCACAGAGGACATCAACAGCAGACTTACTAGAGCAAACCAGGCTTTTGCAATGCTACAGACTATATAGAAATAAAAAAACTAAGCATAAATATGAAAATCAGGATATTTAAGAGTAATGTTCTAAGTGTACTACTCTATGGAAGTGAATGCTGGAAAATCACCAAAACCATAGAAAACAAGTTGAATTCTTTCCAGACTAAATGTTTACAAAGAATTAGTAAAATATTTTGGCCAAACACCATAAGAAATAACATCTTATTGGCAGAAATGCAGATGAAGCCACTGACAATTATTGAGGAAAGACGCTGGCGATGGTTGGGACATGTGCTCCGAATGACTAACAACTCACTACCAAAAATAGCACTAAGATGGACACCACAGGGGAACAGAAGTAAGGGTAGACCAAAAGAGACATGGAGAAGAACAACAGAAAGGATGTTGAGCAATAGAGGGCTCACCTGGGCAAGAGCAGAAAAAAAGGCGAAGGACAGGCATTTGTGGAAAACCCTTGCAGAAGCCCCATGTGCCCTGGGCACTTAAGGTTCAGAGAGAGAGATATGCTGATGACACAGTGTTACTGTCCACAACACAAAAAGAATGGAAAAACTAATAATATCAGTCCATAAGAATAGCGAAGAGCAGAACCTCTATCTTAATGCAAAGAAAACTAAATTGATGACAACTGACAAAACAAACAAGGCAGCTGAAATATGTATCAATGAGGAAAAACTGGAAGAAGTGGAGAGTTTTGAATATCTTGGATCACTACTAACTAATAATGAAGATACAATGAGGGAAATTAAAAGGAGGACATCTATCGCTCTTCAGAAAGTAAAACAAATAAAGAATCTGTGGAGAGGAGCAGACAGAACCACAAAAATAAGATTTTTAAGGACATGCATCTTTCCCATCGAAACATATGCCTGTGAGACCTGGACACTTAACAAAACAGCTGAGAAACACATAAATACTTTTGAATGTAAATGCTACAGAAGAGTTCTCCAAATATCGTGGACACAAAAAAAGAACAAATATATCTATACTACAAGAACTTAATATTGAAGAAGGCTGGCTAGTAAAGAGGACTAAAGAGAGAAAACTTAAATATTTTGGACACATTAAACGTCATGATAATTTAGAGAAGACCATATTGGAAGGATACATAATGGGAAAAAGAAAAAGAGGAAGACCAAAACGAAGATGGCTGCAAGAAATCGTTGACGATCTCCAAATGGACGCAGCAGCAGCAGGCAATCTTGCTCACAACCGAGAGGCCTACAGGAGTGCTGTTTGGGAGGTAAAGTTCCGCAAGGGACATGCAAATGAATGAATGAATTAATTCAGAATGACCAAATTCAATGTCACAAATAAAATTAAAAAATACTATGACACTGATAAATATATCTTGAACTGATTATATGCTGAATGTGCGTCACATATTTTATAGCACTCAAGATGGAAACAAATCCTAGGCTTTGCTCCTTCATCAGACCAGACCTGTAAGCTGCGTCCATGTAAATGTACAAATACGTGCTGTTTGAGTCTTCTATTTCTTTAGAAGGGCAAGCTTGTATCACGTGACCATGAAGAAAAATAAATCTGGAGAGAAAGAATCTTTGTTACTACAATCTAGTAGTAGTAGTAGTAGTAGAGGTAGTAGTAGTAGCACAAGCAGTAGTAGTAAGAGTAGTAGTAGAAGCAGTGGTAGTAAGAGTAGTAGTATAAGCAATAGTAGTAGTAGAAGCAGTGGTAGTAAGAGTAGTAGTATAAGCAATAGTAGTAGTAGAAGCAGTGGTAGTAAGAGTAGTAGTATAAGCAATAGTAGTAGTAGAAACAGTAATAGTAATAGCAGCAAAGTAGTAATAGCAGCAGAAGTAGCATAAGCAGTAGTATAAATAGTAGCAGTGTCCATATAAATGTACAAATATGTGCTCCTTGACTACTTTTTTAAAAGGGTATCTTCTGTAACATCACACCAAGAGGGGAAATAAATTTGCAGAGTAAGAATTTCTTTTATCACAAACCAGTTGTAAAAGAAGTAGTAGTTAGTAGTAGTAGTAGTAGTAGTAGTAGTAGTGGTTAATAGTAGTAGTAGTAACAGAAGTAGTGGTTAATAGTAGTAGTAGTAGTAATAGAAGTAGTAGTAATAGTAGTAGTAATAGAAGTAGTAGTAATAGTAGTAGTAGTAGTAGCAGAAGCAGTAGTAGTACAATTAGTAGAAGAAGCAGTGGTAGTAATATTAGTAGTAGTATAAGCAATAGTAGTAATAGAAGCAGTGGTAGTAAGAGTAGTAGTACAAGCAATAGTTGTAGTAGAAGGTAGTAGAATAGAAGTAGAAGCAGTAATAGTAATAGCAGCAAAGTAGTAATAGCAGCAGAAGTAGCATAAGCAGTAGTATAAATATTAGCAGTGTCCATGCATAAGTACAAATATGTATTCCTTTACTACTGTTTCAGAAGGGCATCTTATGTAACATGACAACAAGAAGGGAAATATATTTGCAGAGAAAGAATTGTTTTTATCACAAACCAGTTGTAAAAGAAGTAGTAATTAGTAGTAGTAGTAGCATTGGTAGTTTGTAGTAGTTAGTAGTATCAGTAGTTAGTAGTAGTAGTAGCAGTAGTGTTTAGTAGTAGTTAGTTGTAGTAGTAGTATTGGTAGCAGTAGTTATTAGTGGTAGTAGTAGTTGTTATTAGTAGTAGTAGTAGTTTGTAGCAGTAACAGAAGCAGTAGTATAAGTATTATTAGCAGTAATAGTAGTCGTAGTAGCAGTAGTTGTAGTAGTAGTAATAGTAATAGTGGTAGATGTAGCAGCAGCAGCACCAGCAGTAGTAGTAGTAGTAGAAGTAGTAGTAGTAGTAATAGTAATAGTAGCAGAAGTAGTAGTAGTAGTGGTAGCAGTAGTATTAGAACATGAAGTGAATGAATTGAAAAGTGATATATCAAAACAAACTTGACCTACCTGCCCAACACATCTGCTATCCCAGCCTGCATCAGTCAATCCCACTGATATCACATCTCAACAGTAGTAACACAGATTTTTGAGATAACTGTGGACTGCCTTGACCAGCAGCTCTCTTACCATCTCCATTCTAAAAAATAATAAGGTAAGTAATAGTTTTTTTTTTCCTTTCTTCTTAAAGGGAGATAATAGGGAGTGAAGATGCTGTCCCATTTGGCAGTCAGTGACTCATAGCTGGCATTAGCACTGGTGAACCAAAGCTGACATACTAATATCAGAACTGCTGAATCATAGCTGACATACTAACATCAGAATTGCTGAATCAAAGCTGACATACTAACATCAGAACTGCTGAATCATAGCTGACATACTAACATCAGAACTGCTGAATCATAGCTGACATACTAACATCAGAACTGCTGAATTATAGCTGACATACTAACATCAGAACTGCTGAACCATAGCTGACATTCTGACATCAGAACTGCTGAATCATAGCTGACATACTAACATCAGAACTGCTGAATCATAGCTGACATACTAACATCAGAACTGCTGAATCATAGCTGACATACTAACATCAGAACTGCTGAATCATAGCTGACATACTAACATCAGGACTGGTCAACCATAGCTGACATACTAACATCAGGACTGGTCAACCATATGATGCAGGAGGAGAGGAAGTAGAAGAAATATGTTAAGTGATCTTCCTTTTCAAATGATGCTCACTTTAGTGGTTCTCAAAATTGTTAAGTTCAAGGATGCATAAAGTTATTAATAATTTACTACAGACCTCCCTATACAGTCCCTCTAAACTCCCCTTGACACTATGTAGAAATTTAAAATCACATGTTTTTAGTTTTACATAAAAGTCTAGTTTTGTTATGTGGACCACTATTTGACCATTTGTGGATTCAAAGGGTCCTTATACCATAGTGTGGGAACCACTGCTACAGTTTGTATGCAGATAAATCTACCATAATGTAGATTATATAATCTAAATGCATTCAGACCTATATTAAGCACAAAACATAACAGTCTACTGTACCTGAGAGAGTTCATGAGGTGCCTGATTTAGGCTGCAGACGATCTGTGTGTGTGCAACAGACCCTGAATGACAGAAGTAGATGTTGTTCATGATCTTTGTCAGTTTCAGCGAGGCTCAGTTGGAAATCTAAGATCTGAAAGTGGAGAGTACTGAAAATTGATTTATTGTTGATGTTTCATATCAACAATTTGTATGTATCATATCAACAATTTGTTCAAAAAGAACAAATATATCAATACTACAAGAACTTAATACTGAAGAAGGCTGGCTAGTAAAGAGAATTAAACAGAGAAAACTTCAATATTTTGGACACATTAAACATCATGATAATTTGAGAAGACCGTTTTGGAAGGGTACATAATGGGAAAAAGAAAGAGAGGAAGACCAACGCAAAGGTGGCTGCAAGACATTGTTGATATTCTGTAAATGGATGCATCAGCAGCAGGGCATCTTGCTTACATCTGAGAGACCTACAAGAGAGCTGTTAAAGAGGCAAAGTTCTGCAAGGGACCTGCAAATGACTGACTGACTGATCATATCAAATCTGTTGTTCCACCATACACTTTTCAACTATTGTCACTACTGTTCAACCAGAACCCACACAATCAACCACAAAAAAAGTAGGAACAGCTTTATTACTTAACATTTACAATTGTAAATGTTATAAATGTTAAGTAATTAAGCTGTTCCTACTTTTTTCCTAGTTTAAACATTTTGGTATCACAGCTTTACTGTCGTGCCTGTGTATAGTTGTATGCTTATATACTTATTATTGTATGTTACTAAATCAACCACGTAGTCCTTTCTGCCTGCCCATTACACCCACTTTCCCACATGGTTCTTCTGTAAGCAAATAGATATTCATCACAGAATGTGGTAAGAAGATTAAAAGAATTTATAAGGCTCAAAACCTGCAGAAAAACTGCAACTAATAATATTCAGTGACCATGACATGTCCCATGCTGATACAGGCTGCAAGATAAGCATATCTTGCTCAACAGCTAGTACAGTTTGTAAGACTAAAGCCAAAGTGCTAGAGGAAATTAAAAACCCTACACTACTATATACTACGCTACTACATACAACATACATTAGAAAGCTGATAGTTTTTTGTTTTTTTTTAATCGGTTGTTTGCATTCACAAGTCATATATAATGTGTCATTTATATTTTTCTCTGGTGCCTTGAACTAGAAGATGGTGTTACAGTGGCGACGAAGTTGTAATAAAGATACCACAAAATAATTCTGCACGTTGCGTTGGTGTCTTATTTCTTACAGTAAACAAATGAAGCAGGTTTTCTTATCAAGTTCCACTACGGTTTGGAGGATGTCTAACTTTACTTCACTGACCAAGCCGTATACTCACAACAGCCTGTTATGATAAGTACCGAAGGCATGAAATAAAATTCTGGTCTGCTATATTACGATTTCTTTCTTTTCTGATAAAAACCAAAACTGCTCACCATAGCTACAAATAACCAATTATACAGAAATATGAGTCCATCAAATAGACATAATCACTGAAAGATACTGTTTTATATTTGAATATAACACATAATTAAAACATACAAATATGATTCATCTTACCCCCAGCACAAGTCTCATTATTCATGAAATCTATCTCATTTCTGAACATTTCTGATGCAAATACATTGGACTGGAAACAGTCCCTCGTCAACAATTTTTTATAACAAGGCAGCCATGTTCGTCCATCGTACACAAAAACTTTCGTTTCGTACAAAATTTTATTTGGGTGCTGTAATTATAATACCTAGCCGTTGTTGGTTAGTGGGGTAGGGGTATCCCCTATCAAAGGAGAAGTAAGACGCCTCCTTACCTCCGTCAGTCTACGGGACACCCTTGGGCAAGGTGGAGTACCCGTATAGCCCCCCGATCAGGGTGACGTGAAGCCATGGGAGCAGGTGGTGGATGGAATGGGAGAGCAGCTGACAGATAATGTTGGTTATGGTCACCATTCTATGATGGTAGGCAGATGATCTCAATGTAGGGACAATGGCTACGATCACTGACTAGTACAGTCACTGCCCGGAAGGAAAGCAATGGTAAACTACCTTCTGGAAACATACCAAGAAACCCAAGCAGCAATCATGGAAAGTCAAATAGGAAAAAGATCTGGTGGTGACGCCCCCAGGCCAGATAGATCTAATTTTAACACTGGGGAAGAGTGTGAGGCAGAGGTCGGTACTAGTAATTGTGATGACGGACAAAATCCTGACGGTGTTACCAAGGAAAACCCCTGTATCAAACTAAAAAGAAAAATAAGAGTAGGAACATGGAATGTAAGAAGTATGTATGAGGGAAAATATCAAGTAATAAGTGACGAGATGAAAAGAACGGGGATACACATTTTGGGAATCTGCGAACATCGATGGAAAGGATCAGGACACTTTAAGAGCGAGAATGATAATATATTTATATATTCTGGCGGAGAAGTAGGAGGAAAGAATGGAGTGGCTTTTTATTTGGACAAATCAACATCAAAAGCATTACTAGGCTACAATCCAGTAAGTGATAGAATCCTAACAATCAGACTTAAGGGCATTCCTAGAAATGTAACAGTCATCCAGATATATGCACCTACATCAGCAGCAGAAGAAAAGGAAGTAGAACATTTTTATAACACACTGCAAACGACAATAGACCAGGTACGGAAAAATGATATTGTATTTATAATGGGTGATTTTAATGCAAAAATTGGTACAGAAAGAGCAGAAGATGAAGGACATGTTGTAGGGAAATTTAGCATAGGACACAGAAATGAGGCAGGTCTAATGGCGTTTTACATGGAAAATGAGCTAATGATCGCTAACACACTTTTTAAACAACATCCAAGAAGACTTTACACATGGACATCACCTGATGGGAAAACCAGGAATCAAATAGATTACATTTTAGTGCAGAGAAGGTGGAGGTCAAGCATAACATCAGCAAAAACTTTACCAGGTGCTTATTGTGACACGGACCATGAATTATTAATAGCAGACATGAAGATAAAGATAAAAAAGATAGTTATGGGATCAAGACCACTCCGCTTTGACCTTACAAATATACCAGAACAATACGGTATAGAAGTGAAGAACCGTCTCGAAATCCTGATGGCTGTACAGGAAGAGATGACACCAGATGGATTGGCTACGCAGGCCAAAGATATCTTAGTAACAACAGCTAAAGACATGGTTCCAGTAAAGAAAACACAAAAGAATAGATGGATCACAGCAGGTACACTAGAACTGATAAAACAATGTAGAGAAATGAAGACGCAATGGAGAGTGACAAACAACAACAAAGATAAATATAAAACTTTAACAAAAGAAGTACGAAGAAACATAAGAAAAGACAAAAAACAATACATACAAGATTGTTGTGAAAGAATAGAAGAACATCAGAGGTGTGGAAGAGATAGTGAAATGTTTAAAGAAATGAAGACATTGACGAGAAATGTCACACCTAAGCTAAATGTAATTTGTGATGAGATGGGGAATACCCTGACAGAGACAGAGGAAATTCTAGAAAGATGGAAGGAATATTGCAAAAGAATGTATGAAACAACCGACTGTGGAAGCAGAAATCAACAGTGTGAATTATTATTGGAGGAGAAAGAACCCGAGCCGACAATGGAAGAAGTTTTATGGGCAATAAAGAATTTGAAAAATGGTAAATCACCAGGATGTGATGAGATAACCGCTGAATTTATTAAAGCAGGAGGAAAGGAGTGTGCAACAATCTATCATGCACTATGTAAAAAGATATGGCATTTGGCCAAAGATATGGTATTTGGCCAAAAGAATGGAAAAGAACTGTATTCATACCACTGCCAAAAAAGGGTAACCTGAAATTATGCACCAACTACAGAACTGTTGCCCTGATTAGTCATGCCAGTAAAATTCTGTTAAAAATCATAATGGGTAGACTTCGAAAGAAAATAGAAGAAGAAGTCAATATGGTCCAAGCTGGCTTCAGGCAAGGAAGAGGATCAAGAGATCGTATATTCAATCTAAGATTAATAATAGAGAAATGCAGGGAGTTTAATGTGAATCTATATTTATCCTTTATAGACTACTCAAAGGCATTTGATTGTGTACAACACCAGAAACTTTGGGAAATAATGGAAAAAATGGGATTTCCAACACATTTGATACAATTAACATCACTGCTGTATCTAGACCAACAAGCAGCAGTAAGAATAAATGATGAAACAACAACTTGGTTTGACATAAAACAAGGGGTCCGTCAGGGGTGCATATTGTCACCCTACTTATTTAACTTGTATACTGAAAATATAATGAGGAATGTTAGAGAAGATGTAGACAAAGAATATTACGATGCCATAACAGTTGGAGGTTATGAAATACCAGAGATTAGATATGCTGATGACACAGTATTGCTGTCCACAACACAAGAAGGAATGGAAAAACTAATTATGTCAGTCCGCAAGAACAGCGAAGAGCAGAACCTCTATCTTAATGCAAAGAAAACTAAAGTGATGACAACTGACAAAAAAGGGTAACCTGAAATTATGCACCAACTACAGAACTGTTGCCCTGATTAGTCATGCCAGTAAAATTCTGTTAAAAATCATAATGGGTAGACTTCGAAAGAAAATAGAAGAAGAAGTCAATATGGTCCAAGCTGGCTTCAGGCAAGGAAGAGGATCAAGAGATCGTATATTCAATCTAAGATTAATAATAGAGAAATGCAGAGAGTTTAATGTGAATCTATATTTATCCTTTATAGACTACTCAAAGGCATTTGATTGTGTACAACACCAGAAACTTTGGGAAATAATGGAAAAAATGGGATTTCCAACACATTTGATACAATTAACATCACTGCTGTATCTAGACCAACAAACAGCAGTAAGAATAAATGGTGAAACAACAACTTGGTTTGACATAAAACAAGGGGGTCTGTCAGGGGTGCATTTTGTCACCCTACTTATTTAACTTGTATACTGAAAATATAATGAAGAATTTTAGAGAAGATGTAGACAAAGAATATTACAATGCCATAACAACTGGAGGTTGTGAAATACCAGAGATTAGATATGCTGATGCCAGTAAAGTATTTTGCAGAATAATCATCAACAGAATTGTACCAGCACTTGAGGAAAAACTTCGGAAAGAGCAGGCAGGATTTAGGAAAGGAAGATCATGCATAGACCACATATTTGTACTTAGACAAATATTAGAAAGGCAAATGAGTGGCATAGCACAACATATGCATTATTCATAGATTTTGAGAAAGCCTTTGACAGTGTCAACAGAGATGCACTGTGGAAAATCCTAAGATGGCATGGCCTCCCCCATAAGATAGTAAATGTAATCAAAGCCCTATATGAGGGTTTTCAGTGCAAAAGTGATCTGTGGAGAACATACCTCCAGCAGCTTTAGGTACAAACAGGAGTGAAACAGGGATGTGTACTATCACCAACATTATTTATCTTGGCAGTAGACTGGTTAATGAAGGAGGCAACATCAGACAAATGCAGAGGATTACAATGGACCCTTGACACAGTGCTGGAGGACCTTGACTTTGCGGACGACATTTGTCTATTATCAAGCAGTCACAAAGATATGCAAGATAAAATAAACAAGCTAACTCAGAATGACAAACAACATAGGACTAAAGATCAACGTAGGAAAGACAAAGTTAATGAAGCAAATTGTGAACAACAGAAATGTACTCAGAGTAGACAGCAAGTTAGTGGAGGAGGTCAACGAATTTGTATACCTTGGCAGCAGAGTAGTAGAAAATGGAGACAGCACAGAGGACATCAACAGCAGACTTACTAGAGCAAACCAGGCTTTTGCAATGCTACAGACTATATAGAAATAAAAAAAACTAAGAATAAATATGAAAATCAGGATATTTAAGAGTAATGTTCTAAGTGTACTACTCTATGGAAGTGAATGCTGGAAAATCATCAAAACCATAGAAAACAAGTTGAATTCTTTCCAGACTAAATGTTTACAAAGAATTAGTAAAATATTTTGGCCAAACACCATAAGAAATAACATCTTATTGGCAGAAATGCAGATGAAGCCACTGACAACAATTATTGAGGAAAGACGCTGGCGATGGTTGGGACATGTGCTCCGAATGACTAACAACTCACTACCAAAAATAGCACTAAGATGGACACCACAGGGGAACAGAAGTAAGGGTAGACCAAAAGAGACATGGAGAAGAACAACAGAAAGGATGTTGAGCAATAGAGGGCTCACCTGGGCAAGAGCAGAAAAAAAGGCGAAGGACAGGCATTTGTGGAAAACCCTTGCAGAAGCCCCATGTGCCCTGGGCACTTAAGGTTCAGAGAGAGAGATATGCTGATGACACAGTGTTACTGTCCACAACACAAAAAGAATGGAAAAACTAATAATATCAGTCCATAAGAATAGCGAAGAGCAGAACCTCTATCTTAATGCAAAGAAAACTAAATTGATGACAACTGACAAAACAAACAAGGCAGCTGAAATATGTATCAATGAGGAAAAACTGGAAGAAGTGGAGAGTTTTGAATATCTTGGATCACTACTAACTAATAATGAAGATACAATGAGGGAAATTAAAAGGAGGACATCTATCGCTCTTCAGAAAGTAAAACAAATAAAGAATCTGTAGAGAGGAGCAGACAGAACCACAAAAATAAGATTTTTAAGGACATGCACTTTCTCATCGAAACATATGCCTGTGAGACCTGGACACTTAACAAAACAGCTGAGAAACACATAAATACTTTTGAATGTAAATGCTACAGAAGAGTTCTCCAAATATCGTGGACACAAAAAAAGAACAAATATATCTATACTACAAGAACTTAATATTGAAGAAGGCTGGCTAGTAAAGAGGACTAAAGAGAGAAAACTTAAATATTTTGGACACATTAAACGTCATGATAATTTAGAGAAGACCATATTGGAAGGATACATAATGGGAAAAAGAAAAAGAGGAAGACCAAAACGAAGATGGCTGCAAGAAATCGTTGACGATCTCCAAATGGACGCAGCAGCAGCAGGCAATCTTGCTCACAACCGAGAGGCCTACAGGAGTGCTGTTTGGGAGGCAAAGTTCCGCAAGGGACATGCAAATGAATGAATGAATGAATTCAGAATGACCAAATTCAATGTCACAAATAAAATTAAAAAATACTATGACACTGATAAATATATCTTGAACTGATTATATGCTGAATGTGCGTCACATATTTTATAGCACTCAAGATGGAAACAAATCCTAGGCTTTGCTCCTTCATCAGACCAGACCTGTAAGCTGCGTCCATGTAAATGTACAAATACGTGCTGTTTGAGTCTTCTATTTCTTTAGAAGGGCAAGCTTGTATCACGTGACCATGAAGAAAAATAAATCTGGAGAGAAAGAATCTTTGTTACTACAATCTAGTAGTAGTAGTAGTAGTAGAGGTAGTAGTAGTAGCACAAGCAGTAGTAGTAAGAGTAGTAGTAGAAGCAGTGGTAGTAAGAGTAGTAGTATAAGCAATAGTAGTAGTAGTAGAAGCAGTAATAGTAAGAGTAGTAGTAGAAGCAGTGGTAGTAAGAGTAGTAGTATAAGCAATAGTAGTAGTAGAAGCAGTGGTAGTAAGAGTAGTAGTATAAGCAATAGTAGTAGTAGAAGCAGTAATAGTAACAGCAGCAGCAGAAGAAGTAGCGGAAACAGTAGAATAAGTAGTAGCAGTGTCCATATAAATGTACAAATATGTGCTCCTTGACTACTTTTTTAAAAGGGTATCTTCTGTAACATCACACCAAGAGGGGAAATAAATTTGCAGAGTAAGAATTTCTTTTATCACAAACCAGTTGTAAAAGAAGTAGTAGTAGTAGTAGTAGTAGTAGTAGTAGTGGTTAATAGTAGTAGTAGTAGTAATAGAAGTAGTAGTAATAGTAGTAGTAATAGAAGTAGTAGTAATAGTAGTAGTAGTAGTAGCAGAAGCAGTAGTAGTACAATTAGTAGAAGAAGCAGTGGTAGTAATATTAGTAGTAGTATAAGCAATAGTAGTAATAGAAGCAGTGGTAGTAAGAGTAGTAGTACAAGCAATAGTTGTAGTAGAAGGTAGTAGAATAGAAGTAGAAGCAGTAATAGTAATAGCAGCAAAGTAGTAATAGCAGCAGAAGTAGCATAAGCAGTAGTATAAATATTAGCAGTGTCCATGCATAAGTACAAATATGTATTCCTTTACTACTGTTTCAGAAGGGCATCTTATGTAACATGACAACAAGAAATATATTTGCAGAGAAAGAATTGTTTTTATCACAAACCAGTTGTAAAAGAAGTAGTAATTAGTAGTAGTAGTAGCATTGGTAGTTTGTAGTAGTTAGTAGTATCAGTAGTTAGTAGTAGTAGTAGCAGTAGTGTTTAGTAGTAGTTAGTTGTAGTAGTAGTATTGGTAGCAGTAGTTATTAGTGGTAGTAGTAGTTGTTAGTAGTAGTAGTAGTAGTAGTGGTTAATAGTAGTAGTAGTAACAGAAGTAGTGGTTAATAGTAGTAGTAGTAGTAATAGAAGTAGTAGTAATAGTAGTAGTAATAGAAGTAGTAGTAATAGTAGTAGTAGCAGAAGCAGTAGTAGTACAATTAGTAGAAGAAGCAGTGGTAGTAATATTAGTAGTAGTATAAGCAATAGTAGTAATAGAAGCAGTGGTAGTAAGAGTAGTAGTACAAGCAATAGTTGTAGTAGAAGGTAGTAGAATAGAAGTAGAAGCAGTAATAGTAATAGCAGCAAAGTAGTAATAGCAGCAGAAGTAGCATAAGCAGTAGTATAAATATTAGCAGTGTCCATGCATAAGTACAAATATGTATTCCTTTACTACTGTTTCAGAAGGGCATCTTATGTAACATGACAACAAGAAAGGAAGTATATTTGCAGAGAAAGAATTGTTTTTATCACAAACCAGTTGTAAAAGAAGTAGTAATTAGTAGTAGTAGTAGCATTGGTAGTTTGTAGTAGTTAGTAGTATCAGTAGTTAGTAGTAGTAGTAGCAGTAGTGTTTAGTAGTAGTTAGTTGTAGTAGTAGTATTGGTAGCAGTAGTTATTAGTGGTAGTAGTAGTTGTTATTAGTAGTAGTAGTAGTTTGTAGCAGTAACAGAAGCAGTAGTATAAGTATTATTAGCAGTAATAGTAGTCGTAGTAGCAGTAGTTGTAGTAGTAGTAATAGTAATAGTGGTAGATGTAGCAGCAGCAGCACCAGCAGTAGTAGTAGTAGTAGAAGTAGTAGTAGTAGTATTAGTAGTAGTAGTAGTAGTAATAGTAATAGTAGCAGAAGTAGTAGTAGTAGTGGTAGCAGTAGTATTAGAACATGAAGTGAATGAATTGAAAAGTGATATATCAAAACAACTAACAAACTTGACCTACCTGCCCAACACATCTGCTATCCCAGCCTGCATCAGTCAATCCCACTGATATCACATCTCAACAGTAGTAACACAGATTTTTGAGATAACTGTGGACTGCCTTGACCAGCAGCTCTCTTACCATCTCCATTCTAAAAAATAATAAGGTAAGTAATAGTTTTTTTTTTCCTTTCTTCTTAAAGGGAGATAATAGGGAGTGAAGATGCTGTCCCATTTGGCAGTCAGTGACTCATAGCTGGCATTAGCACTGGTGAACCAAAGCTGACATACTAATATCAGAACTGCTGAATCATAGCTGACATACTAACATCAGAACTGCTGAATCAAAGCTGACATACTAACATCAGAACTGCTGAATCATAGCTGACATACTAACATCAGAACTGTTGAATCATAGCTGACATACTAACATCAGGACTGATCAACCATAGCTGACATACTAACATCAGGACTGGTCAACCATAGAATGCAGGAGGAGAGGAAGTAGAAGAAATATGTTGTGATCTTCCTTTTCAAATGATGCTCACTTTAGTGGTTCCCAAAATTGTTAAGTTCAAGGATGCATAAAGTTATTAATAATTTACTACAGATCTCCCTATACCTCCCTCTAAACTCCCCTTGACACTATGTAGAAATTTAAAATCACATATTTTTAGTTTTACATAAAAGTCTAGTTTTGTTATGTGGACCACTATTTGACCATTTGTGGATTCAAAGGGTCCTTATACCATAGTGTGGGAACCACTGCTACAGTTTGTATGCAGATAAATCTACCATAATGTAGATTATATAATCTAAATGCATTCAGACCTATATTAAGCACAAAACATAACAGTCTACTGTACCTGAGAGAGTTCATGAGGTGCCTGATTTAGGCTGCAGACGATCTGTGTGTGTGCAACAGACCCTGAATGACAGAAGTAGATGTTGTTCATGATCTTTGTCAGTTTCAGCGAGGCTCAGTTGGAAATCTAAGATCTGAAAGTGGAGAGTACTGAAAATTGATTTATTGTTGATGTTTCATATCAACAATTTGTATGTATCATATCAACAATATCAACAATATGTTCAAAAAGAACAAATATATCCATACTACAAGAACTTAATACTGAAGAAGGCTGGCTAGTAAAGAGAATTACAGAGAAAACTTCAATATTTTGGACACATTAAACATCATGATAATTTGAGAAGACCGTTTTGGAAGGGTACATAATGGGAAAAAGAAAGATAGGAAGACCAACGCAAAGATGGCTGCAAGACATTGTTGATATTCTTTCTTATTCAGCAGCAGGGCATCTTGCTTACATCTGAGAGACCTACAAGAGAGCTGTTAAAGAGGCAAAGTTCTGCAAGGGACCTGCAAATGACTGACTGACTGATCATATCAAATCTGTTGTTCCCCATACACTTTTCAACTATTATCACTACTGTTCAACCAGAACCCACACAATCAACCACAAAAAAAGTAGGAACTGCTTTATTATAAATGTTAAGTAATTAAGCTGTTCCTACTTTTTTCCTAGTTTAAACATTTTGGTATCACAGCTTTACTGTTGTGCCTGTGTATAGTTGTATACTTATATATTTATTATTGTATGTTACTAAATCAACCAAGTAGTCCTTTCTGCCTGCCCATTACACCCACTTTCCCACATGGTTCTCCTGTAAGTAAATAGATATTCATCACAGAATGTGGTAAGAAGATTAAAAGAATTTATAAGGCTCAAAACCTGCAGAAAAACTGCAACTAATAATATTCAGTGACCATGACATGTCCCATGCTGATACAGGCTGCAAGATAAGCATATCTTGCTCAACAGCTAGTACAGTTTGTGAGACTAAAGCCAAAGTGCTAGAGGAAATTAAAAATCCTACACTACTATATACTACGCTACTACATACAACATACATTAGAAAGCTGATAGTTTTTTGTTTTTTTTTAATCGGTTGTTTGCATTCACAAGTCATATATAATGTGTCATTTATATTTTTCTCTTGTGCCTTGAACTAGAAGATGGTGTTACAGTGGCGACGAAGTTGTAATAAAGATACCACAAAATAATTCTGCACGTTGCGTTGGTGTCTTATTTCTTACAGTAAACAAATGAAGCAGGTTTTCTTATCAAGTTCCATTACGGTTTGGAGGATATCTAACTTTACTTCACTGACCAAGCCGTATACTCACAACAGCCTGTTATGATAAGTACCGAAGGCATGAAATAAAATTCTGGTCTGCTATATTACGATTTCTTTCTTTTCTGATAAAAACCAAAACTGCTCACCATAGCTACGGCCTTTGACCACAATTTGATTGCACCATCTGTTTTTCAGCTCCTGTGTTTCCCTGGCTGCGGTCACTTCCTCACTTAGTTTACATTTTCGTCCAGTTTTAAGTGTTTGCTGCACTTTGTACCATTGGATCTGTAGATTCTTGTAGCATCAGTGCAAGCGGTGTCTTGTATTCTTCGATCTTAGATTTAAACGGTATCTGCAGTTTACTCTTCTTATGGTACAGAGTTGTTTAAGTTAAGCCACTTTCTTATGGATTTATTTATCTTTCTTTCGACTGTGCTGGTACTTACTTTGTAGTGGCCACATCAATTTTGGAGGCACCATATTTTGAACTTTCCCATATTTTGAATTGCTTTTGTCTATGATGTTCAGACCATTCTGTGCCAATTCTATGTCCTGAATCACTGCGTTTCTTTCATGGAAGCATCATGTACTCTGCCAAGGCTCTTCCTCTACAGTTGGGATTATTTGATTTGCCACTGTGTACAATCTTTCTATCACTTTCCCCTTTCTGAGTGACAGTCTTTTTTGACTTCTTTATCTTGAAGTTCATGCGGCACCACATGATAAGGTCATTGAAATCTAATCTTTCGTGCCTGTTTCACTGCTTGTTATTACTGTTGTGTCATCCATGAATGCTTTTAACTGTGACATCCATTTCTGAACCTTGGGCCTTCTGCTGCTCTCAGGATTACTTGTATGGCTAGAATATTGTACAGCCCATTGCAGTTGCTATCTGGATCCATCTTATCAATATATTCTGATGTTCCAAATCTCACGAACCCTGTGAAGTACATTTTCAGTATCTTTGTGGTTTTTTTTGGCACATGATACATGTCGAGTGCTATCTTCTGGTGAATGAGCCATACGCATTGGCTAGGTCAAGCCATTTTACCTGTAGATCATATTTTCCAGATCTTGCCTGTTGAACAGCTTGAGACATCCTGTGGAATCTGCACGGATGTATCATCATAACCATTATCTAGGAGGTATGTTGTTAGTCTCCTTGCCATTACGGAGAAGAATATCTTTCTTTCCACAATCAGAACTGAGATCGCACTTTGGGATGTATACTCCATTAGCCTTTTCTGATTCTTTATTTCTGGGTCCCTTGGTCCATGCTGTTCGTAGGAACTTATGGAGCTTCTTTAGCACTTCGGGGCATCTTTTGTATAGTATGTAAGGGACGCCATTTGGACCTGGTGCTGACTCACCTTTCTTTTCCTACAATGCTCTCTACTTCTTGTAAGGTTGGTGGGCTGCATTTGAATTTGCTGCCTGGTGCACAGGGCCACAATAGATCTTTCATCTGCTCGAGAGGTGTATGCTGATTTTTAACAGAGTATGTCAGCATACCCTACAGGATTGCTGTTAGGGAGGCAATGTTCCGCAAGGGACATGCAAATGACTGAATATACCTGATTTTGGCCGTTCAAATAGCTGCTTGGCAAACCCGAAGGGATCTCTTGCATATTCTGGTTTCCCTCTTCCTTTTACATAGTCTGCAAAGGGCATTGTGCAGGGGTTTAAGATGTTGCTAAACCTGTATTAGTCCTTCCTTTTTTGATTCATGTGCCTTCTTAAATATTTCTTATTGCTTCTATTTTCCTCTCGTCTGGACTTTCTTGGTGTTAGAGTTTGGTTCCAAACTCTTTGTGGCAAGGTTTTTCCCTCGCAGCTGTTTGTCCAATTCTTTGCAAGTCCAGGTTTTCCCATATGCTGTTGGTACTTGCTGGTTCATTTTGACTCTGGTGTCGTCGTAGGGCTGCTGATGTTGCTACAAATCCTTTCGCTTTCACTTCTACAGCTATCACTTTTGCTGCCTGAGTTGCTTGACCAGATTCCTTGTACTTTTCACATCTGAATAAATGTTGCTCCACTACTGTTGTTTCGTACAGAACCGTAAGCTCTATCATTATTAGTACCTGTTTTTCTATGATGTCCGGTCACATTCCTGTCTTCTTGATGGCAGTTGGGTATTCTCTTCTTCCTGGTAGGTCCGCTATCACATTTCCACCATCTGGCAGTGATGGTAACAGAATGTCCCTGATTTCAATATTCAATGTTGTACTAGCACCTATGAAGTATTTAGGTGGGACCAACTCTTTTGTTTTTACTTGCTTTATCTTTTGCCCTGTCTATCATGCAGCACTCTGTTATGCCCCGCCAGGTGTAGCGTCCATGACTTAATGGTACTCTGCATGTTCCAATGATTGCCTTTCATTGCAGACAGGGCACTTTTGTCTTCTGATACACCTCATTTGTATAGATTAGAGCATGTAGGCAGAAGGTCACAAGTAGCTCTGATGATGAAGCTGCCTCAAAGGTCCCATTTTCCAATATCATTCCATGTTAGTGATCTCTGCAGGACTTCCTCCCATGCTGTCCATTGACCTTGCTAATGCCCCCTGCCTTAGATGCTGGAGCAGATCATTTTACTTCTCACATTTGAATAAATGCTGCTCCTTGTTTCGTCAATCAATCAAGTGCTGTGCCGAGTAGCATAGGCGATCCACAATTCCCTGTCTTTAGAATTGATTATGAGATCTGAAGGTGACTTTCTTCCTAGCCACACTGACAGCCCATCTAGTAACTTCTCTCTCACTCTCTGAGTTTTTCCAGTTGCCATAATGTGTTCCAATTTTCCTTTTCTCAGAAAATGTCCTACAAATCTTGCTTGTCTGCCTCTGATCTTTGCTGTAATTTGCCTTTTAACTCCAGCCTCTCTTAAGACGTCTCCAATGGTTTTCTTAGTCAACATCCTTCTTATGAACCACATTTTCATGGTCTCTATTTGTCGCTGTATTCATGGACCATGCTGGAATGCTGACGGCCTGAGCACAAAACCGTAAGTTGGATCATTATCTGGTGTGGGGGGGGGGGGTAATGGGGAGACTGTGCACCTATGGACATGTTCGGGGTGCAATGATGATAACCCAGACCAATATCCATAAAACAAAGCTCTTCTGAAAGCACCAGTTGAGTATTACACAGGGCCACAAAATAACTAGACCATACTGGATGAGCTACAACGAGCAAAAAAGAGCTATAGACGCAGCTGATAAAGAGCACACGTCGCCGTCGCTCTCAATGACATATCTGCCAAATACAAGAAGCAGCTGGATAGAGAAAACAGACAGATGGAAACAAATTGTGGAAACTTGCAAAGTCTCTAAATAAAGAAAGCAGGTTTAACAGCGAAATCTGAATTAAAGAAGAAGATGCACTGACTGGAAAGCAAGCTGTCAATGTCATCATTGAGCATTTAAAAAAAAAAAAACAACAAAAAGCAAGAACATCCCTAAAGACAGGGAAAAGGAAAAGAAGATCTGGATCATTGCTCCAAGCTCAACTGTATGCATGAAAGTCACTAAAGACATTGATGTAAAGTACAAAAACAAAAATCAAGTATTTCTTATTTCACCAACAGTAAATTTTTTTTTTTTTAAGATTTAAATAATCACATAGCAGAATCCATTCAAATTAATATAGCTTTAGCTGGGCATGTTTTGATAATGAATTTTTTTCCATTTAGAAGAGTACAAGGTATGTCTGGTAAAGTAATGAGACTGATTCCATGAAATTTGATTTCTTCAAGATATACTTACAAGGGGCGTTCAGAAAGTAAAAAGACCACATCGTTTTTTGTTTTTTTTTTAGCTAATAATGAAGGTAGAAGCGTGAAATTTTGCACACTTTAAATGTGGCATGTGCCAGTTGTATGAACCAAATTGCACTACTGTCCAAAGAATATGACTGCACTAACCGTTGAAATGAAGCGTGTTAGGGTTAGGGTTTTGGTGTTTCTGTTTCTTCTGCTTTCAACATTTCCGCAGTCACTTCATCTTCACCTGGCGCCCTGTCTGATTTTAGATTCTTTATCGCTTCCTTTACTTCATTTATTGTTATTGGTCCTGTATTGATGTTTAGTTCCGTTTTTGCATCAGTGGTGGAAAGATTTCGAGTACTTAAATATTACATTGAGCCAATTTAGTTTTATGGATGTGAAGCATGGTCCATGAATACAGCGACAAATAGAGGCCATGAAAATGTGGTTCATAAGAAGGATGTTGAAGGTACCATGGACGGCTAAGAAAACGAATGAAGAAGTTTAAGAGAGGCTGGAGTTAAAAGGCAAATTACAGCAACGATCAGAGGCAGACAAGCGAGATTTGTAGGACATTTTCTGAGAAAAGGAAAATTGGAACACATTATGGCAACTCGAAAAATTCAGAGAGAGAGAAAGTTACTAGGGCTGTCAGTGTGGCTAGGAAGAAAGTCACCTTCAGATCTCATAATCAATTCTAAAGACAGGGAATTGTGGATCGCCTATGCTACACGGCACAGCACTTGATTGATTGACGAAACAAGGAGCAGCATTTATTCAAATGTGAGAAGTACAATGATCTGCTCCAGCATCTAAGGCAGGGGGCATTAGCAAGGTCAATGGACAGCATGGGAGGAAGTCCTGCAGAGATCACTAACATGGAATGATATTGGAAAATGGGACCTTTGAGACAGTTTCATCATAGCTCTAATCTATACAAATGAGGTGTATCAGAAGACAAAAGTGCCCTGTCTGCAATGAAAGGCAATCATTGGAACATGCAGAGTACCATTAAGTCATGGACGCTACACCTGGCGGGGCATAACAGAGTGCTGCATGATAGACAGGGCAAAAGATAAAGCAAGTAAAAACAAAAGAGTTGGTCCCACCTAAATACTTCATAGGTGCTAGTACAACATTGAATATTGAAATCAGGGACATTCTGTTACCATCACTGCCAGATGGTGGAAATGTGATAGCGGACCTACCAGGAATACCCAACTGCCATCAAGAAGACAGGAATGTGACCGGACATCATAGAAAAACAGGTACTAATAATGATAGAGCTTACGGTTCTGTACGAAACAACAGTAGTGGAGCAACATTTATTCAGATGTGAAATTTAACGGCACGGGAGGGATATAAGATAAGATATAAGATAAGAAGATAAATATGTGGTCTATGCATGATCTTTCTTTCCTAAATCCTGCCTGCTGTTTCCGAAGTTTTTTTTTTTATTGGTACAATTCTGTTGATGATTATTCTGCAAAATATTTTACTGGTGAGTGGCAGTAGGGTAATGCCTCTCCAGTTCCCGAAATCTCTGAGGTCACCCTTCTTTGGTAGTTTTATTATAAGACCAGTTTTCCACTCCTCTGGGGCTTTTTCTAAATCCCAATGTTGTTGTAATAATTTCTGGCAAAGTTGTTTTGGTGTTTCTGTTTCTTCTGCTTTCAACATTTCCGCAGTCACTTCATCTTCACCTGGCGCCCTGTCTGATTTTAGCTTCTTTATCGCTTCCTTTACTTCATTTATTGTTATTGGTCCTGTATTGATGTTTAGTTCCGTTTTTGCATCAGTGGTGGAAAGATTTCGAGTACTTAAATATTACATTGAGCCAATTTAGCATGGTCCATGAATACAGCGACAAATAGAGGCCATGAAAATGTGGTTCATAAGAAGGATGTTGAAGGTACCATGGACGGCTAAGAAAACGAATGAAGAAGTCTTAAGAGAGGCTGGAGTTAAAAGGCAAATTACAGCAACGATCAGAGGCAGACAAGCGAGATTTGTAGGACATTTTCTGAGAAAAGGAAAATTGGAACACATTATGGCAACTGGAAAAATTCAGAGAGAGAGAAAGTTACTAGATGTCAGTGTGTCAGTGTGTCAGTGTGGCTAGGAAGAAAGTCACCTTCAGATCTCATAATCAATTCTAAAGACAGGGAATTGTGGATCGCCTATGCTACTCGGCACAGCACTTGATTGATTGACGAGACAAGGAGCAGCATTTATTCAAATGTGAGAAGTAAAATGATCTGCTCCAGCATCTAAGGCAGGGGGCATTAGCAAGGTCAATGGACCGCATGGGAGGAAGTCCTGCTAACATGGAATGATATTGGAAAATGGGACCTTTGAGACAGCTTCATCATCAGAGCTACTTGTGACCTTCTGCCTACAGGCTCTAATCTATACAAATGAGGTGTATCAGAAGACAAGTGCCCTGTCTGCAATGAAAGGCAATCATTGGAACATGCAGAGTACCATTAAGTCATGGACGCTACACCTGGCGGGGCATAACAGAGTGCTGCATGATAGACAGGGCAAAAGATAAAGCAAGTAAAAACAAAAGAGTTGGTCCCACCTAAATACTTCATAGGTGCTAGTACAACATTGAATATTGAAATCAGGGACATTCTGTTACCATCACTGCCAGATGGTGGAAATGCTGACATACTCTGTTAAAAATCAGCATACACCTCTCGAGCAGATGAAAGGTCTAGTGTGGCCCTGTACACCAGCAGCAAATTCAAATGCAGCCCACCAACCTTACTAGAAGTAGAGAGCATTGTAGGAAAAGCTAAAGGCGAGTCAGCACCAGGCCCAGATGGCGTCCCTTACATACAATACAAAAGATGCCCCGAAATACTAAAGAAGCTCCATAAACTCCTACGAACAGCATCGACCAGAAGTAAAGAATCAGAAAAAGTGCAATCTCAGTTCTGATTGTGGAAAGAAAGATATTCTTCTCCGTAATGGCAAGGAGACTAACAATATACCTCCTAGATAATGGTTATGTTGATACATCCGTGCAGATTCCCCAGGATGTCTCAAGCTGTTCAACAGGCAAGATCTGGAAAATATGATCTACAGGTAAAATGGCTTGATTACAGCACCAGAAGATAGCACTCGACATGTAATGTGCCCAAAAAATCACGAAGATACTGAAAATGTACTTCACGGAGTTCCTCGTGAGATTTGGAACATCAGAATATATTGATAAGATGGATTTGAACAGGTAGCAACTGCAATGGGCTGTACAATATTCTAGCCATACAAGTAATCCTGAGAGCAGCAGAAGACCCAAGGTTCAGAAATGGATGTCAGTTAAAAGCATTCATGGATGACACAACAGTAATAACAGGCACGAAAGATATTAGACCATTTCAATGACCTTATCATGAGGTGCCGCATGAACTTCAAGCCAAAGAAGTCAAAAAAGACTGTCACTCAGAAAGGGGAAAGTGATAGAAAGATCGTACACAGTGGCAAATCAAATAATCCCAACTGTAGGGGAAGAGCCTTGGCAGAGTATATGATGCTTCCATGAAAGAAACGCAGTGATTCAGGACATAGAATTGGCACAGAATGCTCTGAACATCATAGACAAAATATGGTGCCTCCAGTTCATTGCTGATTCCAGAATTGATGTGGCCACTACAAAGTAAGTACCAGCACAGTCGAAAGAAAGATAAATAAATCCATAAGAAAGTGGCTTAACTTATACAGCTCTGTACCACAAGAAGAGCAAACTGCAGATACCGTTTAAGATCGAAGAATACAAGACACATCTTGCACTGATGCTACAAGAATCTACAGATCCAATGGTACAAGAAGTGCAGCAAACACTTAAAACTGGACGAAAATGGAAAGTAAGTGAGGAAGTGACGGCAGCCAGGGAAACACAGGAGCTGAAAAACGTAATAGGATACGCTCAGGCCAACAGAAGGGGATCTGGTCATGGTGCAATCAAATGCTGGTCAAAGGCCTCATGTAAGTCCTGCAGATCTGTAAATTGGCACCCTTGAGACTCGTCTTCATCATCAGAGCCTACAGACTCCAACCTATACAAATGGGGTGTACCATAAAGACACAAAATGCCCTCTCTGCACAGAAAGGCTAGAACATGTGCTGTAAGAAAATTGAAGCGGTCTAACTTTTATAGATCTATGGAACCAGCCACAGGGCTTGGAGCTAAGACAGAATCTGTGGGACCTGGAAAAGACTGAACTTTATCATGGCGACCAGGCGTTTGATTTAGCATGACAAAGAACGTGAAAATCAAAATAGATTTTAAAAAAATTGATCAATACCCAAATTATTGTCAGTTGTCTGGCCCTTGTTACTGTCTAGTCTGCCAATGATGATAAGTCGTCTGTAGAATTTTCAAATGAACTGATTCGAGGAACGTCAGTTACAGAATGTTACAGATTTAGTGAGTTTTGTGTTCAATATTGTGTTTCATGAGATTTTCGTGAACCTGTCATGCTGAGCAACCGAAGTTGATGTCCAAAAGAGAACGTTTCAGGCAGTTTGCACTTATGTGAGTAGCAAACTTCAATTTTCAGAAATACATTTCTTTTTTGATCAGTAAGTGGAAATGTGGCAAAAACTGAACCTGTTTGACAAATTTTTAAAAAAATTTCAGATGAGAAAAGACCTGCCAATTTTGGTCCTGAGTTCTTGGACGAAATTGAGGACCAGACAGAATGTTCAGAGAAATATATTGAGGAGAAATTTAAGAATGTTGAAAAACAATTCAGCGTGCGCAAATATGCCAAGAATTTCTTCATAGCTAGCTTGTTGTTATACGTACAGCATTTTAAACGTTCTTTATTATTTTGACCTGTGTCTGTGTTTATGAAAAATATTTTAATGCCATTCATGTTGAAGAAAACCACTACTTTTTGATATATCATGCTTGATAGTCTTACAAAACTGTTTATAAGATTATTGCAAATATAAACATTATTAAATTCCATATTTAAATATGGCGTAAAATGACAGTAAAATGACTTACTTGAGTCGACTTTGGGTAGGCAACAAAACCCCCAACTATATACGTTTCAAATTCCATCCTCATAACATCATACACAGCAGAACTCAACGAAATGTAATGAAAATATTACGTCGTGGGCGTTTACAGTTACATTACGGACAGTGAGGAAAGGATCTCATGACAAAAATTTTCCGGCAAATTCCATTTACACTCTTGACATTTTTTTCTTTAAAGCAAAAGTTTATTCCTTGTGAGGAAAATTCTACTGAAATGTCCACAATTATAACTTGTGTTACGCCAGCAAGTTCTGTTTAAACTCAATGAATCACTTGGTCAGTCATTCAGCACCCAGAGTAACTAGTTTGTTTCAAAGCCGAGTCAACAAAGCAGAGAAAACACCAGTAAACAGAAACATCTTGTGCTTGTAGCACATAACTAGCCCAATCCGACCGATAGTCATTGCAGGTCATGGCTAGTATCAGAAAGAGAACTTTGTGCTTGTCGCAAAAGGAGTATTTATAAACTATTTACTATAGTAACATGTAAAAGTTTTTAGTACTGAAAATAAAAAAAAATTTGTAAACAAAATTGGTGGGAGCGTATAGTTTATCTGGGTTTGTTGGCAACTATAATGGGTCCATTTTGAGAGGTGCAAGTAGAAACTATCAGCTTACTGGCACAGTACTTAATAGAAAATACATCACAGCGATTGGAAAACCCTACTGGCAGAAAACATACTCTAGTGCTAAAACAAGAGCCATGTGTACAGACAAAGTCGAACAATGATAGCTTTCTTCACAGGTCACTCCTGGAAGCAATACAAAACAGGAAAAACTGAGCAGATCTTGAGTGAAATTTAAAAAAAAAAATTTACGTAATATCGGGGGAGGTCATGTTGTTTCGAGAGCGTATGAGAGTGTATTTTGTCATTTAAATGTTGATATTTCTGTAATGTGCAAGGCTGTGCTGTCTCCCCCGACAATCCCGATCGAGTTAGGTATGATTAGGATAACTGAAGGGTACATGAATAATTATAATTCTAGTGCAATACGTAGACATATTCATAAACTATTTATGTTTTATAATAAATCATTTAATGTTGTAACGATATATCGCTGATGAACAAAACACATATAAAATGAATCGTCCTTTGTTTGGTTTGTATAACTTTGTAAACTGATATTTTACAAGTTCCATGATTATTTTTATGTTTTTTTCATTTGTGTCAAATAATCACCCTTCCAACCATACTATATAAAAAATAACAATATAAACAACTACACTATAAATGTATAGCTTTAGAGTGGCAGGTACAACTGTATATAAACTTTAAATGTGGAGAGCTTACGTTTTCTCGTAACGGACATAGGCTAGTTTCAGTTGTTGATGAAAGTCAACAGGTGAGAACTTTCGTTGTAGCCATATCAGCTACTCTTTTCATCGTACTGTGTCATCGCCCGTTCTTGCTTTTTTTTAAACTAGAAGCTGCCTGTACAATCTGTACAAAATGAGGTATTTTCCATCGAACAAAAAGGACAGAAGAACGCTGGATCAATAAGCCGGAAAAATCACGCCCTATTGTGGATCGGTTCATATTGTGATCCACTTAGAACCCTATAGGGAAATACAGTCTGCAAACTAATCTTAGCAAGCGAAAGTCTGAAGGATGATCCAGAAAAACGGACAAAAATAGATGCAGTCACTGATAGCAATGTGTGAAAACTCTTTTGGACACACGCGAGTTCTTTTTTATTTCCTTTACTAGATTGCTATTCAACAGTAGCGGGCTAAAGTGATGTTAGTGATCTATGATCTAAGTGATCTTAAACAAGATCTGTTTCCAACTAAACGATTTCGTTCGAGACCTGGAATGAGGCTGGTCCTGGTGACTTTTCAGGAGAAAAAACATTGATTGCTTGATCTTTTCTACAACTGCAACCTGTCAGGATAATTGTTATATTCCGGGAACCACAACTTACCCATCTAAAGCAACTGTGATAAACAAAGCTTTTCCCAACTATGTCAGGATAATTGTTATATTCCGGGAACCACAACTTATCCAAAGCAACTATGATAACAAAGCTTTTCCCAACTATGATAGCTTTTTTAAAATTATCTTTTATGCTCTGAGCCAAAAGTGCATATTTGCCTCAGCTCTGTAGGTCACTGTACAAAATTATCAGACAAGTGGAGGAGCTGCTTGATGAATTACGCCAAAAGACCAGAAGGGTCTTTTTTGGTATTTAGATTTCCTCCACCCATGCAATTAGATTAGATGTCCAGATGAGAGTCCTCATCCCTTCCCAAGTAACTCTGCCATGGGTAGAGCTGGCGCCATTATTTTTCAGTTTTTCTTGCAAGTAATAAATTAAATTTGAAAAGTTTTAAATGTTTTATGTGTGATATAATTTTTCACAGGAGATTTCGTGAAAATCTGCTACTAAAGCAAATCCTAATAATACATATACAAATCCTAATAATCCTTGTATAATAATAATAATCTTTATTATATTAATTGTTATTACTGATACGCATAAATCAGGTCTGAAAAGACCGAAAATATGGGAGAGGAACGGTATTAGAAAAACGAGTGATCACGACTGACAACAAACAGAAAAAGAATGACAGTGGAAAGAAAACAGGACGCGAAGAACGTTTTTAGACACGGAGTTTTTAGGACCAGGAGATGTAGGTCAGACAAAAATGATACGAGTGTACAGATTTATAAACGAACATTGCTAATGCATCAGGTGATTATTCCGTGATGAACGAATGTGCAAGTTACCATCAGACCATTCAGAATAATTGAAACCGAAACTGTGACGTGCAGATTTCTTTATCGGTAAGGTGTGAAACAAAAAAAAAACATGCATAGAATAGATGATGAATGAGTTACTGGTATAATTCAATTGTCCGTGTCTTTCGAGAAATGCCTGTGGAAAAAAAACATCTTTCACTTTTTCAGATGTAGAGTTCAGATGTATGAAGAATATATTTGAAGATAACTTTGCTGTCGTAATTCACGTAATCTTCACTTGAAGATCTGGTTCTGGAACTAGTATGCAAAACTAACATCTGCGATTGACTGTTACAAAAGTGAAGCTGACTTCCAACTCAGTGCTGATGATAATAACCGACAACAAACGTAATTATAAAAAAAAAAGACTAATAATCCTAATTTTTCCAGTCCACTCACTTTCCAACCCAGGGAATGTGCACACCAATAGCAGTACCAATAACCAGTGCAGATCTGAATGGAAAAAGAAACTGAAATGTAACAATGACCCAGATTCATACAGACATCTTTTTTCGCCTAAGGACATTGCCTGTGCAGACTTGTATCGACTCAAAATGTGGCAGAACATCATTTAGACCTTGACGCATCTGGAGAGGACTGCTATATGTGGACAGTTACCAGGATCTGAACTGAGATTTTTTTTCAGGTGTGATGCAGCCCAGAGCAAAGTATAATGTAATATCAGTGTTAAATTTCCTGTGCCAGTTTTGTTGAAGAAAGGTTGTAAAGTGAGTTTTTGTCATATGGCTTAGTTTATTTCGTCGGGAAGATTGTAAAATGGTTTTTGCCTTGTATCTTATACTATTTTAATGGTCTTGACAATATTTTACTTTCTAACTAGGAAATTAAAGTAATAAGACTTTTTTTTTTGTTTCCGTGGTATTTCTGTGTGCTTTTTGCACGTTTATTACAAAATTCACTGAATACAATTAAATTCTGACAAGTAAGGTCACGAACACGCAATATAGTATAAATAAATAATCTTTATTCATAGTTTTTGAAACAAATTTCTCATTAAAACAAATTTCTACACAAACAGTTTGCTAGTGCAAATTTCATTTAGTAATTAAGTTTTCTTCTGTTGTATAGCGGGATTCTCTGGGATTCTAATCTTATACTCGTCTGATTATATATGGAATGTAAACTGTAGATGTATTCTTGTTGCTTAACTGTAATCTGAAGTTTACGGGGTGATGATGAGCGATATGACCTGGCATCGACAAATTCGACTAATTTTTGATTGTCAGCATCAGAACTATTGTATAACTTTTTCGTTTTACATTTCCAACATTCTCCAGAATGTTCCTCAGTCATATGACATACCTTATGAATTATATGTAAAAATTGAGACGAGCTGACTACTTTAGAAGATAATTCATTCTCCACCTGATTATTCTCAATTTCTTGGTTTGGTGTCACTCTTTGAATTGACTGTTTTTGAACGGTCGACAACCGTATTTAACAAATTTCGAGTCCTACAAAAGCAACAAGGACAGAAATATATTTCCACAATCACTGACAGCACTGGAGAAGTAAAATTTTCAATTTTCAACTCCGCTCGTCATTCTATGTCAAATGCGACAGATTCGAGCAGCGAAAGTTTAAAAAACAATTCGGAGTGCGCATCAATATTTGTAGGCTAAAATGAAATGTGGGTCATCATTATTTATACTAATAACACATGATTTTCATGTTTTTCTCATTCATTGTTGCCACGTACGCTCAAAATGCATTACTTAAATAGAACAAAAAATTCATTATGAGCAGAGTAAATGTTTTGATGCTGATTTTTTAAAAATTCAGGTAATTATAATTAGAAATCAAAATAAAGGTTATTTACAATGCTGCACTAACAGCAACGTATAAAAAGATCTGTCTTTTGTTCCATTTCATCTTTTTTTAGCTAAGAGATATGGCAAACAACATTAAAAACAATTTTGCTGCCTGGATCATACGATAGAGTAGCTTAAGAATTAATAGTATTTCACTAGGAAGCAACAGTGATGAAGATCCCAGGTGTTTGAGATCTCCTGGCGGAGGATCATTCGACCATGTGGTACTTGCAACACCTCATTAGAGCATCAATTTCATTATCAATTTGCACATTTAATGGGCGCCTGATTTGTGCTTTTCTGTTCTCGATTGGACATTTTTCAAGTTACTCGAAATCCTCTATATTTTGTCCTTTACTCGACACTTCGCAGCCAAATGACATTGACCTTACATCGCCCATTAACCTCCAGGCCAAGCTTATTAGCGGAATAAAATTCCGTGTACGACACACACTTGTTATGCATACTTCTTTATTATGCACACTGGCTGTGATGCGTGACATCCTGATTTTTTTTGTGATGCGCCTTTTGACTGGTACCTTTCCTACTGCCATGAAGATGTTTTCCAGTCTCTGGTGGCCCCTTTCTCCATTTCAGATACGGCATGCAAAGGTGGCTTTGAAACAGTTCCATCTCGACATCGGGTAAGGAATCTGATGATTTGTGTCTCAACAATATTCATTTCCAGCCACCTATAGTCTGCTTGGCTCTGTTTTGATATCCGTCAACCAATCTGACACAACAATTTTACACAAACAACAATTACAATTAAGTGTTGATTTACATGTTTCTTGGCTACAGAAGTAGTTCTTTGAAGAAAACAAGAACTGCACAATCGCGTTAGCTCCACCAATGTCGGGGTTGTTGAGATAGTACTGTGTGCAGTTCTATTTCATCAAGTGGAAGAACAGATGGATTCGTGGACACTGGTGCACATGGTAGAATACGAGTTTTCCGATAGTTCAAGGTGAGCGGTGAAATTTGTCATAAGTTAGCCAGACAATATTATTGCTCTGGCGCAGATGCACTTTTCCCTCGGGCTAATTAGAGAGAATATTTTGAATTATATATATATTATTGTATATATTATAGGAATATTAAAAACACCGGTTTTTGCAGCTTGCAGTTGTTGAAAAGATCATAACCTCACGATTTCTCCACAAGGACTCTAGCCAAGATGACCCGCAAAAGGCCAAGAACGAAACCAAAAAAAAGGGTATATCTACTCTTGAAAGCTGATATTGTTACTCTTATTTTCACGCCTTCTAGACATGCACTTTAATTTCCACACTCCAGTCTCTCACACGTCGGTCTCTCATTGCCTGCTTCCTTCAAACTTTTTACTGCTAAAATTAGATTCTAGATTATAGCTAGGTTTTATGTGGTTTGCATATGAAAAATAATGAAAATTCCCATCAATCAAAATGGAAAAATACACATAGAAGGGACATATATTGAAGAAGTCAATCAATTTGCATACCTTGGCAGCTACATAGACCAGGATGGTGACACTAGAAAGGAAGTTAGGATCAGAATTGCAAAAGCAGCATCAATCTTCTTGAGAACATATGGAATTCAAAAGTTATAAGCACAAAAACCAAGTTTAAGACTATTCAATTCAAATGTAATATCCACCCTCATTTATGCATGCGAAATCTGGAAAACAACTAAAGAAATAGAAAAGAAATTACTCTTTTGAAAACAAATGCCTAAGGAAAATACTTGGCATCAAGTGGAATGAATTCAAGAACAATGCAGAGATAAGACAGATGACTGAACAACAACCAGTCTCACGGGTGATCAGGAAAAGGAGATGGACATATGTTGGTCACTTGATGAGAAGAAATGAGCAGAGAATCCCAAAACAAGCTATCAAGTGGAACACAACAGGCTGAAGAAAAAGAGGCAGACCGCGTGAAACTCTGAAGAGGACATTGTTAAGAGAGGCCAAATTAACAGGCATAAAATCCTTTGATGAGGTTGAAAGACTCGCCGAAGACAGGAAAAATTGGCGAACTGCTTTGCGAGCCCTATGTGACGTTTAACGGCACGGGAAGGATATGATATAAGATATGAACCGATGTCCCATTTTTGGGCGTGATTACATATCTGTAATTTATATGATATATCTAATTTTCACTATCCTTTCTTTTTCACGATTCCTTTCAAGAGTATGCTGACAACTACACCACACAGCGAGGCTTCACAATCACGAATTTTCTAACATGAACACAAATCCTCTCTCACGTTTGACATGTATTTACATTTCAACAAAAAATAATGTAAACTGTTTGCGACAACATGACTAACATTAGGTTCTTTGCTTCACATACATTTTCTAACCGATAGGACGAGTTTTAATAAATAAATCAACAATATTCATAAAGTAAAGAATTAGGCTAGGAAGAAGTAGTTCCCAAACATTTTGTAGGCTACTTGCCTTTCCATGCACATCCCTGGAGAATCCAAAACAATTTTACCCTTTGTGGAAATGCTGCCTTTCAACCTATGATAGATATATCATGTCTTGATCTGTCAGAAGTTTTTGGGGTCTTTTTTTTTTGTAATAATTACAATTTTAGGTCTGCTGTTCATATATCATCTATATCAGTAGCATATGTATCATCAGTATCAAGAAATGTTGACTATTTTTCTTTTCACATCATTTTAACTAGTTCTTAATTTTTCTAAACTGCTGTTTTTGTCAGCAAAGCCAGATTTTTCTTTTGCACTTTGTGACACTGTCAGAAATGTTGGTCACATTCTATTATAGCAGTTTTCCTTTACAATGGAGATTACAAAGTAGAAATTAGATAATTACACATTAGAAATGTCAAAATTACAAATTACTGATTTACAGTAGGTCTGTTTCTAAACTATAGTGCTATTGATTTTATGAGATTTTTAATTCTTATATTATCTAAAGTCTACTGCTGGTGGCTTCTTCTTCTTCTTCGCTTCTACCACCAAAACCGCACTGTGTCCTCGTTAGGTCCCGTGGTCTCCTGTGTGGTCCCCGAAAGGACCACACGAGATCCCCGAGAGGACCACAAGGGGTTCAGAGTATTGCAGGGCTTTAGTCTGTATTCTTGGTGGGTCTCTGAAGCGGATTGCGTGACACCGTGGTTTTCGTTGCACCAGTTTAGTCTAGAGTTGGACTTTCTCACCGGAAGACCTCGACGTGTTTAGGATACTGCTGGTGGCATATTTGCTTAGAACTGTGCACATTCTTTTTATTATTTGTTGTAAATGAAAATCACTGTTCACTTTTGTAACAACCACATAAAATTCTTATCAAACCGTATGAATAGCTTATCCATATGAATATCATATCCGTATGAATAGCATATCCGTATGAGTAAAATATCCATATGAAAAGCATATCCTTCTTGATATGGATATGCTTTTCATATATATATATGCTATTCATAAGGATATGTTATTCATATGGATATGTTATTCATACGGATATGCTATTTATATGTATATGCTACTCATACGGATATTCTATTCATAAGGTTCTCCTATTCATACGGATATGCTATTCATACGGATATGCTATTCATACGGATATGCTATTCATACGGATATGCTATTCATACAGATATGCAATTCATATGGATATGCTATTCATCCAGTTATGCTATTCATACGGATATGCTAATTATCTGGATATGCTATTCATCCGGATATACTATTCATCCTGATATGCTCTTGATATGGATATGCTTTTCATATATATATATGCTATTCATACGGATATGCTATTCATACGGATATGCTATTCACATGGATATGCTCTTCATCCGGATATGCTATTCATAAGGATATGCTATTCATATGGATATGTTATTCATACGGATATGCTATTTATATGTATATGCTATTCATACGGTTATGCTATTCATCCGAATATGCTATTCATTCGGATATGCTATTCTAACGGTTATGTTATTCATCTGGATATGCTATTCATACGGATATGCTATTCATACGGATATGCTATTCATACCGATATGCTATTCATGTGGATATGCATCCGGATATGATATTCATCTGCGTATGGTATTCATCCGGATATGCTATTCATACGCGTATACTATTCATACAGATATGCTATTCATACGGATATGCTATTCATACGGATAAGCTATTCATGAAATTTCGTGCCACAAAAAGTAGTCTTCTGATCCTATGCACAAATGAACAAACAAGGACAATGATATATGGAGACATAAAAATATTTGGCATTACCTCTGCAGAGTCAGGTACCATACTGATTTAAAAGAATTTGATGTACATAATTTTCATTTAAAATTACTATTTTAATATTACTTTTTATAATATGATGAAGACGCTAACAAATAAAACGATGTCCCTATTAGTGAAGAAAAGATTATTACTGTGCTGTAATGAGTCAGTATTGCTACTCGGTTCTGAGTTGTGAACAATTACAAAACAGATTATTAAGATACTGGAAGCAAAAGAGCTTAGAAAGTTCTGGAGAAAGATGCAACAAATGCTCTGGTCAGCTAAAAAAGCATTGAGGACCTCAAAGAATTTTCTGAGCAGTTTAGAAAAAAAAGAACTAGTTAAAATGATATGAAAAGAAAAATAGTCAACATTTCATGATACTGATGATACATATCCTATTGATATAGATGATACTTATGCTATGTATATTGATGATACTGATGATACTTATGCTATTTATAAGGATAAGCTATTCATATGGATATGCTATTCATACGGATATACTATTCCTCCGGATATTCTATTCATAAGGTTCTCCTATTCATCTGGATGTACTATTCATACGGATATGCTATTCATACAGATATGCTATTCATATGGATATGCTATTCATACAGATATGCTATTCATACGGATATGCTATTCATACAGATATGCTCTTCATACGGATATGCTATTCATACGGATATGCTATTCATCCAGTTATGTTATTCATAGGGATATGCTATTAATACGGATATGCTAATTATCCGGATATACTATTCATCCTGATATGCTATTCATACGGATATGCTCTTGATACGGATATGCTTTTCATATATATATGCTATTCATACGGATATGCTATTCATACGGATATGCTATTCATATGGATATGCTATTCATCCGGATATGCTATTCATAAGGATATGCTATTCATATGGATATGTTATTCATACGGATATGCTATTTATATGTATATGCTATTCATACGGTTATGCTATTCATCCGAATATGCTATTCATACGGATATGCTATTCATCCGGATATACTATTCATGTGGTTATTCTATTCATCCGGATATGCTATTCATATGGATATGTTATCCATGCTATTCATGTGGATATGCTATTTATATGGTTATGCTATTAATCTGGATATGCTATTCATACTGATATGCTATTCATATGGATATGGTATTCATCTGGATATGCTATTTATATGGTTATGCTATTGATATGGATATGCTATTCATGTGGTTATGTTATTGATCCGGATATACTAATTATCCAGAAATGCTATTCATACGGATATGCTATTTATACAAATATGCTACTCATATGGATATGCTAATCATATGGATATGCTATTCACACGGATATGCTATTTATATGGATATGCTATTCATACGAATATGTTATTCATTCAGATATGCTATTCATACGGATATTTTACTCATACGGTATGCTATTCATACGGATGTGATATTAATAAGGATAAGCTAGTCAGAAAGATATGCTATTTACACGGATGTGCTAGTCATACAGTTATGCTATTTACAGGGGTGTGCTATTCATATGGATATGCTATTTTACAGAGTTGTTATTTATATGGATATGCTATTTATATGGATATGATATTTATGCTGATGATACGTATGCTTGCTCTCTCGGAAAAACTTTAGACTTTCACTCCAAAACAACACTGTCTGTTTCAGTAGATTGTGCACATCTGTGTGAATCAATGCTCAGAGTGATAGGAAAAGTCTGAATAAAATTAAAAGTAGCACATTTCTAACTCGACCCATATTTATACATTATAGGCTAACTTCTTTCTAGTTCCTTTCTTCCAATACTTCTCACAAAATTTAATTTTGACAGAGCACGGAAATTAATAAATAGTCAACATTTCATGATACTGATGATACATATGCTACTGATATAGATGATAATGATGATATTTATGCTACTTATATTGATGATACTGATGCTACTTATAAGGATATGCTATTCATATGGATATGCTATTCATACAGATATGCTATTCATCCGGATATTCTATTTAGAAGGATATGCTATTAATGCGGTTATGTTATTCATACGGATATGCTATTCATACGGATATGCTATTCATACAGATATGCTATTCATGTGGTTATTCTATTCATCCGGATATGCTATTCATATGGATATGCTATCCATGCTATTCATGTGGATATGCTATTTATATGGTTATGCTATTAATCTGGATATGCTATTCATACTGATATGCTATTCATATGGATATGGTATTCATCTGGATATGCTATTTATATGGTTATGCTATTGATATGGATATGCTATTCATGTGGTTATGTTATTGATCCGGATATACTAATTATCCAGAAATGCTATTCATACGGATATGCTATTTATACAAATATGCTACTCATATGGATATGCTAATCATATGGATATGCTATTCACACGGATATGCTATTTATATGGATATGCTATTCATACGAATATGTTATTCATTCAGATATGCTATTCATACGGATATTTTACTCATACGGTATGCTATTCATACGGATGTGATATTAATAAGGATAAGCTAGTCAGAAAGATATGCTATTTACACGGATGTGCTAGTCATACAGTTATGCTATTTACAGGGGTGTGCTATTCATATGGATATGCTATTTTACAGAGTTGTTATTTATATGGATATGCTATTTATATAGATATGATATTTATGCGGATGATACGTATGCTTGCTCTCTCAGAAAATCATTAGACTTTCACTCCAAGACAACACTGACTGTTTCAGTAGATTGTGCACATCTGTGTGAATCAATGCTCAGAGTGATAGGAAAAGTCTGAATAAAATTAAAAGTAGCACATTTCTAACTCAACCCATATTTATACATTACAGGTTAACTTCTTTCTAGTTCTTTTCTTCCAATATTTCTCAGAAAAATTCATTTTGACAGAGCACGGAAATTAATAAATAGTCAACATTTCTTGATATTGATGATACATATGCTACTGATATAAATGATAATGATGATATTTATGCTATTTATATTGATGATACTGATGATACTTATGCTATTTATAAGGATATGCCATTCATACAGATATGTTATTCATATGGATATGCTATTCATACGGATATATAATTCATACAGATATGCTATTCATATGGATATGCTATTCTTACGGATATGCTATTCAAATGGTATGCTATTCATACGGATATGCTATTAATACGGATATGCTATTCATATGGATATATTATTCATACAGATATGCTATTCATACGTATATGCTATTCATCCGGATATGCTATTCATACGAATATGCTAGTCATATGGATATGTTATTCATACGGATATGCTATTTATATATATATGCTTTTCATACGGTTATTCATTCGGATATGCTATTAAAAAAAATGAAAACTTTAAATTTACACTAAAACACAAACATTGCTGAAACATTATTACGAAAATATATTCCATTATTATTTAATTAAAATGTGCTGATATTCTTTTTAAGTCATACGAATGGTGTCCACTGTTGTGATCGTCCGTTCTTTGAAGAGACAACCAACAATAACAGTTGAACAGTGCAGTTTTTTTAGAGAGTTGAACACAAAGATGATTTCACACAAATGTCCCAAAATTCAATTCAATTTAGTCCAGAAATATTGATGCGCACGCCGAAGTGTTTTTCAAATTTGACTGATCGGATCTCTAGCGACAGCTGTCGCTTAACGGTCAAAATACAAGTGTATCAGGTAGAGTTGAAAATTTAAAATTTTGCTTCTCCGGTGCTGTCGGTGATTGCGAATAATCCAGCTCATGTGTATTTGAAAAAAACCTTCTCGCAACATTTGAGCGTGTTTCTCTTCTCTGGAATATTCAGAATTTCTTTTGCCATTATCATTTCTGTTTTGATGAGTGATTAAAAAGTGCTTTGTCTACGATTTTTTCGAGGTTTAATCCTACAATATTTGTTCTCGTACTTTACCGTACCAAAACCTCGTAGTTTCCTATTTATAAAAAATTGTTCCTTAAAACTATACCTGAAACTAACTTCATGTAATAAGTATTCGTTCGTTTGTTATTGTTGTTCAAGTTTGCATCAGACACGGTCGTGTGTATGTTTGTCTAGTTGGTACCTGCTAGAGAGAATGAATCTAAGCTACGGAATTTCTGTGTCACGACCTCGTTTCTTTCCGGGTGTCACGATCTCTCATGTCTGCTGAGCAGTTACTAAAGACTATGTCAACAAAACACCTTTTTTGGGGTGCTAGTTGGCTAAGTATAAATATAATAAATAAATATAATAATATAATAAATAAATAAATATAATAAATAAATATAATAAATAAATAAAAAATAAGTACGCTGTTCTCTCGTGGCTAGACGGCTGCTCATCCTACCGGAGTCCGTGTTCGAATACCAGGTAATTCTCTTGTGATTTTTCTTTCTCTCACGTCTCACTAAAGTGCTTTGTCTACGATTTTTTCGAGGTTTAATCCTACAATATTTGTTCTCTTACTTTTACCGTACCAAAACCTCGTAGTTTCCTATTTATAAAAAACGATAGGTAAATAGTCCGATACAATAATGTTACTTGCATCTTGGTTCATCACGGAATCACCTGATGCATTAGCAATGTTCTCAGTTGCTACAACGCCTCACAGTTGACTTTCATCAACAAATGAAACTGGCCTATGTCAATTACGAGATAATGTAAGCTCTCTCTACTGAACACTAATCCTTAAAGTTTATTTACAGTTGTCCCTGCCATTCTGAGCTATAAACGTATAATAAACAGGAACCTGTGTTTAATGTAGTTATTGTTCTGGTTTGGTTGACATACACAAATGAAAAGAAACACTTTTACAACACAGTTTTACACCGTTAGACAAAACAAACAAAGGATTGTCATTTTATATTGTTTATTCGTCAGCTATATTGTTTACAGTATAATCATTAAAATGATTTTCTTAAATATTCAGATTCCTAGATTAACTTGATCGACACTGGAACCTAAAGAATCACTTAACATACATAATCATACAAAAATATTTAATCTTCATCATTAAATCTAAGTGGCGATACATATTTTATATTCTTAATATTTATATTCATATACATATTGCTGAAATTGTATGAATTTCAGCTATACATATTTATGTGCCATCATTGCACATTATACCAAAAACCTCTAAATCTTACATAGAGAAATATGTTGCACTAGAATTACCCTTCAGTTACCCTAACTGGATCGGGATGGTCGGAGGAGTCAACAGCACAGCCTTGCACGCGTCCACATGACAGAAATATAAACCTCAATATTAATCTGACAAAATACACTCTCATACGCTCTCGAAACGACAACATTACCTCACCCGATCCGATCAGTGTACACAATCCCGACATATCTGTTGTTATACTGTGCCAGTAAGTTATTTTCTACTTGCGTCTCTCAAAATTTACACATTATGGTTGCCAACCAATTCAGGTAACTATTATTATTAATTTATTGAAGAATTAATATTGAAGAAGGCTGGCTAGTAAAGAGGATTAAAGAGAGAAAACTTAAATATTTTGGACACATCAAACGTCATGATAATTTAGAGAAGACCGTATTGGAAGGATACATAATGGGAAAAAGAAAAAGAGGAAGACCGAAACGAAGATGGCTGCAAGACATCGTTGACGATCTGGAAATGGATGCAGCAGCAGCAGGCCATCTTGCTCACAACCGAGAGGCCTATAGGAGTGCTGTTTGGGAGGCAAAGTTCCGCAAGGGACATGCAAAGGAATGAATGAATGAATGAATTTTATTTAGCTTTATTCCCTATACACTCCCACCAATTTTGTTTACAAAATTTTTGTGTATTTTCAGTACTAAAAAATTTTACATCGCATGTTACTATACATCACAAATAGTTCATAAACTCCTTTTGCGACAAGCACAAATTTTTTTACTAGCATTTACCAACACCAGTAAACAGCAACCTGTAATGACTGTCCGTGGGATCGGGCTAGTTATGCACGTAACTATAAACACAAAATGTTGCTGTTTACTGGTGGTGGTACATGTTTACTATGCTTTGTTGACTCAGCGTTGCCTGTGATTGTACTCTGGGTCCTGAATGACTGACCAAGTGATTAATTCAGTTTAAGCAGAACTTGCTGGCGTAACACTATAGAATTTTCCTCAAAAGAACAAAAATGTCAGTGTACATGGAATTTGCCGAAAAATTTTTCTTTCATGAGATCTTTTCCTCTGCTTCCCCCCATCTCTTTGACGAGTGCATTCACTGTTCGTGATGTAACGGTTTACGCCCACGACGTAATGTGAAACGGTACATTGTTGGATCGTTGTGTATGATGTTATGATGGAATTTCCCACGCATAAACCAGAATTGGTTGTAGGTTTTGTTGCTTACACAAAGTCGATTTTACGCCATATTTAAATATGGAAATAAAATGCAATTTTATTTATATTCTTATCTTATATCTTCTATCCTTCCCGTGCCGTTAGACGTCACATAGGGCTCGCAAAGTAGTTCGCCAATTTTTCCTGTCTTCGGCGAGTCTTTCAACCTCAACAAAGGATTTTATGCCTGTTAACTTGGCCTCTCTTAATAATGTCCTCTTCAGAGTTTCACGCGGTCTGCCCCTTTTTCTTCGGCCTGTTGTGTTCCACTTGATAGCTTGTTTTGGGATTCTCTGCTCATTTCTTCTCATCAAGTGACCAACATATGTCCATCTCCTTTTCCTCATCACCTGTGAGATTGGTTGTTGTTCAGTCATCTGTCTTATCTCTGCATTGTTCTTGAATTCATTCCACTTGATGCCGAGTATTTTCCTTAGGCATTTGTTTTCAAAAGAGTCTAATTTCTTGTGTATTTATTTAGTTGTTTTCCAGCTTTCGCATGCATAAATGAGGGTGGATATTACATTTGAATTGAATAGTCTTAACTTGGTTTTTGTGCTTATAACTTTTGAATTCCATATGTTCTCAAGATTCTTGAAGATTGATGCTGCTTTTGCAATTCTGATCCTAACTTCCTTTCTAGTGTCACCATCCTGGTCTATGTAGCTGCCAAGGTATGCAAATTGATTGACTTCTTCAATATCTGTCCCTTCTATGTGTATTTTTCCATTTTGATTGATGGGAATTTTCATTATTTTTGTTTTGTCCTTGTTAATTTCAAGTCCTATTTTGCTAGCCAGTGAAGATAGGCTATCTGTTTTTTCTTGCATGGAATTCACATTATTACTGATAAGAGTTATGTCATCAGCAAAATCAAGATCTTCTAGTTGGGTCCCATGTACCCAGTCAATACCTGTGTTACCTGTGCAGCATTTTGTCATTATGAAGTCTATTGTAATCCCAAAAAGTAAAAGAGACAGTATACATCCTTGTTTCACGCCTGTTTCAATCTGGAATCATTCACTCATCCCTTCTTCTGTCTTGACTGCACAACCATATCCATTGTATAAGTCCTTAATGATGTTGACAATTTTAGATGGTATTCCATATAGATATAAAATTCTCCATAATGAATCTCTGTGTATGCTATCAAATGCCTTCTTAAAATCTATGAAATTCAGTATTAATGGTTTCTGCTTTTCAATATGTTCTTCAAGTATTATTCTGAGAGTAAAGATCTGGTCGAGACAGCTTCTCCCTTTTCGAAATCCTGCTTGTTCTTCTCTCATTGCAGTATCCACTATATCTTTGAGTCTATTCAAAATGACCTTGCAAAATACTTTTGACACAACTGATATTAAGGTTACTCCTCTCTGTCTCAGTCATGCCAGTACCTGGAGCTGGTATTATAAAACTAACGCAGACACTGAGACGACTTCATGTCGATCAGAGAGTGAAGAGAACGACCGTGCATGTTGGCATTAATGACAGCATGAACGGTCAGAATCTTCGGCCCTCTGATATACAGGACTTGATATCCACCATCAAGAAAAAATACCCTAACACTTCCATCAACATTTCATCCATCATTCCACCTTGTTCTGGTCCTGGACGTCGCATGGTGGATATAAACAACAAAATACTAAAAACATTCTGTCTACAGAACACAGTAGTTTTTATAAACAACACGCCATTTTTTACTTCAGCCACAGGTGCTCCCAAAAAACGCCTTTACAGGGACCACATTCACATTAACAAGACTGGCAGCAGCATCCTTGCAAAAAATATAAAATATCCAGCAAGAACTGAGCAGAACATAACAAAACACTCAAATAGCCAGAAACAGTTTAGACAGCCACCCACATCTCATAGATCCAGAAACACACACTCTACACCAACTACAAGACTCCAAGGACCCTCAGAAACATCACCATCTGCCTCTCTACCATTGCCCACTCCATCCACTGACCCACTATACGATTCCATGTTCCCGCGCCTGCCTACACGGCAAGCTCAACAAATTATACCAACATTTAGTACAGCGAACAACATGGAGACTCCTGCACAATCACCACCTAGGAATACCACAACTGCTGTACAGGACACAAACACAAGAACCTCGAATCATTATCCGTGGAACTTTCAGCTACAATATCTAATGCAGTTTAGTCCTGCAGCTCTGAGCCACGCGTATATGATGTCCCTACTACACAGTCAACACTCAACACCCACATACAGATACTAGATAGCTTGAAACTTCCAGCACTCTTTAACTTCTGTAGATAAATTTAACTGAACAAAATCAAAAAACCACAGAAGTTCTTACAGCAGAACAGACATTTCTTAGTGCTAGCTTACAGCTAATATTGTCATCAAGTCTTTTACAATTTACACTTACATAACGTTCATTGCATTGTTGATTTTTGTACTTTTTTCCATTATTTGTCAGTATATTATAAACTTAGTTAGATTCATTATCTCTACTAGCTTAAACGTATACCTATAATTGTATGATTGAAGTCTGACCAGTTATTTTATTTTTACTGAAATATAATATTTCTAACATTGTTATAGTGACTCAGAAAATGGAGGAGTGGCTGCGACACGATAGCCTACGTGTTGGCCACTTAAATGTTTATCATTTGTTAGGAAAACTCCCTGAGGTTACACATATACTTCAACAACATTTTCATATTTTTGGTTTCTCTGAAAGCAGATTACATAAAAACATCACAGACAATGATATACGAATAGATGGTTTTAATTTGATCAGGCGTGACCCAACTAGGAAGCTAGAGACAGGTTTAGTCGTTTACATTTCCAACACAATTAAATTTTGTAGAAGAGAAGACCTGGAAACATCAGAGGTTGAATGTATTATGCTAGAAATCAAAATATCAAATCTTAGTCCAATTCTAATTAGTTTTATATACCGAAATCCAAATGCTTCAGCCGAGTGGTATGATCACTTTGCGACCATGATGGATGATGCTGTAACTCATAAATTCAAGGACATAATCATTCTAGGCGACTTCAATATAGATCTTAATCAGCCAAATCCTACATGGAAGAACATTTTAACATCTTACAACTTCTCCCAAATTGTTAACGAACCTACTAGAGTTGCTGAATCATCATCAACACTAATAGATCATATTTATGTAGCTGATCCAGGAAACATTACTGAATGTACTGTCCCTCATGTGTCGCTGAGTGATCACTACCCGGTCTGCTGTACGTGGTCACATAAGGGGTATAAAATACAGAAACACAAACATACCAGCATCAAATATAGAAACTTTAAAAACTTTAACTTGGAATTATTTTTAACTGATCTAAAAGCTTCGCCTCTTACGTACGTTTTCCAGTTAACAAATCCAGATGAGGCTATCGAATACTGGATCAAGATATTTCGAAATATTTTTGACAAGCATGTCCCCATCAAAGAAATGAGAGTAAAACACGTAACAAAATCCCCGTGGATAACTCCCGATATATTGCAACTCATGAGGAAACGGGATGAAGCTCATAAAAACAGAAAATTCAGTAGCTATCGTTCACTTAGGAATAAGGTGCAGTATTTAATTAGGCAGGAAAAGAAAAATTACTTCAGAAATTTAGTGAAAGACAAAACTGATAGTAAATCAATCTGGAAAGCGATTAATACTCTTGTAAATAAAAGGAAGCAAACTGACCCACAAACACTTATTGGTGAACATACTTGCACAGACTTCAGTGAACATTTTAGGGAAGAAATTAGTACTCTAAAATCTTCATTATCGACCCCTAATTGCGACCTGAGCGTGTTGAAAACTTTCAGCGACAGTAAATGTGTAAAGCTAAAACAAAGTAATATTCCTTTCCTCACAGTCGGTGAGGTTTATAACTACATCCGGTCCTTAAAGAACACTAACTCAGCAGGATGTGATGACATTAGTAACAAGATACTACGCTACGCTGCACCAGTTATCACAGACACACTAACATACTTATACAACTTGTGTATTGACAAAAAATATTTCCCTGACGCTTTTAAACTCGCCAAAGTCTTTCCTCTTTTTAAATCTGGACAGACTAGTGACCTCTCAAACTATAGACCCATATCCATTCTGTCATCACTATCTAAACCTCTTGAAAAACATATACAAAAGTTAACTCTGCTCCACATGCAAGAAAACAATCTACTAATAGACAGCCAGTCAGGTTTTAGACCAAATTACTCCTGCCACACAGCATTAACTAAAATGACAGAAAGCTGGCTGTCTAATATAAATGATGACAAATTGTGTGGTGCTGTCTTTGTTGATTTCAAGAAAGCCTTCGATATGATTGATCATGAAATTCTTGCAAAAAAGCTGGAAGGCTATAGATTACATCCTGACCTAACAAAATGTATTACATCTTTTCTCTCAGGTAGAAAACAAGTAGTTTGCTTTAGAAACAAAATATCTGGCTCGTCTGTGGTTGATACTGGTATTCCTCAAGGCTCCATTCTTGGTCCTCTTCTCTTTGCTATCTATATAACGACCTACCACTACATTTAAAGCACTCTTCATGTGATCTTTTTGCTGACGACTGTACTGTTTACAATAGTGAATATGACATCAATAAACTACAGACAACGCTCCAAAATGATATAAACAGTTTGATGAAATGGAGTAATAAAAATGGTATGTTGATAAACACCAACAAAACTAAATCCATGCTCATCACTACAAGACAGAAACTGCAAAATGCAACTAAAACTTCACTACAGCTTTGTGCTGGGACTAAGGCAATAGAAAATGTTCATGAACATAAAACCCTAGGACTCATCATTGATCAGCATTTAACTTGGAATTCGCACGTACATAACCTAACAAATTTGATTGCACAGAAAGTTTACCAATTAGCCAAAATTAAACACTTTATCAACAAAGACACAAGAAAAATATACTACATATCACACATACAAACACACTTAGATTACTGTTCCACAATCTGGGATGGATGCTCAGTCTCAAACACAAAAAAGGCTCCACTCACTTCACAAGCGAGCATTAAATCTTATTTGTGACAAACACCCAGTACAGACTATAGATCAACACAAACAACTCAAAATTCTACCCCTCAAAAATAGAATCATTTTTAACAAAGTTAAGTTTGTTCACAGAATTCTGTCCCACAATGCTCCGCCTTACTTGTGGTCACTGTTTACGTATAACAGTAAACATAGCCAGCGTTTAAAAAATTGTCTTCTTCCTAAACCCAGGATTGATCTGTACAAGAAAAGCCTTGCATACTCTGCAGTACAGCTCTGGAATACCCTCCCCTACAATTTAAAATCCATTGGTAATACTTCATCCTTTAACTCAAACCTGTTTCATTATTTACTTGCTTGTAATTATATGCCTCCATAAAATAGCCAGTACTCTCTCAACACATGGCTCGTAAACCATCAAGTACTTTAATGACATAGTTAGAAAAGCAACTTGTTAGATATTGTTAGAAATTATTTTAATGTTTGTTAAAAAAACATATGTTAGAAGATGATTTACAATGTATTTTATTTATGTATATGTCTGCGTGTGTATGTGTGCGTGAGTGTTATTTTATTAGGTTAATGACTTCTTCTCTTTTACCTTGAATGTAGTAGTTAAATCTTACACTCTTTTGATATGTTTTTCCTAATTTAATTTGTATTTTTTACTAAATCAAGTGTGTGGGAAGAATGAAAGATGGAGTGATGAAGGGCAGAATGTAAGACGGGCCTGCGTGCCCAATTCTTTACCCTTGAAAAATAAAGATTATTCATTCATTCATTCATTCTCCAGTTGTTACAGTCACTAAGGTTGCCCTTTTTTGGTATTTTAACAATGATTCCCTTCTTCCAATTAGAAGGGACCTTTTCTTCTTTCCAAATCTTGTTAAACATTCTCTGTAGTTGTCTCATGTTGTCACTATTGATAGCTTTTAGCATCTCGGCTGTTATTTCATCTTCACCTGCAGCTTTGTTGTTAGCCATTAAATTCACTGCTGTTTCAATTTCATGCAATTTAATTTCATCTAGACTGACATTTAGTTGTGGGGCTGGTAAGTCAGTTTCAAGGTTTAACAATTCTTTTGGGTGTGGTCGATTGAGTATTTCTTGGAAGTGTTCAGCTCATCTTTGCTTTTGATCTTTATTTGATGTTAATAGTGTTCCAGTTTTGCTAAGGATTGGTCTTTCTTTAGATGTAATAGTACCTGTTAGCCTCTTTTGTATGTTATATAAAGTTTTGCTGTCTCCTGTTTTTGCTGCTTTTTCTGCCTCTTTCGCCATATTGTCTATGTATTCTCTTTTATCCCTTCTAGCTGAACTTTTTACTTTCTTGTCTATGTCTTTGTATTTTGCTTTTGCCGAATCTCTTTCATGATCTGCTTTTGCATTCAACATGTTTAATTTGACTGCTCGTCTTTCATGTATATACTTCCATGTTTTATCTGATATCCATGCTTTTCTATTTGGTTTTTCCAATCCAGCGCTTACTTTTGCTGCTGTGATTATGGCTGTGCTGTAAGAATTCCATAACTCATCTATACCTATCTCCTCAACTTCACTGGGTGTTTTGGAATGATTGGCAAGTTCCTGATTGAAATTAATGTTAGTATTTTCTTCTTGTAGGCTGTGGATGTTTATCTTTCTGTGTACTGATTTCTTGTGTTGACCTTTCAATTTTAGTTTTATTTTCCCTATGCACAGACATTATAATGATACAATTTAATTTTCTTCTAGACTATCAAGCGTGATGCATCAAAAAGTAGCGTTTTTCTTTAAAATGAATGGTATTAAAATATTTTTCATAAACTCAGACACAGTAGTCAAAATAATAAAGAATATTTAAAATATTATACATACTAATGATAAACAATAACATAAACAAGCTAGCTATGAAGAAATTATTGGCATAAATATCTTAATGATGCTCCAAAAATCATTTACTCAAGGAATGTTGATGCGCACGCTGAATTGTTTTTCAACATTCTTAAGTTTCTCCTCAAGCAATACGTTTCTCTGAACACTCTGTCTGTAGTTATATTTCAAGTCCTCAATTTCGTCGAAGAACTCAGGACCAAAATTCCCTAGCTCTTTTCTCATCTGAAATTATACAAACAAAAAAAACAGGTCAAACAGGTTCAGTTTTTCAAAGCTTTGCTTACCTGCTTCACTTCACCTTGCAATGTATACTGCTCAAAAAAGAAAAAAAAACAAATACGATGTATTTGTGAAAACTGAAGTTTGCAAATAAGTGCAAACTGCCTGAAACGTTCACTTCGGTTCAACTTCGGTTGCTCAGCAACACTACAATTTTGACAATCATGACAGGTTCACGAAAATCTCGTGAAACACAAAACTGAACACAAAACTCACTGGCCATGTTATTGACATTCCTCGAATCACTTCATTTGAAAATTCTACAGACGACTTATTGGACAGTACCAGACAACTGAATGTAGTTAGAAGCACCACTAGTCACCTTTCAAGAAACTGGCCCAGTTGCAGACCGGCCACGCAGTGAAAAGATCCACAACTCCTGCCGAAGACCGCTTCATATGGCTGCGTCACATCAGGAATCGATTTCCATAGTCAATTACATCAGCTCGTCGAATTTCAGATCAAACGGTCAAGAGCCGGCTGCACGATGCTGGTCTTTGAGCTAGAAGACCCTACAGAGGTCCTGTTATTACGGACCGGCATCGCCAGAACCGACTGCAGTGGGTGAAACATCATCGTTGGTTGCGAATGATTGGTTTAGTGATGAATCATTCTTTCTGATCCAGCGACACGATAGACAGGGAAGAGTTTACCGCAGAGTACATGAGCGCTTCGCCCAGGACTGCGTGGATGAGGCTCCTCCATATTGGTGGCGGAGGTGTTACTGGTGTGGGGGACGATCAACTTCATGGGAAGAAGTGTAAATTGAAGGACGTGGATGAAATCCTTCCACTTCTGGCTGCACCAGGGTCGATTTTTCAGCAGGATAATGCTCGATCTCATGTGGTACAACTCACCACCCAGTTCCTCGCTGACAACAATGTCCAGACCATTCTGTGCCCATCCATATTATGAGACATGAAACCAACAGAACACTTATCTCCAACAATTGTCTCTTGCATTGCAAGAAGAGTGGGCAGCCATCCCAGAACAACAAACAAAACGGCTAATCCGATCCATGTCAAGGAAATGGCAAACCAAATTTAATGAACATCATTTCATTGTTAAAGGTTACTTCATGCAAAAATTGAAAGATTAATTCCGATGTTTGAAACAATGTTTGAAATTTGGTGTCCATTATGACTGCAGTATTTTATTTCTTGGAACAGCGCGTACATCCAATACTGTTTCTTCAGAAACAGACTGGTTCTTCAAGGAGAATTGTAACATGCATGCAGGAAACTCTACTGTAGAGAGCAGAACAACTCCTTCAGAGGAAGTAACTACCACATTTTTGGAAGTTCTCCACTTTGGTAAATCTTGTTTAACATAGTTAAGCAGTGTGGATATTCTTGGTGCTTACCAAAAGCAGTCTCAATGGATGGTAAAATTTTCCCCATGATAAAGAAGTTAAAAAAAATACCTGCATGTCTGTTATATATACTACACATATGCTTTCAGCAGATTAAGACACGAACAGCTGATGAAATGTCTGAAAGAGATTAATATTAATGGCAAAGACAGTAGACTAATTTAAATGGGAAAGAAGCAGCAGTTGTGGGGTCCATCACAAACTACTCTGCGGCAATATTTATATGGAGAGGGGTCAGACAAGAGAGTATTAAAAAAAAATTAGACATTCCTGGACAGCAATCAATAACCTAAAATGACAGATGGCAGAAAGACATACAGAATCTAGTGACACACATAAACAACAAATGTCAAATAAATATCAGAAACACAAATGTCATGGTATTCAGCAGAGAGAAGACCATAAACAGGGTATTGTTAAACAATTTTTTTTATCAAGTTCTTGGTCATGCTAAATCAAAAGCTTGGTCGCCATGAAGAAGTCCACAGTCTTTTCCAGGTCCTTTTAGCAGTCCCACAGATTCTGTCTTAGCTCCAAGCCCTGTGGCTGGTTCCATAGATCTGTAAAAGTTGGACTTTAAGAAGCATGTCTGTTTAATCTCTGGAGTCTGTTTGTAGGGACAATCGTCTGTATGTGAGATCGTGAGCCAGTAGAGATGGCTCAGAAACCTGCATTGGCCAGTTTTTAATTGGAACAGGATCGTTTGTTGCTTCCTTTGTAACTGGTGGATTGGATCCAGTTCACTGCCTGTATCCAGCTTTTTGCCCCACAGTTTGTCATAGCAGCTTGGTATTAATGGTTTTGGCCTCCCAGTAACCGACTTGATGGCTGCATTGTTCTATTCTGTTGCCTTGTTTGGCTAGGACGTTTCCTTTTTCATTTCTAGCAATGCCACAGTCTGAGGGTAGCCACTTCAAGGCTATTTCTATGTGTTTTGAGTAATAATTTTTTTTTGTTACTTCACTAAGGATCTGCTCATTTTTTGCTTCCAGGAGTGACATGTGAAGAAACCTATCAGTGTTGGACTTTGTCCTTCTCTAAGGTATCACAGGGCTGTTGATTCGGCACTTAGAGTATGTTTTCTGCCATTTGGGAAGGTGCAGGGGATTTCTTTCCTATCCCTGTGATGTAATTAAATTAATAAGGCACCTCGAATGTTTTTATTTTACTGAAAAAGAAGATATTCTGAAGATCTGTCAGTATACACATTTGTAAACAATTTTCTAACAAGCACATGTTCTAGTGTTTGCCTTTCTTTGCAGAGAGGGCACTTTATGTCTTATTCCACATCACATTTGTATAGATTGGAGTAGTCAGAAGTAGCTCTGATGATGAAGATGAGACTCAAGTGTGCCATTTTCCAGATACCATTCCATGTTAGTGATCTCTGCAGGACTTCCTCCCAGTGACCTTGCTGTACTTGCCTTCTGGACCTGCTCTGAATTCCTTACTTCATTGATGATCATATCCCTTCTTTCCTTACAGGAGGGCCTTTGACCACCATTTGACTGCACCATGACTAGATCCCCTTCTGTTGGCCTGAGCGTATCCTATTACGTTTTTCAGCTCCTGTGTTTCCCTGGCTGCGATCACTTCCTCACTTACTTTCCATTTTCGTCAAGTTTTAAGTGTTTGCTGCACTTCTTGTACCATTGGATCTGTAGATTCTTGTAGTATCAGTGCAAGCCGTGTCTTGTATTCTTTGATCTTAGATTTAAACGGTATCTGCAGTTTGCTCTTCTTGTGGTACAGAGCTGTATAAGTTAAGCCACTTTCTTATGGATTTATTTATCTTTCTTTCGACTGTGCTGGTACTTACTTTGTAGTGGCCACATCAATTCTGGAATCAGCATGAACTGGAGGCACCATATTTTGAACTTTCCCATATTTTGAACTGCTTTTGTCTATGATGTTCAGACCATTCTGTGCCAATTCTATGTCCTGAATCACTGCGTTTCTTTCATGGAAGCATCATATACTCTGCCAAGGCTCTTCCCCTACAGTTGGGATTATTTGATTTGCCACTGTGTACGATCTTTCTATCACTTTCCCCTTTCTGAGTGACAGTCTTTTTTGACTTCTTTGGCTTGAAGTTTATGCGGCACCACATGATAAGGCCATTGACATGCTCTAATATCTTTCGTGCCTGTGTTTCACTGCTTGTTATTACTGTTGTGTCATCCATGAATGCTTTTAACTGTGACATCCATTTCTGAACCTTGGGCCTTCTGCTGCTCTCAGGATTACTTGTATGGCTAGAATATTGTACAGCCCATTGCAGTTGCTACCTGGAGTTCAAATCTATCTTATCAATATATTCTGATGTTCCAAATCTCACAAGGAACCCTGTGAAGTACATTTTCAGTATCTTCGTGATTTTTTTTGGCACATGATACATGTCGATTGCTATCTTCTGATAACCATTATCTAGGAGGTATGTTGTTAGTCTCCTTGCCATTACGGAGAAGAATATCTTTCCTTCCACATTCAGACATGAGATTCCACTCTGGGATGTATACTCCATTAGCCTTTTCCGACTAACCTATGAAGTATTTAGGTGGGACATCAACTCTTTTGCTTTTATTCTTTTGCCCTGTCTATCATGCAGCACTCTGTTGTGCCCCGCCAGGTGTAGCGTCCATGACCTAATGATACTCTGCATGTTCCAATGTTTGCCTTTCATTGCTGACAGGGCACTTTGTCTCTTCTGATCCACCTCATTTATATAGATTAGAGCCTGTAGGCAGAAGGTCACAAGTAGCTCTGATTCAAAAGCTGAGTCTCAAAGGTCCCATTTTCCAATATCATTCCATGTTAGTGATCTCTGCAGGACTTCCTCCCATGTTGTCCATTGACCTTGCTAATGCCCCCTTCCTTAGATGCTGGACCAGATCATTGTACTTCTCACATTTGAATAAATGCTGCTCCTCTATTCTTGTTTCGTCAATCAATCAAGTGCCATGCCGTGTAGCATAGGCGATCCACAATTCCCTGTGACTTGATTATGAGATCTGCCGGTGACTTTCTTCCTAGCCACACTGACAGCCCATCTAGTAACTTCTCTCTCTCTCTGTTTTTCCAGTTGCCATAATGTGTTCCAATTTTCCTCTTCTCAGAAAATGTCCTACAAATCTCGCGTGTCTGCCTCTGATCTGTGCTGTAATTTGCCTTTTAACTCCAGCCTCTCTTAAGACTTCTTCATTGGTTTTCTTAGCCGTCCATGGTACCTTCAACATCCTTCTTATGAACCACATTTCCATGGCCTCCATTTGTCGCTGTATTCATGGACCATGCTTCACATCCATAAAACTAAATTGGCTCAATGTAACATTTAAGTACTCGAATTATTTCCACTGATGCAGATCTGTTGCACAAGATGTTTCTCATTTTCTGGAATGCTGACGGCCTGAGCACAAAACCGTAAACTCGATCATTATCTGGTTGGGGGGGGGGACTGTGAACCTATGGACATGTTTGAGGTGCAATAGACCAATATCCAATATCCAACAAAGCTCTTCTGAAAGCACCAGTTGAATATTACACAGGGCCAAAAAATAACTATAGGCCATACTGGATTGAAGAGCTACAACAGTTAGAAGATGAGTAAACAAGAGCTACAGACGTAGCTGAGAAAGAGCACACAAGTCGCCGTCACTCTCAATGACATATCTGCTAAATATAAAAACATGCCAAATACAAGAAGCAGCTGGATAGAGAAAACAGACAGATGGAAACAAATTGTGGAAACTTGCAAAGTCTCTAAATAATGAAAGCAGGTTTAACAGCCAAATCTCAATTAAAGATGAAGATGCACTGACTGAAAAGAAAGCTGTCAATGTCCTCATTGAGTATTAAAAAAAAACAAAAAAACCAAAAAGGAAGAACATCACTGAAGACAGGGAAAAGGAAAAGAAGATCTGGATCATTGCTCCAAGCTCAACTGTATGCATGAAAGTCACTAAAGACTACATCAAACATAGTTTTTCATACCTGATCAACTTCTTGTTTGAGCTTACTGTTTTCCAGCTCCGATGCCTTAAGTTCTATTCGAATCTCAATATTCTCTTTTGTTATGTAGTCAAACTGGCTTGCCTTATGAAGGATATCTTCTGTGATCTAGTCAAACAAAACAAAACAAAACAAAACAAAACAGTAGTATTTTATTTCACGAACAGTAGTTTTTTTTAAAATTTCAGATTTAAATAATCACATAGCAGAATCCATTCAAATTAATATAGGTATAGGTGAGCATGTTTTGATGCTTGATACCTCATAATTAATTTTTTGTTCTATTTAGAAGAGTACAAGGTGTGTCTGGTAAAGTAATGCGGCTGATTCCATGAAATTCGATTTGTTCAAGATATACTTACAAGGGGCGTTCAGAAAGTAAAGGACCACATCGGTTTTTTGTTCAGCTAATAATGAAGATAGAAGCATGAAATTTTGCACACTTTAAATAAGACATGTGCCAATTGTATGAACCAAATTGCACCACAACTGTCCAAAGAATATGGCTGCACTAACCTTGAAATGAAGCGTGTTAATAACTTGTGGTATAAACAGCAAATTGTGATATCATTTCTCGGTGCAGAGAAGGAAACTGTTGTGAACATTCACAAATGTCTATGTATGGAAGTTTTTGGAGTCGACAGGAGTACAGTCAGTCACTGGGTTCAGAGAATCAAAGAATCAATCAGTGAAGATAAGGAGTTGCATGATTGGCTGCGCTGTGGATGTCCTGCCACAGCCATCAAGGCAGAAATGTTGAAATGGGCTGAGGGCATTATTCTTAATGATAGGTGTATCACTACTCAACAAAGCTGTCAATCAGCAATGACAGTGCAAATGCAGTTATAAAAGCTCCTGGATTTTCTAAGGTTTGCTCAAGATGGGTTCCTCGAAGTCTCACAAATGAACATCGATTGCAAATGAAAGCAATTTCTTCTGAACTGCTGGAGCGTTTTGATGCTGAGGGGGAGAACTTTTTGGCTAAGATCGTAACAGGTGACGAAACCTGGGCACATCATTCTGAAACTGAGACAGTCAATAGCGCATCATCTGCAATCACCACAAAGGAATAAATTCAAGACCACTCCTTCAGCTGGAAAGATCATGATCACTGTCTTTTGGGACACTGAAGGTGTGATTCTTGTGGGTTTTATGCCAAAAGGAGAGACATCAATTCACAAGCTTACATTAAGACATTGAAAAAACCTCAATAAACGTTTTCGCAGAGTTCAACTACACAACAATCCAGGAGACAATGTGACCTCACACGTCTAGCAAAATGGGAAGCAATCACCAATTGGGTTGGACTGTACTACCCCATCCATCTATAGTCCCGATTTGGCACCCTCTGATTTCCATCTGTTTGGTCCACTTAAAGATGCACTCCGAGGGGTAAGATTTGAAGATGACCAAGGAGTGATTCATGCAGCGAAGAAATGGCTACATGATCAAGAGAAAATCTAGTAAGGGGTAGGAACACACGCACTTGCTTCACGCTGGCATAAAGCCGTACAAGTTGATGGGGATTATATTGAATAATACCGATGTTTACATGACATATCCATGTATACTTTGTATAAATTTCACGCCTTTTGAATAAACAGCTCCAGAGAAAAACGATGTGGTGCATTACTTTCTGAACGTGCCACACACACGCACGCACGCACACACACACACTAAAAATTCCTTGAAATAACATCCTTGTGCATCAATACGCCGTTGCCAGCGGTTCTGTCACGTGTCGTAGCTTGTCTGGAAGTCTTGAACAGGGATCTTCTTCATGGCAGCTTGCAAGTCATTAACAGCCCAAAATGATGGTCTTTCTTGATTTGAGTCGGGGAAATAAAAAGAGGTCAGCTGAGGCCAAGTGCGGGCTGTAGGGAGGTTGGCACAGAATTGGCTTATTTCACTAGAAACGCTCTCACTAGCAGTGAAGCGTAGGTGTGCATTGTCGTGGTGAAGAATCCAGGTGTTGGCGATCTCCGGGTGGACGTGTGCAACTCTGTTCTTCAGCCATTTAAGCAGAAGTAAAATGCTGTACTGACCATTTGCCCGGATGGTATGAACTCCTTATAGGCAACACATTTAGAGTTTAAAAAAAGACAATGAGTATCGATTTCATCTCCAATTTGCACATTTAATGCGTTATTCATCCTCGACGCTCTCTCTTACTTCGTTGAACGTCTTGTACCACCAAAACATCTGTGCTTTCAGTAAAGCATCCTTCCGTAGGCTTTCTGAATCTGATCTGTGCTGTAATTTGCCTTTTAACTCCAGCCTCTCTTAAGACTTCTTCATTGGTTTTCTTAGCCGTCCATGGTACCTTCAACATCCTTCTTATGAACCACATTTCCATGGCCTCCATTTGTCGCTGTATTCATGGACCATGCTTCACATCCATAAAACTAAATTGGCTCAATGTAACATTTAAGTACTCGAATTATTTCCACTGATGCAGATCTGTTGCACAAGATGTTTCTCATTTTCTGGAATGCTGACGGCCTGAGCACAAAACCGTAAACTCGATCATTATCTGGTTGGGGGGGGGGACTGTGAACCTATGGACATGTTTGAGGTGCAATAGACCAATATCCAATATCCAACAAAGCTCTTCTGAAAGCACCAGTTGAATATTACACAGGGCCAAAAATAACTATAGGCCATACTGGATTGAAGAGCTACAACAGTTAGAAGATGAGTAAACAAGAGCTACAGACGTAGCTGAGAAAGAGCACACAAGTCGCCGTCACTCTCAATGACATATCTGCTAAATATAAAAACATGCCAAATACAAGAAGCAGCTGGATAGAGAAAACAGACAGATGGAAACAAATTGTGGAAACTTGCAAAGTCTCTAAATAATGAAAGCAGGTTTAACAGCCAAATCTCAATTAAAGATGAAGATGCACTGACTGAAAAGAAAGCTGTCAATGTCCTCATTGAGTATTAAAAAAAAACAAAAAAACCAAAAAAGGAAGAACATCACTGAAGACAGGGAAAAGGAAAAGAAGATCTGGATCATTGCTCCAAGCTCAACTGTATGCATGAAAGTCACTAAAGACTACATCAAACATAGTTTTTCATACCTGATCAACTTCTTGTTTGAGCTTACTGTTTTCCAGCTCCGATGCCTTAAGTTCTATTCGAATCTCAATATTCTCTTTTGTTATGTAGTCAAACTGGCTTGCCTTATGAAGGATATCTTCTGTGATCTAGTCAAACAAAACAAAACAAAACAAAACAAAACAGTAGTATTTTATTTCACGAACAGTAGTTTTTTTTAAAATTTCAGATTTAAATAATCACATAGCAGAATCCATTCAAATTAATATAGGTATAGGTGAGCATGTTTTGATGCTTGATACCTCATAATTAATTTTTTGTTCTATTTAGAAGAGTACAAGGTGTGTCTGGTAAAGTAATGCGGCTGATTCCATGAAATTCGATTTGTTCAAGATATACTTACAAGGGGCGTTCAGAAAGTAAAGGACCACATCGGTTTTTTGTTCAGCTAATAATGAAGATAGAAGCATGAAATTTTGCACACTTTAAATAAGACATGTGCCAATTGTATGAACCAAATTGCACCACAACTGTCCAAAGAATATGGCTGCACTAACCTTTGAAATGAAGCGTGTTAATAACTTGTGGTATAAACAGCAAATTGTGATATCATTTCTCGGTGCAGAGAAGGAAACTGTTGTGAACATTCACAAATGTCTATGTATGGAAGTTTTTGGAGTCGACAGGAGTACAGTCAGTCACTGGGTTCAGAGAATCAAAGAATCAATCAGTGAAGATAAGGAGTTGCATGATTGGCTGCGCTGTGGATGTCCTGCCACAGCCATCAAGGCAGAAATGTTGAAATGGGCTGAGGGCATTATTCTTAATGATAGGTGTATCACTACTCAACAAAGCTGTCAATCAGCAATGACAGTGCAAATGCAGTTATAAAAGCTCCTGGATTTTCTAAGGTTTGCTCAAGATGGGTTCCTCGAAGTCTCACAAATGAACATCGATTGCAAATGAAAGCAATTTCTTCTGAACTGCTGGAGCGTTTTGATGCTGAGGGGGAGAACTTTTTGGCTAAGATCGTAACAGGTGACGAAACCTGGGCACATCATTCTGAAACTGAGACAGTCAATAGCGCATCATCTGCAATCACCACAAAGGAATAAATTCAAGACCACTCCTTCAGCTGGAAAGATCATGATCACTGTCTTTTGGGACACTGAAGGTGTGATTCTTGTGGGTTTTATGCCAAAAGGAGAGACATCAATTCACAAGCTTACATTAAGACATTGAAAAAACCTCAATAAACGTTTTCGCAGAGTTCAACTACACAACAATCCAGGAGACAATGTGACCTCACACGTCTAGCAAAATGGGAAGCAATCACCAATTGGGTTGGACTGTACTACCCCATCCATCTATAGTCCCGATTTGGCACCCTCTGATTTCCATCTGTTTGGTCCACTTAAAGATGCACTCCGAGGGGTAAGATTTGAAGATGACCAAGGAGTGATTCATGCAGCGAAGAAATGGCTACATGATCAAGAGAAAATCTAGTAAGGGGTAGGAACACACGCACTTGCTTCACGCTGGCATAAAGCCGTACAAGTTGATGGGGATTATATTGAATAATACCGATGTTTACATGACATATCCATGTATACTTTGTATAAATTTCACGCCTTTTGAATAAACAGCTCCAGAGAAAAACGATGTGGTGCATTACTTTCTGAACGTGCCACACACACGCACGCACGCACACACACACACTAAAAATTCCTTGAAATAACATCCTTGTGCATCAATACGCCGTTGCCAGCGGTTCTGTCACGTGTCGTAGCTTGTCTGGAAGTCTTGAACAGGGATCTTCTTCATGGCAGCTTGCAAGTCATTAACAGCCCAAAATGATGGTCTTTCTTGATTTGAGTCGGGGAAATAAAAAGAGGTCAGCTGAGGCCAAGTGCGGGCTGTAGGGAGGTTGGCACAGAATTGGCTTATTTCACTAGAAACGCTCTCACTAGCAGTGAAGCGTAGGTGTGCATTGTCGTGGTGAAGAATCCAGGTGTTGGCGATCTCCGGGTGGACGTGTGCAACTCTGTTCTTCAGCCATTTAAGCAGAAGTAAAATGCTGTACTGACCATTTGCCCGGATGGTATGAACTCCTTATAGGCAACACATTTAGAGTTTAAAAAAAGACAATGAGTATCGATTTCATCTCCAATTTGCACATTTAATGCGTTATTCATCCTCGACGCTCTCTCTTACTTCGTTGAACGTCTTGTACCACCAAAACATCTGTGCTTTCAGTAAAGCATCCTTCCGTAGGCTTTCTGAATCATAGCAAGCATCTCGGTTGCAGATTTTTCAAGTTAAACACAAAACTTTATGCTGCTCGACACTCCTCTGCACTCTGATCGTTAAGCGACACTTCAGCAGCTGTCCACTTCGCAAGCGATCCAACTCTGTAAACAAAACATTGTTTATACCATTCTGATAGCCATTGTTGTAAAGACCTATAGGCTTGTCACGTAATAGATTCAAACATAATTTTTCAGCCTTCTCCAAGTCAGATCCAGCATGCAACGCTGGCTGGCCAGACGGCTTTCAGATAGTTCCACAGATACACTCCACCTTTGGGATGAAGAATCTGATGAGTGTCTCAAAGCTATCCATTTCCCGCCACCTATAGTCTGCTGGTTTTGTTTTGTTTACATAATTCTGATAGCCACTATTGTAAAGGTGCATAGTCTTGTCATGTAATTGGTTTCACACCAGATTTTCCTCATCCCTGCTGGCAATCTCCATGTCCCCATCCATCCACCAACCTGACATTACCTTTTACACAAATAACAGTTACATTTAGTGTTGACTGCTGCAGGTTTCTGGGCTACAGAAGCAGTTTAGAGTTTTAAAGCAAACAGATCTATGTTCCCTGTCTCACAAAGACTATGTTAAGATAAGTGTGTTCTTAACACAGTTGTTCCCATGGGAACACCTTGTATAAAAAATAAGCATGTTCTGGCAAAGATATTGTAACCACATTATTATTATTTTCCATGCTAGATAGTTATGGCAATCATGCTTCTCCATCTTGTGTGGTAATCTTTTCCTTATAATTTTAATTTAGTTTCCACAGTTCTGAAACTTCTTTAAGGACTTTTTCATTTGTTTTCTGTCTGTCCAGGGTACCTGTTGCATCTCTATTGTTAAGCATGATTTGATAGGAGAATGATAGTATAGTGGTGGTTCCCTATTGCCTTTTGCTTAGTTTGTATACGGTTTTCTCCACTAATCTTTGTCTAAAGAGAGTAACCTGCATGGCGCCAGGAATAACACATACACTTTGACCTTTCCCAATCATTCTTTGCTCTTGTGCCAGATAGTGGAAAATTATAGGTCTTTTCAGTTGTTTTGCATCTCAACAGCATGTCAGCGATGGATGAATTTTTACAACAGCAAGTGCTTTTGAAGATTTTGCAATCACTGCAGAACCCAGTGAATGATGTTGGACTGTTTCTTCTTCTTGTCTGCTGTAACATATGGTGTGTAGTCAGCATGTGTACAACCTGATGATTATGCACTGATTTCTACAACAAAAGTTTTATGGCAGTATTTTATTTTTGTCACAAGTCAAAGGCTTAATCAATGAAATTTGTAAGAAATGGGTACCTTGGGTACATGGTTCTAGAAGACAGGTAGCAAGCTAATGTAACGTTGCTGTAAAAGTTAGATTACACGGTACAACTAATGTTCATGCTCGCACAGGTTTAGAAGAGATTTAGGTGAAGGTACAATTTTGTTAGTTTTTCAGTGTGACCTGTGAGTGAACAGGTAAAGGGGACTTTCATGTGAAATGACAGCTGGGTTAGAGAGAGAGAGAGAGGGGAGACTTTTGTGTCATTCCTAGTTCAGAGTTGACAGGGAGTAGTTTTGTCTAGCAGAATGGGTTAAGTAGCCCTAGAGTTTTGTTGTGTGTAAGTGGAAATATTTTCAGCAGTTCTCATCATGTAGAAGCTTTGTTTGTCCATTTTGGACAAAATTTTGTACTATAGTGCTTCTCATCATGTAGACTGTGTAGGAGCTGTCCTTTCCAGGGCAGTTAGATATTTCGATTGTTAGATTCCAGAGTGAGTGAGTGAAGTGTTTTCTTTCCAGTTGAGGAAATATTACTATATCCCTGTAAGTATGAGCATTTCTTCTAGTGCTCGTAATTGTACACTCTGACTGATTGAGTGTTTCCCATGGCAACCCTGTCTTGCCAGGAAGATCATTTTTGCTTGTGTTTGTACAATTCCTGCCGTGTGGCAGCAGTGATTGTTTTCCTCATCCTCATTTTTCTCATATTAAAGTCCTTGTCTGTCTGCCATACATTTTGTCTCTGCTGGCTTTCACTCAACGTTAACTAAGCTTTGTGTGGCTGCCAGATTCAGTACTCGTTATATTGTTGTCCTAGTGTCATATGCCTGAGTTGTCAGTGTTCTTTGTGGATAATTAAGACCACATAGTGAAGTTAATGCAATAGATCAGTTTGAATCTAAATAAAAATGAACACTAGGCACCTTTCTCTGTGAAGTAAGAATTCTTCTATTACTGCCTATCTCAGACAGACAGGCATGTTCAAGTTAGCTGCACCTGAAAATTGTTCTCACATGCATTTCGGGGAGTTCTGCTTATACTGGCTGCTGACTAGGTGTCAGCCCTGTTGAAAGTAGCATCCAGTTTCAGTTAGTGAGCATTCTGTTTCAGCTTTTCATATTGTTGAGTTTGGCAGGTGTGCATACAGAGTTCTTCTAGTTGGGTCACTGCTGTTTGCTGTTTTAAACTACTCTCATGCTTACGAGGATAAGCTCTTTGAACACTTTCTGATGTCAGCTAGGATATCTTTGATAAGCTTGACGTGGATTGGTATTAGTGATGGCAAAAAGTGCCATCTTGGTTCTTCAAATGAAGGCATGAGCAGTAATTTTGTTGGTACTACCAGTGCATTCATTGGTTATGCCTATCTTGAGCATGTTAAACATGTGGTGTCTCAATCTGTTGTGCCTTGTTCTGAGTCTAAAGGTCTTGACTTCTTTGCTGAGCTGGTAGTAGGCATCATTCTTCTGGTGTCCTGGATATTATTTTTCCCATTTTATTTTGTATTTGGCTTTTATTCAGTGTTTTGGCTTCATTATATGATAGGTTTGTGCTAGTCTGGGGGAACCTATCTGCCAATGCATCACCCTTCTTGTTTCATTGGATATTACAGTATATCCACTGTATGACAATTCTCATAAAGATTTGCAACATGTTATACAGGACCTCCAAGTTCTCCATCCCCCCCCCACTCATCAGTGCTTTTATAACTGATAGATTGATTGACTGACTGATTGATCTTTATTTCAAAAGAGCATCTGTGAGCAGGACAACTTGGCTGCCTGCAACTTCTTTTGCCATCAAGGTTTCTGCTGCTGTTTTCAGTGCTTCTGCCTCAGCAGAATTGCTAGAAAATTTTTCTGTTGCTACTGATAGTTCTATATGCACACCACTGCTCTGCATTAGGAAAACTTCTGTGCCTTCATATTTTGTTGCATTGATTGCTGCTAGCAGTTCGAGTTGAAAATAGAATTGGAAAATATCAACCTATAAAACAAGGGGTGTGACAAGGATGTGTACTATCTCCAGACCTTTTTTCTCTGTATAGCGAGAATATTCTAAGAACAATCATCACAGAACCAGGCATAAAAACTGGAGGATACAATATTAACAACCTTCGGTATGCTGACGACACAGTACTGATAGCTGAGAACCAACAAGACCTGCAAAATCTCTTGGATAAAGTCGCCAAAGAAAGCGAACAGAAAGGCCTTACTTTGAACATCAAAAAGACAGAGACTATGGTTATATCTAATAAACAGAATCCACCAGCATGCAGTATCAAATTAAACGGAACTATTCTAAAGCAGGTGCAGAAATTCAAATACCTTGGAGCAGTAATAACTTCAGATGGGAAATGCAGAACAGAAATTAGGAACAGAATAGGCCAAGCAAAGACTGCATTTCAGAGAATGAGAAACATATTAACCAACACATCCTTATCAATGAATGTTAGAAAACAAGTCCTAAAATGCTATATTGAACCTATCTTGTTATATGGAAGTGAATCATGGACAATAGGAAAGTCTGCACAAAAATCATTGGAAGCAGCAGAAATGTGGTTTATTAGAAGAATGTTGCGAATCCCCTGGACAGCAAAAATAACTAATGAAGAATGTAGGAGAAGAGCTGGAGAGACAAAAAACCTTGTCAAAAAGATAAGAGAGAGACAGTGCACTTTCATAGGACATACAATGAGAAGAGGGGGCATTGAAAATATTATAACAACAGGTAAAATAGAAGGAAGAAGAGCAAGAGGAAGACCAAGAGAAATGATACTGGACAGTCTGACGGGATGGTGTGAGAGGAGATCACCAACTGAGCTGATGGCCTGCATGAAGGATCGTGTACTCTGGAGAAGCATAATAGCCAACGCCAGTCGGCACGGCACATGATGATGATTGCTGCTGACCCATCCATGTAAGCATGGGTCCAGGTGCTGCTCAGATAATGTTCCTTAAAATTGGTGAACAATACACTAATACAGAGTGTATCATCTCTTGGATGTTATTTTAACTGTTTTTTTTTCTTTTTCTTTTTACTTCCCATTGGATGCCATTTCTCAGGAATGTGGCAATACCACTGCACTTACCACACACACTGACATTTGTTTATGGTGTATCCTAGTATAAGGTGATATTTTTCATTTATGAGTTTTTTTATATGATCACTATAAAGATGTCAAAGTTTTTTTTCAACTGACTGTTTACTTGTGAAGCCTTTGGCCTGAATCTACAAATGCTGACTTGAAGAATGTTTAATTGTTCTCCCCCCCCCCCCAAAAAAAAAAACAAAAAAAAACTGGTGTGGAACTTTCATGAGGAAGCATTCCATATTAGGAAGGAGATTTGTGACTCTTTTAGTTTGGTCAACCACCTGGTTTTTAATTTTTTTAGCATGCATTGCGAGTCTCCATGCTTGCTTGTTTGCTAGCCAGTTTATGGCTTAAACGTTGCTTCAATCTCCATCCTCATGCTGGATGTGACCATGGTGAAGGTTCTGGACTTTCTGACGATGGGGCATTCACTGTGACAGACAACGAATCCCCATCTGCTCCTTTATCCATGCATGAGTGATCCATCTGTATATGTCATAGGGTCATCTGGGTTGGAGTACTTAATTATTCCCTCTTTGATTTCTGATTCTGCTCATCCTGACACCCAATTTTGGCATTTTTGACTGAGCCATATATAATATTTTGGATAATCAGATTTAATGTTCCTTTTTACAAAAAGTCAAAATAAATTTGCTCTTAACCAGTGATTGTGCTAGTATTTTTCAAAATTGGTAACTTTTTACTTATCTTTCACTTTGCAGGAAATACTTCATAATTCTGACTACATCAATCAGCGTTTTTGTATTGCATTATCAACATGTTGGGCAAAGAACCCAGGTGCTTCATAAACTGTGTTCTCTCAATAACCTGTCCCTGGCACTTTACAAATTGGATCCCACAACTCTGTTGTTCACAGAATGTTGGCTTTTTCTAGTTTATCATAGCATTGCTATTATCACACCAACCTGTTATCTGATCAACCCTATCTTGTACCTTTGTAGACAGTTCTTCTTGTACCCTTCCATGCGCACAAATCATCTGCATTTATTGTCATTCACCCTGGACTATTCCAATTATTGCTGAATATATACTGAAGAGCACAGGTGACAATGAAGACCCTTGTGGTAGCTCTGTGGCAATAATTTTGTGTTTTGAGATCCATGATTAGGGTAACTGTTCTTCTCAATAACGTGGAGGCTATCCATCAGTCAAGCTATGTGTCTACACCACCCTCTAGCATCAATGTCAACAGCACTGTGTGAATCTGCTCTGGTAAATGCACCTCTGAGATCAAGAGCAATAACTGCAGTTTCTTCTTTTCTGAAATCCCTCATATACATCATATGTCAATACTGATGTATTGATGGCTGCATCTCCACATGAGCAATAACTTCCTAATGTATCCAGTAGGTGCTCATTCATTCATTTGCATGTCCCTTGCGGAACCTTGCCTCCCAAACAGCACTCCTGTAGGTCTCTCGGTTGTGAGCAAGATGGCCTGCTGCTGATGCATAAATTTGCAGATCATCAACAATGACTTGCATCCATCTTCGCCTTGGTCTTCCTCTCTTTTTTTTCCCCATTATGTACCCTTCCAAGACGGTCTTCTCTAGATTATCATGACGTTTAACGTGTCCAAAATATTTAAGTTTTCTCTCTTTAATTCTCTTTACTAACCAGCCTTCTTCAATATTAAGTTCTTGTAGTATGGATATATTTGTTTTTTTTGTTTTTTTGTGTCCATGATATTTGAAGAACTCTTCTGTAGCATTTACACTCCAAGGCATTTATGAGTTTCTCAGCTGTTTTGTTAAGTGTCCAGGTCTCACAGGCATATGTTGCGATGGGAAAGATGCATGCCCTTAAAAATCTTATTTTTGTGGTTCTGTCTGCTCCTCTCCACATTACTCATTACTCTCTAGAAATGAGGATATTCACCTGCCTATTATCTTTCTTCAGCTCTTTTCCACATACATTTAGTAGTGTTATAACATATATATCTGTTCAGTTTGGGCAAAGGTACAAGGCAGTTATGCAAGCACTCATCTGGTATTTCACCCATCAGCAGGCACTGGTTGTATTTCTCTCCAGTTCAGATAAAATCTCCAGCGCTCTTAGGAGAGTTGTTGCCAGCATTATTTGATTTAATTGATTATATTCCACTTCACACCTCCAATCTGAATGTTCCACAGTTTCAACTGTCCTTGCTCCGCTCCTTCACATCAATCACTTCATATCACAAGTCTATTTTTATCAAAACTACTTGCCCATTATGACTTTCTCTCAATGGATTGGAGTAGCAGATGTAGCCAGGTAATCGCAGTTTCTGTGTCTCCTGCAAAAGCATTATGTCAAAGTCACAAAGAATGTGCTCCTAGGCAGGTCCTTGTTGTCTGACACTCTTGTAGTTCCAGTATGCAGTATTTACACATACGAACCTGATTCTGTTGGATTTAGACCTATCATTTCCTTCTTTCCTCCTCTTACCACAAAGATGGTTCCTCTTTCTCCTGACCAACCAAGTTAGCTCATCAATAACTTTAATGTATCGAATCATTGCCAGTGCTACAGTGATTGTGCACTGAAGTCAATGTTGCAACAGCACCCAACTGAAGCACTTACAATGAAGTATGACTGTTTAATAATAGTCACTTTAATTTCAGTTATGGTGCCTTTTTTAAAAGCTTGCTCTTGTAAAATTTAATGAAGTCACTGATCTCATATTTAAATGCAAATGTGGTCAAATCCTTTACCCCTGCTCAATAGTTCTGCTATTAAAACTTATTAGTACTTTTTAAGAGTACTATGCCTTTGTGCAACATATTGTAAGTCCTCCATATTATTTTTTGTTATGCAATTTCATATTTTTAACTTTCAAATACTGATTTGCATTCTTCATGCATCTATTTCTGTAAATGTCATGTTCTTCAATCATCACATTCTATCTCTTTTTTCCAACTTCAGTTTCTATTTATGGCTGGGTTAAATATCAAGAATAAATGCATTTTCATGCCAAAATAGAAACATTTATAAAACTTTGTGTATGTAACAACATCAAGGAACATCATGGCATTAGAAAATATTGTAAGAATAATCCTCTACGTGATTCAGAATCACATCTGTGGGTATTACATGAAGAAACATAGCAGTAACCTATGTGTTCTGATACAACTGAAAATGTTAGCAAACAGTGAAAAAAACATCTAACCTGAGGAGATTCTGTGGCAAATGATGGAAGCTGCTGTTGTCTAGCTAGGTGAAGCTGGTGCAGTAGCTCCTTTTTTTCTCTTTCAAGTTGTTCTACAAGAACTCTGAAAAAAAAATTTTGTAAATAATGAAGAACTCTTCACTCTGCTCGCCCATAACAAACTGGCTAATTTAATGTAGTGTTTAATATCTTTTAAGCATGAAGGAAACATATTAAACATTTTTTAAAAAAATGTACTACATGAAAATCTACTTATTTCATGCCAAAAGCACAAGTTTATGATACAAATTTTCCACTCATTCGACACACAAGAAGCTCCTTTTGTAAGACTTCTGAGAGTGGGATCTACCAGGACAATCATGCATAAGATTCCAACAATAGTCTACCATCGTGTATGCATCCAATCTTCCTTAGTATCTGGCTTCAATTGTTTTTATGTCTTGGTGAAATCTTTCACCTTGCTCTTCGCTAAGTCACTAAGGTTCTCTGGAAAGCGATCTAAGTGACTGTGCAGATAATGGATTTTAACACTCATGTAAAGCCTGTTGAAATGAAAGAGCCTTCCTGTATTAATTGTGCATATTACTAACTGTGTGTAGTTGTCTGCCTTCTTGATGCCAAGAAAGTTTTTCACAGGAAGAACCAGGCACATGACTCAATTTCATTCACTGATACTATGAAATGTGGGTTGTCTGATCTGTGGACCATCCAAAATTCCTGCCTTCAGTTTTTCCATGGTAACTCCAGGTAACTTATGCACAAACTGTCTTTATTCAAACCCTTTATAAATTATTTCATGAGATCTAGCTTTACACATAGTGGTGGCAGTATGATTCTATCACATGCTACAAAAAGTTTATTGATTACATTCTGTCCTCCAATCACCATACATTCCCTCAGAGGCCAATCTTTTCTTGCCCAGTGTTCATATTTGGCTCTACTATCTCAAAGGCATAAGGAGCAAGGATACTTTGTGTAGCCACTTTGTTGACCAAGAAGAAAATTAACCATCTTCAAGTCTACACAAATTACACATTGATGTTCATGGTAATTTATCTTTTCCACAGCTAAAGGATATGGACATATGTTGGACACGTGATGAGAAGAAACAGTCAGAGAATCTGAAAACAAGCTACCAAATGGAAGAAAAAGAGGTTGGCCTCGTGAAACTCATATATCATATATAATATGATATATAATATATATATATATATTTTGCTTCTGGGTGACATAAACGATGGTGGGAGCTTTTTAACGCTCTTGCTGGCATATTTTGATATGAATCTTTTCCGTTGACACATATCGTAAAACGGGAGTTGGGTATAAGGCCAACTACCTTATCCTGAGACCTATCTAGTGGAAAAAAACCAACTGTTACAGAAACTCACAACAAAATCAATCAAGAATCGGGGATGCCAAGTCAGAAAAGCCCAGACAACAACCAAAAGAACACAATCATCGGCCCCAAATACGTGACAAAGATCAGATTCTGGAATGTAAGGACAATGGCCGCACCATCAAAAACTACTCAGGTAATCCAAGAAATCACTTAGACGTCCTGGGCATCAGTGAAATACGATGGCCAGAAGCAGGGAAAAGATCAGCCGAAAACCGTAAGTTAATCACACATTCAGGCAGAGATGATGGGAAATATCAAGGAGTAGGTATAATTATGTCAACTGCAGCAGCAAAGTGCCTTACAGAATGGGAACCAGTGAACAGTCATATATTAAGAGTACGATTCCAAATAAAGCACGGAAGAATGACAATCATACAATGCTATGCACCCACGAACGATGCAGATGATGAAATAAAAGACAATTTCTGTCACCAGCTACAACAACTCATTAACAAAGTCCCTAAACATGACATCTTAATTGTCATGGGAGACTTCAACACAAGGTAGGAAAAGATAACACTGAGGTTGAAAAAGTAATGAGAAAAGAAAGGATTGACACGGTAAATCAGAATGGAGAAAAATTAACTGAATTATGTCTAACAGAGGGCATGGTCATTGGAGGAACATTATTTCCACACAAAGAGATACATAAAACAACATGGATATCTCCAGATGATAGAACCAGATAGATCATTTTTGTATTAGAAAGCAATTCAGAACATTTCTGATAGATGTAAGAGCATTTAGGGATGCAGATGTCAACAGTGATCACAATCTGTGTATAGGGAAAATAAGACTTAAACTGAAAAGCCAGCACAAGAAAGCAATACTCAGAAAGATAAACAGTCAAAGTTTACAGGATGAAAATACTAAGAGTAATTTTAATCTGGAACTTACCAAATAGTTTGCTGCATTCAGTGAGGTAGAGGAAACAGATATAGATGACTTATTGCATTCTTACAGCACAGCCATACTTACAGCAGCTAAAACAAGTGCTGGACTGCAAAAAGCAAGTAGAAAAGCATGGATATCAGATAGCACATGGAAATCCATAAATGAAAGATGAGCAGCCATATTAGACATGCTGAATGTAAAGACAAATTTGGAAGAGATGTGGCAAGATACAAAGAACTAGACAATAAAATAAAAAGTTCAGCTAGAAGGTATAAAAGAAAATATATGGACAATATGGTAAAAGAAGGAGAGAAGGCAGCAAAAACAGAAGACAGCAAAACTCTATATAAAATACAAAAGTGGTTAACAGGTACTATTGCATCCAAAGAAAGACCAATCCTTAGCAAAAGTGGCACATTATTAACATCAAGTAAAGACCAAAAGCTAAGATGGGTCAACACTTCTAAGAAATACTTAATCGACAATACCCAAAAGAATTGAAAGACTTTGAAACTGACTTACCAATCCTCTCAACTAGGTTGACATCTAGATGAAATTACATTGCATGAAATTTAAACAGCAGTGAATTTAATGGCTAACAGAAAAGCTGCAGGTGAAGATGAAATAACAGCTGAAATGTTGAAAGCTATTAACAGTGACAATATGAACCAACTACAGAGAATGTTTAATAAAGTTTGGAAATAAAAGAAAAGGTCCCTTCTAAATGGAAAAAAGTAATCATTGTTAAAATATAAAAAAAAGGCAACCTTAACGATTGCAATAACTTACTATCTGTTGTGTCAAAAGTATTTTGCAAAGTTATTCTGAATAGAATTAAAGATATAGTGGATGCTGCAATGAGAGAAGAACAAGCGAGATTTAGAAAAAAGAGAAGCTGTCTCGGCCAGATTTTTACTCTAAGAATAATATGTGAAGAAAATATTGAAAAGCAAAAACTATTAATCCTGAAGTTCATAGACTTTAAAAAAGGCATTTGATAGCATACACAGAGATTCATTATGGAGAATTTTAAGTATATATGGAATACCATCTAAAATTGTCAACATCATTAGAGACCTCTACAATGGATATGTTTATGCAGTCAAGACAGAAGAAGGAATGAGCAAATGGTTCCAGATTGAAACAGGTGTGAAACAAGGATGTATTTTATCTCCTTTGCTTTTTAGAATTGCCATAGACTTCATAATGAAAAATGCTCCACAGGTAAAATGGGCATTGATGGGTACATGAGACCAAACTGGAATATTTTGATCTTGTAGATAACATAACTCTTATCAGTGACAATGTAAAATCAATGCAAGAAAAAGACAGATACCCTGTCTTCAATGGCTAGTAAAATAGGACTTGAAATTAACAAGGATAAAACAAAAATAATGAAACTTCTCATTAACCATGAAGGAAACATATACATAGAGAGAACAGCTGTTTAAACCAATTTGCATATCTTGGCAGCTACATAGACCAGGACGGTGACACCAGAAAGGAAGTTAGAATTCAAACTGCAAAAGCAGAATTGACCTTCATGAATCTTGAGAACATATGGAATTCAAAAGTTCTAAGCACAAAATTCAAGTTAAGATTATTAAATTCAAATGTAATATCCACCCTCTTTTATGCATGTAAAAGCTGGAAAACTAAAGAAATACACAAGAAATACACAAGAGTCTTTTGAAAATAAATGCCTCAGGTAAATACTCTGTATAAAGTGGAACAAATTCAAGAACAACACAGAGATAAGAAAGATGAGCAAACAACAACCAGTCTCATGGGTGTTCAGAAAAAGAAGACGGTGGCCATGTGATGATAAGAAACAATCAGAGAATACCAAAACAAGCTATCAAGTGGAACACAACAGGCTGAAGAAAAAGAGGTCAATCACATGAAACTCTAAAGAAGACATTGTTAAGAGAGGCCAGTTCAGTGGGTATAACATCCAATAATGAGACTGAAAAACATGCAGAAGACAGAAATCTTGGCGAACTACTATGCGGGCCCTATGTGATGTTTAGAGGCATGGGAAGGATGTAAGATATTTAAAGAAATAAGCAAAATAAATAACAACAAACATACCTGCATTGCTGATAGTCTTTTATGATACTACCATCAGTTGTTCCACTGCTAACTGGAAATTTTTCCAAAACAGAGATCTGAAATAAAAAATCATACTTTTGCAAACCTGAGTTAATTAAAACACTTGTTTTACATTTGTCTTACATCTTACATAATGGCAGGGTTTTTCCCTATCTAGAGTAGCCTCTAGATGGCTCTCAGGATGAGGCTGTTGGCCTCATGCCCAACTCCCATTTTATGATGTGTGGTGACGCAGAAGACTCATATGCAAGTATGCCAGCAAGAGCATTAAAAAGCTGCTGCCATTTTGTATGTTAGCCGGAAGCGAAAAACTTTTACATTTGTATGAAACAGTAAAAAAACATTATAGCATTCACATTTTATACACTCGTTTTATATCCACATATCAGCACCTGTTCTTGTCCTGTCTCCTTCCTCATATACCTTTTGGTGTTGAGGGGACAAATAGATGTGTTAACAGGGCTCACTGATTCACTTCATATAATGGGATAATTAATGATTCTGTAATTTCCTCTCTCCATCTCCTGCATGGGCGGTCTCTTCCTGTGTTACCTACAAATCTTAGCGTGAATGTTTTCTGTAATATAATGTCTTGTGGTAACCATGTAACATGCCCAAACCATTTGACTTGCTGTTTCTGTATATAATGTAAAACTGGTGTTAATCCAACATTTGCCCTGATGGTGTCATTTCTTATTTGGTCTCTTCTTGTCACAAGTATTCTCCTTAAATATCTCATTTCTGTCACGATGATTTTTCTTTTGTTCTTGGCTGCTAGTGTTCATGTTTGACATTGATAGCATAGAGCTTGGAGGAAAATTGTCTTGTACAGTGCCCATTTTGTTTGTATTTTGATATATTTGTTTTTCAGTAAAGGAGTAATTTGTCCAATGACCTGATTAGATTTATTGCATCTATGTCACCTGTGTGGTTACTGGGTCCCAGATCTGGGGAGAAAAGAATAAGACCATTGCTACCTTTCATGTATGTCGTAAGAGGTGACTAAGGAGGTTGGAGGACAGGCCAATGACCTGTTCACTGTAAAAAAACTGGAGCGTTACAGAAGCACGGAGAGGAAAACCAGTAAACTTTGTCTTGGAAGAGGAAGGAGGGTGGGGGGTGGAAGGGAGAAACGTAAACTAAGTCATCATCATCACCATCATCATGATGTGCTGTGCAGACTGGCGTTGGCTATTATGCTTCTCCAGAGTACATGATCCTTCATGCAGGCCATCAGCTCAGTTGGTGATCTCCTTTCACACCATCCTCAAGACTGTCCAGTATCATTTCTCTTGGTCTTCCTCTTGATCTTCTTCCTTCTATTTTTTCTGTTATAATATTTTCAATGCTCCCTCTTCTCATTGCATGTCCTATGAAAGTATATTGTCTCTCTCTTATCTTTTTGACAAGATTTTTTTGTCTCTCCAGCTCTTCTCATACATTCTTCATTGTTGTCCAGGGGATTCGCTACATTCTTCTAATAAACCACATTTCTGCTGCTTCCAATGATTTTTGTGCAGAACTGCCTATTGTCCATGATTCACTTCCATGTAACAAGATAGGTTCAATATAGCATTTTAGGACTCATTTTCTAACATTCATTGATGTGGATGTGTTGGCTAATAAGTTTCTCATTCTCTGAAATACAGTCTTTGCTTGGGCTATTCTGTTCCTAATTTCTGTTCTGCATTTCCCATCTGAAGTTATTACTGCTCCAAAGTATTTGAATTTCTGCACCTGCTTTAGAACATTTCCGTTTAATTTTATACTGCGTGCTGGTGGATTCTGTTTATTAGATATAACCATAGTCTCTGTCTTTTTGATGTTCAAAGTAAGGCCTTTCTGTTCACTTTCTTTGGCGACTTTATCCAAGAGATTTTGCAGGTCTTGTTGGTTCTCAGCTATCAGTACTGTGTCGTAAGCATGCTGAAGGTTGTTAATATTGTATCCTCCAATTTTTATGCCTGGTTCTTAGAATATTCTTGCATATACTAAGTCTGATTGTGTTCAACTGATTTTTCTGTTAGTTGTCTTAGAGAAAAGATGACATCTGTACAGCTTCTATTTTTTTCTAAATCCATCTGAGTTTCATTTAACTGTGGTTCAATTACTGGTCGCACTCTGTTCTCTAGGATCTTGCAGAACATTTTCCCATTATGGCTTAGTACTATGATGCCTCTATATTGGTTGCAGTTCCTTTTACTACCTTTTTTCTTCTATATCAGAATAATTCAGTGTTTATCCAGTTATGTGGTGTTTCTTGTTTTTCCCATACCCAGTTATAGAGTCTGTGAAGCCAAGCTATTCCAATCTCTTTTGTACATTTGATTAACTCAATGGGCATTCCATCACATCCTGGGGCTTTGTTCACTGTGACTTTTCTGATGGCTTCTTTGATTTCAGCCTGTAATATATCTGGTTCCAGTTCTATGGGGCCAGCTGTGTTATCTGTTATCATGGGTTTGGCTTGCCTCAGATGGTATATTGAGTAACTTGTTGAAGTACTGTCTCTATCACTGCACTGGTTTGCATATTGGATCACCATTAACACTGTTCACAATCTCTGTTGGGTTGAAGTGCTTTGCTCACTTTCTCATTGCACTGAACTTTTTATAAAAGATTTTCATAGCTTCTTTGTGATTGTTGTTTAATACTTCACTGTATTCCTGTCATGATTTTATTATCTATGCTTCTTTTATTACCCACTTACAGCTTCTTCTTGCAATTTGATATTCAGTATAGTCTTGATGTTCCTTATTTCTCATCAATTCTTTATATTTTTCTTTTCTTTTATAGCCTCTTTCACTTCATCATATTGTTATTTTTATTTCTCTTCTTATATCTTATATCCTTCCTGTGCCGTTAAATGTCACACAGGGCTGGCAAAGTAGTTCGCCAATTTTTCCTGTCTTCGGCGAGTCTTTCAACCTTATCAAGGGATTTTATGCCTGTTAATTTGGCCTCTCTTAACAATGTCCTCTTCAGAGTTTCACGTGGTCTGCCTCTTTTTCTTCGGCCTGTTGTGTTCCACTTGATAGCTTGTTTTGGGATTCTCTGATTATTTCTTCTCATCAAGTGACCAACACATGTCCATCTACTTTTCATGATCAACCATGAGATTGGTTGTTGTTCAGTCATCTGTCTTATCTCTGCATTGTTCTTGAATTTGTTCACTTGATGCTGAGTATATTCCTTAGGCATTTGTTTTCAACAGAGTCTAATTTCTTGTCTATTTCTTTAGTTGTTTTCCAGCTTTCTCATGCATAAATGAAGGTGGATATTACATCTGAGTTGAATAGTCTTAACTTGGTTTTGTGCTTATAACTTTTGAATTCCATATGTTCTCAAGATTTTTGAAGATCGATGCTGCTTTTGCAATTCTGATTCTAACTTCCTTTCTAGTGTCACCATCCTGGTCTATGTAGCTGCCAGGTATGCAAATTGATTGACTTCTTCAATATCTGTCCCTTCTATGTGTATTTTTCCATTTTGATTGATGGGAATTTTCATTATTTTTGTTTTGTCCTTGTTAATTTCAAGTTCTATTTTGCTAGCCAGTGAAGACAGGCTATCTGTTTTTTTTCTTGCATGGAATTCACATTGTTACTGATAAGAGTTATGTCATAAGCAAAATCAAGATCTTCTAGCTGGGTCCCATATACACAGTCAATACCTGTGTTACCTGTGCAGCATCTTTTCATTATTCCAAAAAGTAAAGGAGACAGTATACATCCTTGTTTCACACTTGTTTCAATGTGGAACCATTCACTCATCCCTTCTTCTGTCTTGACTGCACAAACATAGCCATTGTAGAAGTCCTTAATGATGGTGACAATTTTAGATGGGATTCCATATATTCTTAAAATTCTCCATAATGAATCTCTGTGTATGTTATCAAATGCCTTTTTAAAGTCTATGAAGTTCAGCATTAATGGTTTCTGCTTTTCAATATGTTCTTCAAGTATTATTCTGAGAGTAAAGATCTGGTCGAGACAGCTTCTCCCTTTTCAAAATCCTGCTTGTTCTTCTCTCATTGCAGTATCCACTATATCTTTAAGTCTATTCAAAATGACCTTGCAAAATACTTTTGACACAACTGATATTAAGGTTACTCCTCTCCAGTTGTTACAGTCACTAAGGTTGCCTTTTTTTGGTATTTTAACACTGATTCCTTTTTTCCATTTAGAAGGGATCTTTTCTTCTTTCCAAATCTTGTTAAACATTCTCTGTAGCTGTCTCATGTTGTCACTATTTTAGCATTCTGGGTGTTATTTCATCCTCACCTGCAGCTTTTTTGTTAGCCATTAAATTCACTGCTGTTTCAATTTCATGCAATTTAATTTCATCTAGGTTGACATTTAGTTGTGGGGCTGGTAAGTCAGTTTCAATTTTTAACAATTCTTTTGGGTGTGGTTGATTAAGTATTTCTTGGAAGTGTTCAGCCCATCTTTGCTTTTGGTCTTTACTTGATGTTAATAGGGTTCCAGTTTTTCTAAGGATTGATCTTTCTTTAGGTGTAATAGTACATGTTAGCCTCTTTTGTATGTTATATAAAGCTTTGCTGTCTCCTGTTTTTGCTGTTTTCTCTGCCTCTTTTGCCATATTGTCTATGTATTCTCTCTTATCCCTTCTAGCTGAACTTTTTACTTTCTTGTCTAGTTCTTTGTATGTTGCTTTCACCAGATCTTTTCCGAGATCTGTCTTTATATTTCTCTACCTCCTTTTTTTTCATAGTGGATGATTCCTTTGCTGCTTGCAAAAGCTGTTTTTGAACAAGGCCCATTCCTATTCCACTGATTTTGTTTCTGTTGGTAAGTTTATGAACAATTCTCTTATTTTCTTCTCATATTTTTTTTTCACATTCTCTTCCTTGTGCTTGCTTAGTTTTATCGTCTCAGTTTTCTTCTTGCAAGCTCTGTTATGGCTTTTCCTGTGTGTTCTACTGCTTTGTGGTCTGTGGTTGAGCTCAGGTTGGGCATTGCTCTTGCATTTGACTGAGCTTTTCTTGTTGTTTCTTGCTAGTATGACATCAATTTGGCTTCTGCACGTCAAATCATTCCATCTGTACCAAGTATATATTTGGGACTCTCTGTGTCTAAAGAACGTGTCTGTGATAAAAAGATCATGCTGGCTGTACAGTTCTAGTGGTCTGCTACCATTTTCAATTCTAATGCACAGCTGGTCACCGAAGGTACCCAGGTGGACTGCTACATTGGTTCTACTAGTTCGCAGTCTTGCATTGAAGTCCCCAAGATTATAATATTTTCCTCTTTACTTATGTTGTTGTCATAGAGGTTGTCAAAGAACTCGTCACACTCTTCTTCTATGTCTGGTACATTACAAGGAGCATAGATTTGGACATATTTATTGTGGTCTTCTCATTTTTTTGTATTTGGACAGTTATAATTCTTTCTGACATATATATTTTGTTTCCAGGATTTTGCCAGTGGTGTTTGTTTCTATGATCATTCTGATACCTCATTTTGCTCTTTCTTGCTAACTCACCCTGGAGTATAGAAATACAAAATTTTGATGTATTTGTTACTCAATAATAACCTTTACCTTTGAGTTTGGTATCTGCAACTCCCATGATCTTTATTTTTCTCCTTTTCATTCCCTCCACTCTCTCTCTCTCTCTGAACCTTAAGTGCCCAGGGCACATGGGGCTTCCGCAAGGGTTTTCCACAAATGCCTGTCCTTCGCCTTTTTTTCTGCTCTTGCCCAGGTGAGCCCTCTATTGCTCAACATTCTTTCTGTTGATCTTCTCCATGTCTCTTTTGGTCTACCCTTACTTCTGTTCCCCTGTGGTGTCCATCTTAGTGCTATTTTTGGTAGTGAGTTGTCAGTCATTCGGAGCACATGTCCCAATCATCGCCAGCGTCTTTCCTCAATAATTGTTGTCAGTGGCTTCATCTGCATTTCTGCCAATAAGATGTTATTTCTTATGGTGTTTGGCCAAAATATTTTTCTAATTCTTCGTAAACATTTAATCTGGAAAGAATCCAACTTGTTTTCTATGGTTTTGGTGATTTTCCAGCATTCACTTCCATAAAGTAGTACACTTAGAACATTACTCTTAAATATCCTGATTTTCATATTTATGCTTAGTTTTTTTTATTTCCATATAGTCTGCAGCACTGCAAAAGCCTGGTTTGCTCTAGTAAGTCTGCTGTTGATGTCCTCTGTGCTATCTCCATTTTCTACTACTCTACTGCCAAGGTATACAAATTCGTTGACCTCCTCCACTAACTTGCTATCTACTTTGAGTACATTTCTGTTGTTCACATTTTGCTACATTTACTTTGTCTTTCCTACGTTGATCTTTAGTCCTATGTTGTTTGCATTCTGAGTTAGCTTGTTTATTTTATCTTGCATATCTTTGTGACTGCTTGATAATAGACAAATGTCGTCCGCAAAGTCAAGGTCTTCCAGCACTGTGTCAAGGGTCCATTGTAATCCTCTGCGTTTGTTTGATGTTGCCTCCTTCATTAACCAGTCTACAGACAAGATAAATAATGTTGGTGATAGTACACATCCCTGTTTCACTCCTGTTTGTACCCTAAAGCTGCTGGAGGTATGTTCTCCACAGATCACTTTGCACTGAAAACCCTCGTATAGGGCTTTGATTACATTTACTATCTTATGGGGGAGGCCATGCCATCTTAGGATTTTCCACAGTGCATCTCTGTTGACACTGTCAAAGGCTTTCTCAAAATCTATGAACAATGCATATGTTGTGCTATGCCACTCATTTGCCTGTTCTAATATTTGTAAATGCTACAGAAGAGTTCTCCAAATATCGTGGACACAAAAAAGAACAAATATATCTATACTACAAGAGCTTAATATTGAAGAAGGCTGGCTAGTAAACAGGATTAAAGAGAGAAAACTTAAATATTTTGGACACATTAAATGTCATGATAATTTAGAGAAGACCGTATTGGAAGGATACATAATGGGAAAAAGAAATAGAGGAAGACCGAAACGAAGATGGCTGCAAGACATCGTTGACGATCTGGAAATGGATGCAGCAGCAGCAGGCCATCTTGCTCACAACCGAGAGGCCTACAGGAGTGCTGTTTGGGAGGCGAAGTTCCGCAAGGGACATGCAAAGGAATGAATGAATGAATATTTGTCTAAGTACAAATATGTGGTCCATGCATGATCTTCCTTTCCTAAATCCTGTCTGCTCTTTCCAAAGTTTTTCCTCAAGTGTTGGTACAATTCTGTTGACGATTATTCTGCAAAATACTTTACTGGTGAGTGGCAGTAGGGTAATGCCTCTCCAGTTCCTGCAATCTCTGAGGTCACCCTTCTTTGGTAGTTTTACTATAAGCCCAGTTTTCCACTCCTCTGGGGCTTTTTCTAGATCCCAAATTTGTTGTAATATCCGGCAAAGTTGTTTTGGTGTTTCTGTTTCTTCTGCTTTCAACATCTCAGCAGTCACTTCATCTTCACCTGGTGCCCTGTCTGATTTTAGCTTCTTTATCGCCTCTTTACTTCACTTATTGTTATTGGTCCTGTATTGATGTTTAGTTCTGTTTTTGCTTCAGGTATGTCTATTGTTTATGCTGCTTGTGTTCTGTTTAGTAGGGTGTTAAAGTGTTCCCTCCATCTTTCAATTTTTTCTCTTTCTCCACTGACCAGTTGTCCATTTTGTGTCCTTACTGCACTTTCACATCTCGTGTTGAAGTTACCTGTCATCTGCTTTGTGATTTTATATATGGTTTTCATGTCATTTGTATATGCTGCTTTCTCTGCTGCTTCTGCTAAGTTGTCATAGTATTGACGTTTATCTTGACGGCATGATTCCTTCACTTCTTTGTCTTTTTGTGCATAATTACTTAAAACTTGGTCTTTAAGCCGTTGTGATTTGGTGTTCAGTAATTTTTTCTTGATTTCTTAGCTCTATTTTTCCCATGTGGTCTTGCTTATCCATTCCTCTTTTCTCCGTTTCCAATATCCCAGCACCTCTTTTGCTGTTTCCTGTAGTGTTTTATTGAACTCTAGTATGGACATTTCTGCTTCGTCTTGTAGGACACTGAAGCAGTTCTTAAGTACTATTGAGAATTCATTTCTTGTTTGCTGGTCTTTCAGTTTTCTTGTATCAAAACGTATCTTTCTGTGTTCTCCGATTTTGGCTTTCCTTAATTTTAGTTTTATTTTTGCTACCAGAAGGTTGTGATCACTTCCTACATCTGCTCCTTTCCTTGCTCGCACATCTCGTAGTGACCATTTCCACTTGTTTATTAGTATGTGATCGATTTGGTTTTCTGTGGTTTTATCTGGTGACCTCCAAGTCACCTTATGGATGTTTTTATACTGGAAAATTGTCCCTCCGATGGTCATCATGTTTTCTTCACAGAAACTGCACAGTCTTTCTCCATTTTCATTTATTTCTCCGATTCCTTCTCTTCCCATGATTCTTCTTCTATCTTCATTTCCTTCACCTACTTTTGCATTGAAGTCGCCCAAGATGAGTAGCATATCATGCTTGGGTATTGTTTCTACTGTGGGTTGGAGGCTGTTGTAAAAATCTTCTTTTAATTCCTTCTGTTGGTGCATAACAAACTATAATAGACAGCTTCGTGAATCTTGAGTTGAACCGTGTATATAATAATCTCTCATTTATTGGGGTCCATTTTAGCAATGCTCTTGATGCTTCTTTTGTTATAATCAATGCTACTCCTCCTTCATGAAGACCTTCTTTACCTGACCATATTATTGTATCTTCTGTGTGCTGTGTTGTTAATTTCCTTCTGCCTTGTCCTGTCCATCTTGCTTCTTGTATTCCTAGTATGTCTAGTTTGTATCTGTGCATTTCCTTGATGGTTTGTGCTAGTTTTCCAGTCTGGTTAAGTGTTCTTACATTCCAGCTGCCTATTTGCATCTTGTGTTTAGGTTCCAGGTCTGCAATCGGGCTGGGGACTTCCAGTGGCTGGCTTTCATCCACAACCTTCATGGGCTCAGTTTCCTGATAAGCATTTCTCCTTCCACCTGCATTTGTTTTTTCCCTTGCTTCCGTTTCTGTTGCAGTCTGATAGTTTTTTTACCAGATAGGGTTGCTGGCCCTATGCCGAACCCTCCTTAGTTGGCTTTTACGATCATGCATGGTAGGGTACAGTGGTCCTATTCTTTGCAGATCCCGGGTACCACACTAATAATACCTCCACTAATTCTTCCTTTTTACCATTTATGCCACATATATTGATAGCACATACTTTAAGAACTGTTTTTCTATCTCTGTGAAGTTTAACGTTTCCGAGTCGCTTTCCATTTATATATCTATTCTTCCTGTGTTTTCTATGTGCAGTAAAGAGATCCACTACCAGCTTGCTGGGGCAATTGCTGTTTGAGGGCAGAATTTAACCCATAGGAGCTCATCTCCCTGAGCAGGATATAAATGTCAGCTTCAAATTTTCATGCTGTGTTACGATGTCACAGCGCATTCAAGCTTGCTCACTTTATGCTCCATAAAGTCAATTTGTATGCCTTACCAGAAACAAATGAGCAATCTATTTTATTTATTTAGTGAAGAAACAATATATGAAAAAAATTATTCTATAGTTTTATCTAACCAACAGGTTGACTGTAATGGATCTGTAGTTAACTTTGTCTTTCCTACGTTGATTTTTAGTTCTATGTTGTTTGCATTCAGAGTTAGCTTGTTTATTTTATCTTGCATATCTGTGGCTGCTTGATAGTAAACAGATCTTGTCCGCAAAGTCAAGGTCCTCCACCACTGTGTCAAGGGTTCAAATGTAATATTCACCCTCATTTATGCATGCAAAAGCTGGAAAACAACTAAAGAAAAAGACAAGAAATTAGACTCTTTTGAAAATAAATGTCTAAGGAAAATACCTGGCATAATGTGGAGCGAAATCACACAGAGATAAGGCAAATGAGTGAACAACAACCAATCTCATGGGTGATGAGGAAAAGTAAATGGACATATGTTGGTCATGTGATGAGAAGAAAGTCAGAGAATCCCAAAACAAGTGGTACACAATAGGCTGAAGAAAAAGAAGTCAATAAATATCTTGATGAGGTTGAAAAGCTCGCCGAAAACAGGAAAACTTGCTGAACTACCTTGTGAGCCATATGTGACGTTTAATGGTGCGGAAAGGATATAAGATAAGAATTATCCTATAACAATTTAGTTTTCTGATAATCTAATCAGGCTTAGGCAATGACAGTAAGCAGCTATGTATCACTGTTCAGAGATCATACTGTTTTGGATACTTCAGGTGTATTCTCAACACAAATTTGCCATGTCAGAATCAAATTTTTCAAATATAAGAAATAACTAGGCATTCACATAGTAAAGAGATATAGTACAGTTGTATGGTTAGCCACTGAAACTATTACAACACTGCGCTATATAAAAATCAGTAATGAATGTACTAATGAATGTCATTAAGACACTGGGCAGTGTTTCTGGAGTTGGTGAATGTATCTCTGATACCACTTAATATGATACACAAATATTTATCTAGTTAAGCCTCCCTAATACATCTGAGATGATCTGTTTCATTTCAAGCTATTTTGCCGCATCTATCTGTCCCATTTGATCAAGGACCACATCAAATCTGAAATATCAGGGAAAATTTATAATCTTGGTTGGAAGTTTAGAGCAAAGGAGAAAGTTCAGCAACTTATTCTTGTACATTCTGAAATAAAAATCCTCCCTTCTCTTACTTTTGTCAAATTAAAGCTGCTTTGAAGTGTTCTTCCACATAACTTGTTATACTGGGGTGTGTGTTAATAGTTTTTCTTGATTTCTGCCAGTTTTTGATGGCTTGCTCAGCTATGTTTTTTCTACCTTCTCATCCCACCAATGATTGCTTACAATCAAATGTGATCATTTACACCAGCCATTTGTTAAATACGTTCAACTATGCAAGAAAGTGATAACACAATTCCTGCAATGTCATAATGAAAAGCTAATTTATTCATGTTGCATCCACTGGTTTTTACCTTTCTTAACCAAAAAATTATAAAAATAATGGTCATTGGCATAGTAGCCCAAGACATCACAGTTATTTGTTTGGAAAATATTAGATGCCAAACAGGCTATCATACTTGTCTTCATACTTGGTCAGCTTAATCTGGTGACTATACCATCAATCAGAAATATTAAAATCCATGGTAATCAGAATATTTTGTTTTTACTTTGCTTATATCTTATCTTATATCCTTCCCGTGCCGTTAAACGTCACATAGGGCTCGCAAAGTAGTTCGCCAATTTTTACTGTCTTCGGCGAGTCTTTCAACCTCATCAAAGGATTTTATGCCTGTTAACTTGGCCTCTCTTAACAATGTCCTCTTCAGAGTTTCACGCGGTCTGCCCCTTTTTCTTCGACCTGTTGTGTTCCACTTGATAGCTTGTTTTGGGATTCTCTGATCATTTCTTCTCATCAAGTGGCCAAGATATGTCCATCTCCTTTTCCTCATCACCCATGAGACTGGTTGTTGTTCAGTCATCTGTCTTATCTCTGCATTGTTCTTGAATTCATTCCACCTGATGCCGAGTATTTTCCTTAGGCATTTGTTTTCAAAAGAGTCTAATTTCTTGTCTATTTCTTTAGTTGTTTTCCAGCTTTCGCATGCATAAATGAGGGTGGATATTACATTTGAATTGAATAGTCTTAACTTGGTTTTTGTGCTTATAACTTTTGAATTCCATATGTTCTCAAGATTCTTGAAGATTGATGCTGCTTTTGCAATTCTGATCCTAACTTCCTTTCTAGTGTCACCATCCTGGTCTATGTAGCTGCCAAGGTATGCAAATTGATTGACTTCTTCAATATCTGTCCCTTCTATGTGTATTTTTCCATTTTGATTGATGGGAATTTTCATTATTTTTGTTTTGTCCTTGTTAATTTCAAGTCCTATTTTGCTAGCCAGTGAAGACAGGCTATCTGTTTTTTCTTGCATGGAATTCACATTATTACTGATAAGAGTTATGTCATAAGCAAAATCAAGATCTTCTAGTTGGGTCCCATGTACCCAGTCAATACCTGTGTTACCTGTGCAGCATTTTTTCATTATGAAGTCTATTGTAATCCCAAAAAGTAAAGGAGACAGTATACATCCTTGTTTCACGCCTGTTTCAATCTGGAATCATTCACTCATCCCTTCTTCTATCTTGACTGCACATCCATTGTATAAGTCCTTAATGATGTTGACAATTTTAGATGGTATTCCATATAGACATAAAATTCTCCATAATGAATCTCTGTGTATGCTATCAAATGCCTTTTTAAAATCTATGAAGTTCAGTATTAATGGTTTCTGCTTTTCAATATGTTCTTCAAGTATTATTCTGAGAGTAAAGATCTGGTCGAGACAGCTTCTCCCTTTTCGAAATCCTGCTTGTTCTTCTCTCATTGCAGTATCCACTATATCTTTGAGTCTATTCAAAATGACCTTGCAAAATACTTTTGACACAACTGATATTAAGGTTACTCCTCTCCAGTTGTTACAGTCACTAAGGTTGCCCTTTTTTGGCATTTTAACAATGATTCCTTTTTTCCAATTAGATGGGACCTTTTCTTCTTTCCAAATCTTGTTAAACATTCTCTGTAGTTGTCTCATGTTGTCACTATTGATAGCTTTTAGCATCTCGGCTGTTATTTCATCTTCACCTGCAGCTTTGTTGTTAGCCATTAAATTCACTGCTGTTTCAATTTCATGCAATTTAATTTCATCTAGGTTGACATTTAGTTGTGGGGCTGGTAACTCAGTTTCAAGGTTTAACAATTCTTTTGGGTGTGGTCGATTGAGTATTTCTTGGAAGTGTTCAGCCCATCTTTGCTTTTGGTCTTTATTTGATGTTAATAGTGTTTCAGTTTTGCTAAGGATTGGTCTTTCTTTAGATGTAATAGTACCTGTTAGCCTCTTTTGTATGTTATATAAAGTTTTGCTGTCTCCTGTTTTTGCTGCTTTTTCTGCCTCTTTCGCCATATTGTCTATGTATTCTCTTTTATCCCTTCTAGCTGAACTTTTTACTTTCTTGTCTATGTCTTTGTATTTTGCTTTTGCCAAATCTCTTTCATGATCTGCTTTTGCATTCAACATGTCTAATTTGACTGCTCGTCTTTCATGTATATACTTCCATGTTTTATCTGATATCCATGCTTTTCTATTTGGTTTTTCCAATCCAGCGCTTACTTTTGCTGCTGTGATTATGGCTGTGCTGTAAGAATTCCATAACTCATCTATACCTATCTCCTCAACTTCACTTTTCTTAACTGAGGTATTATTACTCCAAACCTACTTTTAAGTACTGAAATCACCACAAAATATCACATTCATCTCTTGTCTCCCTAAGATGTTACTATATGGGAGCATTTACCATTATGCTGTGGACAAAGAAGAAACAGGCAAGTACTATGTATTCTAATAGTAAGTATGCACAAGTTATCACAGCTGCATTTGATCATATTCATTCCTGATGCTGTGGTGTCATCCTAATTAGGATGACTAGAAAATTATTGCCTAATGTAAAAACGTTTGGAATGAGACATTTCAATATACTATTTACCAGATCTATCGCTCTTCAAAAAATAAAACAACTAAAGAAGCTGTGGAGAGGAATAGACAGATCTACAAAAACAAGATTTTTAAGGGCATGTATCTTTTCCATTGCAACATATGCCTGTGAGACCTGGACACTTAACAAAACAGCTGAGAAACACATAAACACCTTTGCTACAGAAGAGTTCTTCAGATATCATCAACACAAAAAAAAGAACAAATATATCCATACTATAAGAACCTAATATTGAAGAAGGTTGGCTAGTAAAGAGGATTAAACAGAGAAAATATTTTTGACATATTAAACGTCGTGTTAATTTAGAGAAGACAGCTTTGGAAGGGTACATAATGGGAAAAAGAAAGAGAGGAAGACCAAGGCGAAGATGGCTGCAAGACATCACTGATGGTCTGTGAATGGGTGCATTAGCAGCAGGGCATCTTTGCTTACAACTGAGAGGCCTACAGGAGTGCTGTTAGGGAGGCAAAGTTCTGCAAAGGACATGCAAATGGCTGACTGATCTACCAGATGAGTTTCCTGTTGAACTGTGTGAAACCATTCATTATTTTCTTCTGTATGTAATGCAGTGATATGTATACAGATTTGCACAATCTGATATATACATTAACAAAAAACATAATATAGAGAAGTTAATAGTATCTTAGATTTGATATTCTTGAGTGTACAAAAAAGACTATATTGGTCAAAGTGCAAACTAAATATAAATATATTCCCTGTTCTGACTAATGTAAACTATTCAACACTTTACCTTGAACAGGAGATCATCTTTCTCTCTCAAAAGAATCTGCTCTTTTTCTGTTGCATCACTTAATAATATTTTATTGTCCTGAAGTTGTTTACCCTGTTATTTAAAAAAGAATAAATATGTGAAAAATGCTAGAAATGATATTTCTGACAAAAATGAATTCAGTAAGTCTGTAACTAGAAAAAAATCCAAACTGATTTTGTAACAAATACTGGGCAGCAATTTATTAGTATCATTCTGATGTTAGATGTCATTGTGCCCTTTAAGGCTATCTCAAGACTATCTCATTTTCAGCATGGAACATTGTAGCCTGTACATTTAAATAATACACACTCATTCTGAACTCACTCCTTCATTCTATACTTTTTGTTTGTAATTCCAATTTCATTGTTCATTTGCCCTCTCTCCCACTCTCTCTGGCTGATTCTTTGCTGTCTAGACCTTTCTGACATTTCCACAATACATTCTTTCAACTACGTTCTCTGTTCTACTAATTTTCCTGTGGATCCTTCTTCATTATATGGGAAAAAAATGCAATATCTTCAGCACTGGCCCTAAGATGAGGTGACATAGGTGGCCACCTAGAGTTCCATGCTGCCAATCAAGTCTCCAAAATAAATTTTGTATGTCAGTACAGTACAAACTTGCCCTGTTTATCCATCTTCATCCACTACAGGCCCCCCCCCCCCCACAAAGCTCTGTGGGCCTACCCTTAAAACAAGGAAAACTCTCTGGGCCCCAGAGCGATGCATTGGTTGGATTCCTCTCAAAGGATCTGTGCCAATTGTATGGGCATGTAAATTTTGCATTATTTTGCTTCCATTAATTTAATTAATACTTTGATAAAAACCATATATATATATATATATATATATATATATATATATATATATCTAAATTGGTTTTTAGCTGAAAGTGAATTTAGCTGAAGTAGTAGCTACCAATAGATTTAACTACTGGGAATGAACAGATGACAATAAAATTAGAATTAAATGTTAAACAAAGACTAATGAGGTGTACTCAACCTTTTCAAGACACAATGTTGAGGAGTGACAAGCCTAGCAAGAGGATTTTGATCATGAAATTTGAGAAGCACAGGGAATTACAAAATAAACTGTAGAAATATAATGTTCAACACATATCTAGAATTCATTCATTCATTCATTCCTTTGCATGTCCCTTGTGGAACTTTGCCTCCCAAACAGCACTCCTGTAGGCCTCTCGGTTGTGAGCAAGATGGCCTGCTGCTGCTGCATCCATTTCCAGATCGTCAACAATGTCTTGCAGCCATCTTCGTTTCGGTCTTCCTCTATTTCTTTTTCCCATTATGTATCCTTCCAATATGGTCTTCTCTAAATTATCATGACATTTAATGTGTCCAAAATATTTAAGTTTTCTCTCTTTAATCCTCTTTACTAGCCAGCCTTCTTCAATATTAAGCTCTTGTAGTATAGATATATTTGTTCTTTTTTGTGTCCACGATATTTGGAGAACTCTTCTGCAGCATTTACATTCAAAGGCATTTATGTGTTTCTCAGCTGTTTTGTTAAGTGTCCAGGTCTCACAGGCATATGTTGCGATGGGAAAGATGCATGCCCTTAAAAATCTTATTTTTGTGGTTCTGTCTGCTCCTCTCCACAGATTCTTTATTTGCTTTACCTTCTGAAGAGCAATAGATGTCCTCCTTTTAATTTCCCTCATTGTATCTCCATTATTAGTTAGTAGTGATCCAAGATATTCAAAACTCTCCACTTCTTCTAGTTTTTCCTCATTGATACATATTTCAGTTGCCTTGTTTGTTTTGTCAGTTGTCATCACTTTAGTTTTCTTTGCATTAAGATAGAGGTTCTGCTCTTCGCTGTTCTTGCGGACTGACATAATTAGTTTTTCCATTCCTTCTTGTGTTGTGGACAGCAATACTGTGTCATCAGCATATCTAATCTCTGGTATTTCATAACCTCCAACTGTTATGGCATCGTAATATTCTTTGTCTACATCTTCTCTAACATTCCTCATTATATTTTCAGTATACAAGTTAAATAAGTAGGGTGACAATATGCACCCCTGACAGACCCCTTGTTTTATGTCAAACCAAGTTGTTGTTTCACCATTTATTCTTACTGCTGCTTGTTGGTCTAGATACAGCAGTGATGTCAATTGTATCAAATGTGTTGGAAATCCCATTTTTTCCATTATTTCCCAAAGTTTCTGGTGTTGTACACAATCAAATGCCTTTGAGTAGTCTATAAAGGATAAATATAGATTCACATTAAACTCCCTGCATTTCTCTTAGATTGAATATATGATCTCTTGATCCTCTTCCTTGCCTGAAGCCAGCTTGGGCCATATTGACTTCTTCTTCTATTTTCTTTCGAAGTCTACCCATTATGATTTTTAACAGAATTTTACTGGCATGACTAATCAGGGCAACAGTTCTGTAGTTGGTGCATAATTTCAGGTTACCCTTTTTTGGCAGTGGTATGAATACAGTTCTTTTCCATTCTTTTGGCCAAATACCATATCTTTGGCCAAATGCCATATCTTTTTACATAGTGCATGATAGATTGTTGCACACTCCTTTCCTCCTGCTTTAATAAATTCAGCGGTTATCTCATCACATCCTGGTGATTTACCATTTTTCAGATTCTTTATTGCCCATAAAACTTCTTCCATTGTCGGCTCGGGTTCTTTCTCCTCCAATAATAATTCACACTGTTGATTTCTGCTTCCACAGTCGGTTGTTTCATACATTCTTTTGCAATATTCCTTCCATCTTTCTAGAATTTCCTCTGTCTCCCCATCTCATCACAAATTACATTTAGCTTAGGTGTGACATTTCTCGTCAATGTCTTCATTTCTTTAAACATTTCACTATCTCTTCCACACCTCTGATGTTCTTCTATTCTTTCACAACAATCTTGTATGTATTGTTTTTTGTCTTTTCTTATGTTTCTTTGTACTTCTTTTGTTAAAGTTTTATATTTATCTTTGTTGTTGTTTGTCACTCTCCATTGCGTCTTCATTTCTCTACATTGTTTTATCAGTTCTAGTGTACCTGCTGTGATCCATCTATTCTTTTGTGTTTTCTTTACTGGAACCATGTCTTTAGCTGTTGTTACTAAGATATCTTTGGCCTGCGTAGCTTTGTACTTCTTTTGTTAAAGTTTTATATTTATCTTTGTTGTTGTTTGTCGCTCTCCATTGCGTCTTCATTTCTCTACATTGTTTTATCAGTTCTAGTATACAGAGCAGAAATCTAATATTTGTTACTCAGAAATTGCCATATAAAAGAAATTTTCACTGCTGCTGCAATACACTGCTTTGAGTGAGTAGAAAAAAAGATTGTTTTAATTAGCATTAGGACAGCACTAATGAGATCAATCTTTTCCCATAAGATGCTTAGTAATTTTAATGGTATTCAGCCATTTATGTTTTGAAAGGTAGTCCTTTATTGGAAACATTGAAAAGAATGGGTATCATCAGTCATTGTAAAATGAAGGAGATACTGAAGAGAAGACTGGAGCACCTATCAACTTGTCCAGAGTGCATGGATGATGATTTTTTCCTTCCTACATACCCATCCAAGCAGCCAATCAACCAACCAAGAGGACAGTACTGTTAGTATTGTTTTTTATAAGAGCAAGTTTACCAGACAGTCAATGCTATGGTCATTTGTTACATTTTAATACACTGGTAGAGGGTAGAAGTTGTGATATTTTAAATCCAGTAGTTTCCATCTTGTATATAAAGATAGCGGGGTAGGGGTATCCCCTATCAAAGGAGAAGTGAGATGCCTCCTTACTTCCATCAGTCTACGGGACACCCTTGGGCAAGGTGGAGTACCTGTATACACCCCCCCCCCCCCGGGTGACGTGAAATCATGGGAGCAGGTGGTGGATGGAATGGGAGAGCAGCTGACAGATAATGTTGGTTATCGTCACCTTTCTATGATGGTAGGCAGATGATCTCAATGTAGGGACAATGGCTATGATCACTGACTAGTAGAGTCACTGCCCGGAAAGAAAGCAATGGTAAACTATCTTCTGAAAATATACCAAGAAACCCAAACAGCAACATGGAAAGTCAGATAGGAAAAAGATCTGGTGGTGAGTCCCCCAGTCCAGATAGATCTAATTTTAACACTGGGGAAGAGTGTGAGACAGAGGTCAGTACTAGTAATTGTGATGATCGACAAAATCCTGATGGTGTTACTAAGGAAAACCCCTGCATCAAACTAAAAAGAAAAATATAGTACGAACATGGAATGTGAGAAGTATGTATGTATCAAATTAATAAGTGATGAGATGAAAAGAATGGAGATACACATTTTGGGAATCTGCGAATATCGATGGAAAGGATCAGGACACTTCAAAAGTGAGAATGATAATATCTTTATATACTCTGGTGGAGAATTAGGAGGAAAGAATGAAGTGGCTTTTTACTTGGACAAATCAACATCAAAAGCATTACTAGGTTACAGTCCAGTAAGTGACAGAATCCTCACTATCAGACTTAAGGCCACTCCTAGAAATATAACAATCATCCAGATATATGCACTTACAAAGCAGCAGAAGAAGACTTTTATAACACACTGCAAATGATGGTAGACCAGGTACAGAAAAATAATACTGTATTAATAATGGAGGATTTTAATGCAAAGATTGGTGCAGAAAGAGCAGCAGATGAAGGATATGTTGTGGGGAAATTTAGAATAGGACATAGAAATGAGGCAATCTAATTGCGTTTTGCATGGAAAATCAGCTAATGATCACTAACACACTTTTTAAACAACATCCAAGAAGATTTTACATATGGACATCACCTGATGGGAAAATCAAGAATCAAATAGATTACATTTTAGTGCAAAGAAGGTGGAGATCAAGTATAACATCAGCAAAAACTTTACCAGATGCTGATTGTGACACGGACCATGAGTTATTGATAGCAGATATGAAGATAAAGATAAAAAAGACAGAGGATCAAGACCACGCCACTCTGATCTTACAAAAATACCAGAACAATACGGTATAGAAGTGAAGAACCGTTTCGAAATCCTGATGGCTGTATAGGAGGAGATGACACCAGATGAACTGGCTACATCTTAATAACAACAGCTAAAGATGTGGTTCCACTAAAGAAAACACAAAAAAATGGATGGATTACAGGAGGCACACTAGAACTGATAAAACAACGTAGAGAACTGAAGACGCAATGGAAAATGATAGACAACAACAAAGAGGAATATAAATCCTTAATAAAAGAAGTACAAAGAAACATAAGAAAAGACAAAAAAAATACATACAGGATTGTTGTGAAAGAATAAGAAGGACATCAAAAGTGTGGAAGAGATAGTGAAATGTTTAAAGAAATGAAGACATTCATTCATTCATTTGCATTCATTTGTGTGTCCCTTGCGGAACTTTGCCTCCCAAACAGCACTCCTGTAGGCCTCTCAGTTGTGAGAAAGATGGCCTGCTGCTGCTGCATCCATTTGCAGATCGTCAACGATGTCTTTCAGTCATCTTCGTTTTGTGGAGGTACATGAGCAAATAAATTTATCATCATTACACTGGAACTGCATCATTCTGATTTACTTATAAAAAAGAAAATTACGTGTGACACTAAACCAAGAAGTTTTATGGGTTATGTTATCATTGGCTTCACATTTTAAAATTTCAAATTCTGTATTCTTCATTTCCATAATTTTAAAATTTACCTTTTTTTATTTTAGAACTTGACTACTGAATGGAGTTTATTCCTACAATTTTAACTACTGAAATGTTCTGCTATCTGATTTCACTCTATCAGGTATATTCACTGATATATATAACATGAATAACTCCACAATGACTGTCCCTAGCTTGTGTTGAGAAAAGGAGAATCTGACTTGATGTGAGTGCATTTTACATCTAAGGAAGTTGCAAGTAATACTGTGAAACAGATACATCCTTGTTACTGAAGACAGAATGTATTAGCTACAGAGTAGTACTTGGAAAAAATCATGACATGCAGTGACAAGTCATATTCATTAGAAAATAAGTGGAAAAGAGACACTACTTTACTTATATTGCAAGTATAGAAGTTCTGTAGAGTATAAAAAATTCTTTTGAAAAAAAAACTGGTAATATACAATGAAAAACAGAAAAAAACTGAGACAGACATTTGAAGGTGAATTTGTTCAGAAATAATTGGAAATAAAATATATCTTAATTCTAGGCCAGAATTGAATACCTTCTTGTCCAATTCAATCTCCATAACTCTAATCTTTTCTTCATACATTCTTGTCTGTATTGCTGACATCGAGCCTTGTGAGTCCACTGAAGTTATGCTGGGCTTTTTAGCTGCTTCCACTTCAAGCTTAGTTCTGGTGCTCCTGAGTTCCTTATCTTGGTGTTCCCCTTGCACTCTTAACAAGCGAATTTGCATTCGAAGCTTATCATTTTCATCTTTCTCCTTCATAGGATAGAAAAAAGGAGAATCTGACTTTGTCAGTAAGTTATTATTAGCATAAAAATAATTTCAAATTTGTAACATTATACTATTCTAATTTTAGCATTTTGTAATTTTAAATAGACATACCCTTATTGATGCAAAAAATACATTCTGTATAAGTGTCACATAAAATAACACAGAACACACTGAGAAAACTGGAAGGTATGATGAAGGATGTTATTTCAAGTTAAAACTGAAATCACTACCTTCAAGTCACAAGTCCTTGATCGCAGCCTTAAGTCAAATGTCAAAACTATGAATCAAACTGTTAAAAGAATGACTGTTGGCTCTGATTATCTGATCAGCATTATCAAAAGATTGAGAATTGTAAAAGTGACTACAGTAAAGTAACCTGAATAAAAGTAACACATATACTTTATTCATCACTTCATATAGTATTTCAGTGATAATTTACTGATTTTGATTTTACACAGAACTAAAAAAAATTTATACAATATTAATCAGGATTCATTAGATTTCATTTTATCTTCTGAGCTTCTATTTTCCTAGTTCAGGACAGAAGTATTTGGGCACCACCACTATTTTTAAAAATTGCTGCGCACATCCAAACATGAATTATCATTCCAAATCTCACACTGTATTTCTCTCTCTACAAATGCATGTGATAATATGGGTATGACAGTGATGTGTCAAGGGTTAGTGATATATATCCTTCAGTATGGTGTCATCTGTCTACTTTATGTTACATGGTGTCTTTTCTGCCCTTGGCGTCATTATTCTAAAGTAAACAGAGTATTACATAATATCTAGTTATCCGTAATGGAAATCTAAACAGTGATATAAAACATAACTAATTAATTGGATTTCAACCTATTGCAGCTCTGTTACTGCATCAGAAATGTAAAAAAAAAATCAATGACATTTTTTTTGTTTTATGAACAGTGACAAATTTTAAATCAATATTCACCAAAAGCAAACAACTCTGGAGGAATGAGATTATTGTTTTCTTCGCAGTTTATATATAAAATGAGAGGAATAAGATCAGAATCAACCAAAGTAGCCAGGATAAATCTGCTGTTGGTAGTAAGCACATTGGTGGTGAGAAAAAAAATATTGAAGATATTCTAGGATATATGGGGTTGTCACTGATAGTTCTAATTCAAAAGCAGTTGAATAAGAAATGGGAGATCTGTGGTTTAGAATCACACTAATCTATTTTTTTGTGGTTCTGAGTACTGATTTTCTTTTAATGATTGATTAAGGCTGTACTTAACTGTGGATTTCTTTCCAAACTTTGCTGTTCATTTGAAAAAACTGTTAAGCAATATCACAAAGCTGAAAAAATATTGACCCCACTTTCTCCATATGAAATCCTTCCTTTGAAGAACTCCACTTTGGTGCTGTTATTCATTCTCTCTAATTACATTATGTTAGTCAATTACTATGTCATTCCCAGTTAAGGCTTCTGTCATCTTCCATCCCATCTCTGTCATGTTACATGATGTTGCCTGAAGAACCATGATACTTTGTGAAAGTTATCAATGATGTTTAAAGAAATTCTTCCATGATGCATTATTATCAGTGTCTTAACTTCTTTCCATGGTGCCTGAAAAGTTTTAGAATTGTGTATCTTCTTCTTCTTCAGATTTCTGAGCCATTAATGCTTCCCGTGCAGGGGGTCCCAATTCCTTCCGCTTTGTCAAGTTTTTGCCAAGGTCCCGAAAGAGACCCTAGCTTGTTTCGTTAAAAACCCAGTGGAACTTTTGATTGTAAATAGTTTAGTACGCATGTCTAGTAACCTCTGTCACCATTTTGAAAGTATCATAACAACGGGGGTCAAAATACAGTGTTTCGATCGAAAAAAATCAATTTCTGTGTGACTTTGGAGGCAAACATGCCCCACTACGACTAGACCACTGTTCGTGAATGTACCCCAAGTAGATTTAGACAATTAGATGGACTGGAGAAGTAGTTAGAAGGTTATTCCAGGTATTATTTTAAAGTGATCATGCAACATAATCACACGACGAGATGATAAATTAGGATAAAACGACAAAGTCAATCTACACATTGCCAGTCGATCAATGCCAGTCCTAGACCTATCCAATGGACAGTGATACACAATTATCAGCTAAAATCATCACACAACATCTTTTTTTCCTAAAAAAAAACCCCTTCATTTATAAATCTTCTTATATTTATAGCTATTTGGAGGAATAATATGCATACTTTTAATGTGGAAATAATTAGTTAAAAAATGATTCCCTATACATATCAAGACCCACGCTTTTTGTCTGGCACAAACGGAATGTCCGTGCTTTTACCTCTGGCAGGGAAAGAGTTATGGTTCATTGCTGTAGATAAAGTTTACTTTGCAACCAGTCCTCTCTATTTCTAATCTTCTCTCTCCAGTTGGTGACACTAATTTCCTTTATATCCTCTTCTATGTTGTATTTTAATCTACCCCTTGGTCTTGTTTCCTTCATCTCTTGTATGTACATAATTTTCATTTATCTGTTCTCTTCCATTCTTTCTACATGTCCCAACCATTGTAATCTGTTCAGTTTCAAGACATTTATAATTCTGTCTTTGGATTAACAAAATTATTGGTGTCTTTGGGGAGATGGGACATGGTGTCTGTGTTATATAAACACAGAGACTTACATCATAACATAGAACATAACTTACAATGGTACATGAATAAAAACATCTCTTAGTGGTAGACAGCACAGGAAAGGAGCTGGTTTCATCTGTCATCTTAATGATGCTCTTCATTGAAAATCACAAAACTTTCAAACTAATATGGTTTTCCATCTTTAGAATACATGCCCTAAAAACCTAACTATGCTCACAAAATAAAAGTTTTCTCAATTTTAACAAACGTTTTCATTCTTTTCTTACTCTGCATCAGTTTCCACGTAAAGAAAGATCAAATTACTTGTAACACTACTTTATGCTCTTGGAGAATAAATTCTTGTGCAGTTGAGGTAATTTTTAACAAAATTGTGTTTATCCTGTAGAGGTGGATGGCATCACATCTTCACCTGCTCTGTATTCTGTCTTAATGATACATCTGCAATAGATGCTCACACACTCACGCACACACACACACACAAATATAATAAAGTCATTTGGAAGTAAAACAGAATTTGACAGCTGATAAATCTGTTGTCATCGCATCAATTTAAAAGCTAAGAAAACACTATCAAGGCCAGCTTATGCACACAAACAAACCTATATCATGTCAATGTATTTGAAAGAGGCTATCACTCATGAATAGCTCAGATATCAGATGTAAAATTATATTTCTTTTCTTAATTTATGAACTTAACTCTTCCTTTCTCTTTCTCCAAATAATGTAAGAAGCAATTTAAGTTTAAAAAATACCTGTTCACAGTTTTATGTAGATCAGTTACTTAACCAAATATAGTGATGGAATTTTAATTAAAAAAATGTTTTTTATTTCATTAAGTATAACAGCAGCATAAGCACAAATACATCAAGGTTCTTTATTTCAGTAGTCATATATTTTTTTCTAATTGATTTTTAATAATTTTGTTCTTTATGTGCAGCAGATTGATGATATGAAAATTTCCAATAAAATGTAGGAATGCAGAATGCAAGGTACCATATGAAAACTTGCCACAAAGATGGAGGTGAACTTGTACTTTGCAAAGTCAACTGAAAGTGTTGAGTGAAAAAAAAAAGTAAATAGCAGATTAAAAATATTTATCTTTGGTGGAGGGTTTTCCCAATGTCAATGTTTAAGTTTTACAGAAAATGTTTGTTTTATAGAAAATTAAGTGAAAATTATGCCAATGTTTGTTTATATTTTAAAACAATGGAGTGAAAATGTATTTCAGTGTTTGTGTTTTATCTTACATCTTACATCCTTCCCATGCCATTAAATGGTAGTTTGCCAATATTTCCTGCTTTTGGTAAGCCTTTCACTCTCATCAAGGGATGTTATTCCAACTAAACTGGCCTCTCTTAATAATGTCCTCTAATAATGAGTTTCATGTGGTCGACTCTTTTTCTTCGGCCTTTTGCATTCCATTTGATAGCTTGTGTGAGATTCTCTGCTTGTTTCTTCTGAGCACATGACCGACATATATCCATCTTCTTTTTCTGATCATCCATGAAACAGGTTGTTGTTTGCTCATCTGTCTTATCTTCGCATTGTTCTTGAATTCGTTCCACTTTATACAGAGTATTTTCCCGAGGCATTTGTTTTCAAAAGAGTCTAATTTCTTGTCTATTTCTTTAGTTGTTTTCCAGCTTTCACATGCATAAATGAGGGTGGATATTACATTTGAATTGAATAATCTTAATGGTTTTTTTATGCTTATAACTTCTGAATTCCATATGTTCTCAAGATTCTTGAAGATCAATGCTGCTTTTGCAATTTGAATTCTAACTTTGTTTCTGGTGTCACCATTCTGGTCTATGTAGCTGCCGAGATATGCAAAAGTTTGTGTTTCATAGACAATGATAATTCTTGTGTCATTTATGAGTGTTACATTTATACAGTACTCCATTTTGCAGAACGCAAATACTGTCAAGACCCTCCTTATACAAAATAAATTTTATTGTTTCTAGATTATAATTCTAAGGTGGTACTGGGTTCAGTCCTCGCAGTGGGATTTTTTCTGGTATACACCAAAAAGGCCCAGAGGTTCACCCAGCCTCTAAAAATGGGTACCAGAGAAATTTGGGAAGGTAAAGTGCCCAGGCATGATACTGACCACATCACACTTTCATGTGCCGAAAGTCATGGAAAATACGGGCCTAACACTGTATTCCCCAATATGCCTTAATGGCATGGAAACAGGAATTTTACCTTTACTAGATTATAATATCTGTAATTGTAAAGTATGAATTGATGAAATCTCACCTGGCTGAAACATCTTTGCTATAATGCCCTACAGAGATTACTGAGAACAAATAATATTTACAATTTAATCCAAATTGTTCCATGTGATAAATTTTCACCCAGATAAGAATCAATGGTAGCAGACACAGGAGTCTGTATTAAAAAATCAACTTTCTAGAAGTCACAGTCCACTCCTTCCTTGTCTCTGTTGGGCCACAATTGAAGAAAGTTACAACTGAAGTGACTCTGGTAATTATGTAAAAAAATTTTTCTGCTTGTTTTAACATTTCCATTATTTCTCTTTAAATTTCAGATACTCCAGTATTACCATGTTTGTTTCATTTTAAGTCCTTGAAATACACCACATTCCTCTATTTATCCACATTTCAATGGTCTGAATTTTTGTTCTTTCTTCATGTTTCTGTGGATTACAACATTACAAGTATACATTTGTGAATTCTATTATCAAAAATTAAAATCCAATCAAAATTAAACTATTTCACTTTTTAATAGTGTCATGTCCATTATATACAGAATTATGCAGTAATCTCATACTGAATGACCAGGAGAATTTGATGCCTTGCAAAAGCAGTGAAATCACACGTAAATTCCACAGAAATGAAAGGATGTCTGTGTTTGTGAAACTGAATGTAATCTTTTGTGCATGGATATTCTGTAATGAGAATGTAAACAACATAGGTTTTCTTTACCTTGGCTAATTCCTTCCTCATTTCATCAAAGTCAGCCATCATTTTTGCTGTCCCTTTTTGGTGAGCTGTGTACCTTTCACTGAGCTCTTGTCCCAGAGTCTGATGTATCTCTTCCAGTTGTTTCTAAATGTTGAAATAAATTGAAGAAAAGGTATAAATATACCAGTCATCATCATGTGCCATGCCTGTAGGCACTGGTGACCATGTCTCACCTGTTTCTGATCTTTCAAGTTATTCATCAGTTCTGCTGTTGTGCCTCTCCCATGCCATTTTGTCAAGTCATCTAAGATTTTCTCTCTACCTCTCCATTTACTGCCTTCAATTTTTCCCTGCTGTCAAATATTTTCAGTCCCTCCTCTTTTCATTCGGTTATCAAAGGAGAAGTAAGATGCGAAGCCTCTTCTCACTATGTGGCTGATAAACCTTGACTGTCTTTCTCATAGAGTGTTTATCGATGTTTGTTTCTCACTGGCTTTTCTTAGGGATTCTTCGTTTGTTATTTTTGCTGTCCATGGTATTCTTAACATTCTTTGTAGGAACCACATTTCAGTTGCCTGTAATGGTCTTGTTGTTTTTGTCAGTGACCATGATTCCCTTCCATATAGTAGCACTGGCTCAATGTAGCATTTTAAGACTCTTTTCCTAGATTTCCTAGTATTATTTGATAGAGATGGACTACACATTTTAGATTTCATTTTCTGAAATGCTACCTTTGCCTAGCATATTCTTTTTTGACCTATTTGGTACACCTACCATTTGATGTTATCATTGTGGCAAGATACTTACTTGAGTTTGTGCACTTGTTTTAATGTTATTTCTTTGATCTTTACACTGACTTCTGGACATGATCATCATTTCTGCTCTCTTTATGGTACTACAGCAGCTCTTGTAGATCTTTTTCATTGTCTGCTATGAGGACTGTGTCATCAGTGTATCTCAGGTTACTGATGTTACGTCCTCCAACTCTTATCCCAGGATTGTCGGTAATGGCAAATATATTCCAGTAAATATTTTTTTATTATTCTTAGATATTTTCAATCAATGTGTAAGTCTTCCAGCATCTTCATCATTTCCTCATGTTTTACCTTGTTGAACAATTTGATGTAGACAGTAAAACATAGGTGTTTATATCTTTTTGCACATCTAAATGCTCTTTCTATTAGTTTTCAGTGCATATTTTGCACTCCTTTGCCCTCAACAAAGCCACATTGTTCATGTGCTATTTCTACTTTTTGTCTCATCCTTCTCATTATTATTTGCACCAACATCAGCATATGACCTATGTAAGCAAATGGGCATAAAGGGACAAGCAAGAGCAAGGGTGTTGATAAGACCTTCAGAAACAGCAGAAAAGGGCTCGTGCTGGCTGTGGAGCATGTGAAATAAGCACTGAGAACTTAAAATAATTTCTTTTGTCACAACCAATACCATTCCTCCTTAGCTAAATCGCTAAGATGCACTTCAAATTGCAGTGCCAATTGGAAGATCACGGGTTCAATTCCGGGATAGAAACCTCTACTTATGAGCTAAACGTTTATATAAAACGTTTCTGACAGACACTAAGTTTGTGAAAAGTGGCTATGCAAAACATTAGAAACATATGTGAAGCTCAAGCAACACTGACACACTTCTGAAAGGCTAGATACTGCACAGGGTGACCAAGTCAATGAATCAGTTATAGCTGGAAGATCTTGCAAGGTTATGCTCAGCATAATAGAAAATACATCTTGTATAATTCTAGGTCAGTAAAAAATTGAAACTCTTGACATTTAGAAATACTCTTTTCAGTTTGACAGGAAAATAGTTGTGAATGAACACATAATGTGGGAACTGGGGAGTCAGCTACAGATATCAGGTTTAATAATGAAGAAAAAAGGGAAGCAGGTAGCAAACTTATTTTAATTAATTTGGAGGTGACATGAATGACATGGAAGTATGAAGATGGACAATGGTATTGCATTATCATCTACGAACACTACTGTGAAAGATGCTGCTAATACAAAACGTATGCTACTAATACAAAGGAGGCTATAAAAAGGATAGTTGGCATGAAGTTGATGATAACAGCAAAGAAAGGTGAAGGTGCAATAAGTGAGATGCAAAAACTAAGTGTCTGCAATATTGGGTATACTGAGGAATGGTAAAAGGGGGAAGGTGTGTGAATAAATATTACATATGTAAAAATCAACTTACATAAAGCATTGTAGAACATGTTCTTACACCTTATATCCTTCCTGTGCCGTTAAATGTCACATAGGGCTCGCAAGGTAGTTTGCCAATTTTTCCTGTATTTGGTGAGCCTTTCAACCTCATCAAAGGATTTTATGCCTATTAATTTGGCCTGTTATGTTCCACTTGATAACTTGTTTTGGGATTCTCTTATCATTTCTTCTCATTACGTGATCAACATATGTCCATCTCCTTTTCCTGATCACCCATAAGGCTGGTTGTTGTTTGCTCATCTGTCTTATCTCTGCATTGTTCTTGAATTCATTCTGCTTGATACCGAGTATTTTCCTTAGGCATTTGTTTTCAAAAGAGTCTAATTTCTTGTCTATTTCTTTAGTTGTTTTCCAGATTTCGCACGCATAAATGAGGGTGGATATTACATTTGAATTGAATAGTCTTAACTTGGTTTTGTGCTTATAACTTTTGAATTCCATATGTTCTCAAGATTCTTGAAGATCGATGCTGCTTTTGCAATTCTGACTCTAACTTCCTTTCTAGTGTCACCATCCTCATCTATGTAGCTGCCAAGGTATGCAAATTGATTGACTTCTTCGATATCTGTCCCTTCTACGTGTATTTTTCCATTTTGATTAATGGGAAGTTTCACTATTTTTGTTTTTTCCTCGTTAATTTCAAGTCCTATTTTGCTAGCTAGTGAAGACAGGCTATCTGTTTTTTCTTGCATGGAATTCACATTGTTACTGATAAGAGTTATGTCATCAGCAAAATCAAGATCTTCTTGTTGGGTCCCATGTACCAGTCAATATCTGTGTTACCTATGCAGCATTTTTGCATTATGAAGTCTATTGTAATTCCAAAAAGCAAAGGAGACAGTATACATCCTTGTTTCACGCCTGTTTCGATCTGGAACCATTCACTCATCCCTTCTTCTGTTTTGACTGCACAAACACATCCATTGTAGAAGTCCTTAATGATGTTGACAATTTTAGATGGTATTCCACATAGACTTAAAATTCTCCACAATGAATCTCTGTGTATACCATCAAATGCCTTTTTAAAGTCTATGAAGTTCAGTATTAATGGTTTCTGCTTTTCAATATGATCTTCAAGTATTACTCTTATAGTAAAAACTGGTTGAGACAGGTTCTCCTTTATCAAAATCCTGCTTGTTCTTCTCTCATTGTGGTACCCACTATATCTTTAAGTCTATTCAAATGACCTTGCAAAATACTTTTGACACAACTAATATTAATGTTACTCCTCTCCAACTGTTACAGTCACTAAGGTTGCCTTTTTTTGGTATTATAACAATGATTCCTTTTTTCCATTTAGAAGGGACCTTTTCTTCTTTCCAAATCTTGTTAAACATTCTCTGTAGCTGTCTCATCTTGTCACTATTGATAGCTTTTAATATTTCAGGTATTATTTCATCTTCACCTACAGCTTTGTTGTTAGCCATTAAATTCACTGCAGTTTCAATTTCATGCAATGTAATTTTATCTAAGTTGACATTTAATTGTAGGGCTGGTAAGTCGGTTTCAAGGTTTAACAATTATTTTGGGTGTGGTTAACTATTAATTAACTATTAATATTAATTAACTATTTCTTGTGAATGTTCAGCTCATCTTTGCTTTTATGTTAAAAGGGTTCCAGTTTTGCTAAGGATTGGTCTTTCTCTAGATGTAATAATACCTGTTAGCCTCTTTTATATGTTATATAAAGTTTTGCTGTCTCCTTTTTTTGCTGCTTTCTCTGCCTCTTTTGCCATATTGTCTATGTATTCTCTTTTATCCATTCTAGCTGAACTTTTTACTTTCTTGTCTAATTCTTTGTATGTTGCTTTTTCCAGATCTTTTCCAAGATCTGTTTTTACACTCAACATGTCTAATTTGGCTGCTTGTCTTTCATGTATGTACTTCCATGTGTTTTCTGATATCCTTGCTTTTCTATTTGGTTTTTCAGTCCAGCACTTGCTTTTGCTGCTGTGATTATGGCTGTGCTGTAAGAATTCCATAATTCATCTATGCCTATCTCCTCAACTTCACTGGGTGTTGTGGAATGATTGGCAAGTTCCTGATTGAAATTACTGTTAGTGTTCTCTTCTTGTAGCTATGGCTGTTTATCTTTCTGTGTACTGATTTCTTGTGTTGACTTTTCAGTTTTAGTTTTATTTTCCCTATATACAGATTGTGATCACTGTTGACATGTACACCCCTATAAGCCATAAATCAGTTCTAATGTCCACTGTAAAGGAAAACTGCTATAACAGAATGTGACCAACATTTGTGACACTAAAAAAAGATTATAAAGTCACAAATTGCAAAAGAAGAATCTGGCTTTCCTGACAAAAAAAGCACAACAAATGATTATATATATATATATATATATATATATAATATATATTCATTCATTCATTTGCATGTCCCTTGCGAAACTTTGCCTCCCAAACAGCACTCCTGTAGGGCTCTCAGTTGTGAGAAAGATGGCCTGCTGCTGATGCATCCATTTGAAGATCATCAACGATGTCTTGCAGCCATCTTTGCCTTGGTCTTCCTCTCTTTCTTTTTCCCATTAAGTACCCTTCCAAGACTCTAGATTATCATGACGTTTAATGTGTCCAAAATATTTAAGTTTTCTCTCCTCTTTACTAGCCAGGCTTCTTCAGTATTAAGTTCTTGTAGTATAGATATATTTGTTCTTTTTTGTGTCCATGATATTTGAAGAACTCTTCTGTAGCATTTACATTCAAAGGCATTTATGCGTTTCTCAGCTGTTTTATTAAGTGTCCTGGTCTCACAGGCATATGTTGCCATGGGAAAGATGCATGCCCTTAAAAATCTTATTTTTTTGGTTCTGTCTGCTCCTCTCCACAGATTCTTTAGCTCTTTTACTTTTTGAAGAGTGATAGATGTCCTCCTTTTAATTTCCCACATTGTATCTCCACTACTAGTTAGTAGTGATCCAAGATATTCAAAACTCTCCACTTCTTCCAGTTTTTCCTCATTGATACATATTTCAGTTGCCTTGTTTGTTTTGTCATTTATCATCAATTTTGTTTTCTTTCGCATTAAGATAGAGGTTTTATTCTTCACTATTCTTACGGACTGACATAATTAGTTTTTTCATTCCTTTTTGTGTTGTGGACAGTAATACTGTGTCATCAGTGTATCTAATCTCTGGTATTTCATAACCTCCAATTGTTATGGCATCATAATATTCTTTGTCTACATCTTATCTAACATTCCTCATTATATTTTCAGTATACAAGTTAAATAAGTAAGGTGACAATATGCACCTATGACAGACCCCTTGTTTTATGTCAAACCAAGTTGTTGTTTCACCATTTATTGTTACTGCTGCTTGTTGGTCTAAATACAGCAGTGATGTTAATTGTATCAAATGTGTTGGAAATCCCATTTTTTCCATTATTTCCCAAAGTTTCTGGTGTTGTACACAGTTAAATGCCTTTGAGTAGTCTAGAAAGGCTAAATATAGATTCACATTAAACTCTCTGCATTTCTCTATTATTAATCTTATATTGAATATATGATCTCTTGATCCTCTTCCTTGCACCAGCTTGGACCATATTGACTTCTTTTTCTGTTTTCTTTCGAAGTCTACCCATTATGATTTTTAACAGAATTTTATAGGCATGACTAATCAGGGCAACAGTTCTGTAGTTTGTCATAATTTCAGGTTACCCTTTTTTGGTAGTGGTATGAATACAGTTCTTTACCATTCTTTTGGCCAAATACCAGAATGCCATATCTTTTTACATAGTGCATGATAGATTGTTGCACATTTCTTTCCTCCTGGTTTAATAAGTTCAGCTGTTATCTCATCACATCCTGGTGATTTATCATTTTTCAGATTCTTTATTGCCCATAAAACTTCTATGCCCATAAAACTTCTAAGCAAGAACAGCTTTTCAAAATACAGGAAGTCTTACTTTATGTTGTGCATGGTTCCCTGATAACCAGCATAACTCGAATGAGCATAAACTGAATCAATTTGTAATGTAAATCAAAAGGAAGTCAATGACATGCATTCCCAGTACAGAAACACTAATGAGTAACATAATGGCACAACACTATAACAGTGTTTTTTAAAAATAAGGTAAACACACTAAATACATTTTGTACACTTTTGTACACAAAGTTATCATCAGTCTAAAAAGAAAAATAAGAGTAGGAACATGGAATGTGAGAAGTATGTATGAGGGAAAGTATCAGATAACAAGTGACGAGATGAAAAGAAACGAGGATACACATTTTGGGAATCTGCAAACATCGATGGAGAGGATCAAGACACTTCAAGAGTGAGAATGATATCTTTATATACTCTGGTTGAGAATTAGGAGGAAAAAATGGAGTGGCCTTTTACTTGGACAAATCAACATCAAAAGCATTACTAGCAAAAACTTTACCAGGTGCTGATTGTGACACGGACCATGAGTTACTAATAGCAGACATGAAGATAAAGATAGAAAAGACTGTTAAGGGATCAAGACCACTCCGCTTTGATCTTACAAAAATACCAGAACAATACAGTATAGAAGTGAAGAACCATTTTGAAATCCTGATGGCTGTACAGGAGGAGATGACACCAGATGTATTGGCTACACAGACAAGAGGAATCTTAATAACAACAGCTAAAGACACGGTTTCAGCAAAGAAAACACAAAAGAATGGATGGATTAAAGCAGGCACACTAGAACTGATAAAACAACGTAGAGAAATTAAGACACAATGGAAAGTAACAAACAACAATGAAAAAGGAATATAAATAAATCTTTAACAAAAGAAGTACGAAAAAACATAAGAAAAGACAAAAAACAATACATACAAGATTGTTGTGAAAGAATAAAAAAGACATCAGAAGTGTGGAAGAGATAGTGAAATGTTTAAAAAAATGAAAACATTGTGCAAATGAATGAATGAATGATTTTGTACACTTACAACCAGCTATGGAATAAAGGGAAGATATAAATGTTTTCATGAAGTCCCTTGTTAAGAATCATGTTATTTTTAAAGAAAGCAAGCAATGTGGACTGTCATATCTCTTCTTTTTTTCTATCAGAATTTCATGATAAAGCATCATGGATACCATAATATTCTTTTTCATTAAAGTACCCTGCTCCCAGCTGTGGTCAGTCTTGCGGAGCTCAAGAGTCAATTTATCTCATTAAGAGGATGGATGAAAATCATTTATCTTCATTTCTTGTATAGACAGTTCTTCTTTCTCTCTTTCTTCCTCTTCCATCTGACACAAATGGAAAAACCCTCTTGGGGAACTGATTCATCATGACAAATGACCAATGGCCATACAACTGTCACTGAATGGTGTTAGTTATAATTTTTATTCAAAATCAACAGTGCAACAATTGTGATTTATTATGAGAAAAGCTGTGAAATGTTACAAATAATGTTTTTTTTTTTTAGACTTTCAAAAGTTTCAAAATTGGCACCACTGGCTGAAAATGGAGATGTGCAAATCAAGTGATACTTGTACTAAAGATTATGCTAACAAATAACAGAATGTCCTTAACAATGACAAAATGTATATTACAATGCAACACAGTGGCAAAGTTAGCATGCACTTGTGAGGCTTGGGCAATAAAGAATCAGATGAAATAATATTTGGAAGCAGCAGATAGATGAGAATAAATAGAAAATAAAAAAAAAATACCTTCAGGGCATCATTCTCTCTTTTGAATAAACTAAGCTGCTCTTGACTGACCACTCCTGGTGCTTTTTTTAGAGCAATATTCTCAGCCTGAACTCTTTCTATAACTTTCTTTAGTAAAGCTACTGTCTTTTCTAGTTCCCGCTGGTTCTTTCCACTCTCCCCAATCTGTAAGTGAGTAGAAAAAGTGTGCATGAAAATACTGTTACATAGTAACATGTGACTTAAACATATGGCAATAAAATTATGAGTTTCATAAATTATCCTATGTTAAACTATAAGATGCTAATTTGTGTCAGTAGCAAAGCTTGCAAGCACCTTAACTTTAACTTTTCTTATCTAAGATGTAGACTATGACTGATTGACTCAGACTAAAGTGTGACTTAAATAAACTTTAAAGACTTGACTTGAAGATGAAGAATAGTGACTTGGCCTGACTTGCAACTTCATCTTTTTTAAATCAGTTGACTGCTTTACCTCAGTGCCATATTAGTAAAACAACAAATGCTTCATTGGCACCACTGCCTTGTGTACAGTCAGCCATATCTAATTTGAATCTATGGTCTATTTAGCTGTTGCCTTATGAAGTATGGTCATTATATAACAATCTGTTTATTTTAGGCAGAGTAATGGTGCCAAGATAGGTACACTGATAAAATGCATTTACAGAGAACAGCAGTTGTTATTTATATCGTTTAAAAAAAAGATTAAAGGAGAACTTAGCAGCCGTCACCCAATCTCCCTAACATCAGCCTTCAGCAAAATCATGGAGAGAATGATATACATCAAATTACAATGATGGTTAGAAAGTACTTGTACCTAAGTACCAAACAGGCTGGGTTTAAAAGTGCAAAAGAACAGTAGATCAATGATCAGTGATGATTTCCAACAAAAAAAACACACATCACCTATTTGTGTATATGTGGACTTCTGAGCTGCAATTCTAAACAAAGAACCTTAAAAGAAGAACTTCCACAAGGGTCAGCAAGTAGTTGAAGACTCTTTGTCATCTATATCAGTAATCTACTTTTTGCAATGACCAGCAAATGCGCACTATTTGCTGATGACCTTTTCATGTGGATAACAGATAACAAAACAGCTAGAGAGAAATATGAACAAAGACCTCCAAATGCTACAGGCATACAGTGAATAATGAAAAAAATCACATCAACATTGAGAAGATAGTTCATACTCTGTTCTCCATGAGTCCATCTGTAAGGAAGAAACTACAAAATTGGTGAAACAGAGCTTAAATCACATGAACATTTGAAGTATCTAGGTGAAACACTTGATCACAGGCTGACAATGAAGCCACAAACAAAAGGATATGTTGTAATTTTCTCAGATTTCCAGTCAGTCCTTACAGGCACTGACAACTCAGTTAGTAATGAAACTTGTAGACAAACTGTAGAAAGAATATGAAATACTGATCACATTGCAAGTCACTATGGAATTCTGGTAAGAAAAGGCAGACAATCTTGCCAAATAGGGTGCACAGTGGTCCCAACCAAACAAAGAAGTATCCTACCACATGGTCCAGCAAATCCATCTGCAAAGAAAAATGGCTGAACCAATGGGCATAAGGGAATACTGGGTGAGAGCTTAACAAAAACACATGAGCAAACATGATCAACATAACCCCCCTCCCCACATCCCAAAAAAAAAACAAAAAACAAACCAAAGCATCATTTTCAGGCTATGAACAAACCACTTCAAACAAACACTAAGCAAAATCAATAAAACCAAACTGAAGACACTGTTATACTGAGGAGGACACAGTTGAACATTTCCTTTTTATGAGCTCATCCAAAATAGATGAACTATGAATAAAACTACTTCCAAGACACCCTACAATTTGTAATTGTCAAATTACAAAGCTCAACAACTAAACGGGACAGCCAAGTTCTTCACAATGGCATCAGCTGCCAAGAGTTTCTCACTTACAGCAATATGGAGACCTATAACCACTACGTTAAACGTGCAAAGCTGACTTGAAACCCGCCACTGGGCAATAGAATACAACATTGTTACTTTACTCTGGTACATGACAGTTAATATTTTATAAAGGAATGAATGTGAAAACTTAATATTTGAGTTTAAAGTATCAGAGAATTCCTTCCAAATGGGTTTCTCATCACATTTTGCTCTCCAGTTTTGTATCAAAGTAAAAGATTGAAGTTATATCTATGACACAATTATATTTAAAGCAAACATTCAAAGATTTATAGGAATGAGCTTACCCTTTTAATACTTGAAAGACTTGATCTGGCAGAATCCCCAGCGAGTTGTTCATTTTCAAATTTTAAGGCCTCGACATAGCTTTGCAAATCAGAAATTCTCTCCTGATCATAAAATTGTCAAATTTATTGAAGCAATACTGAAGTTCTAAATTTAAAGCAATAATATTTAACTTTCCACAAAAGACAAATAACTTTCCTATTTAATCAAATTTTAATGGCAAATCACTTTATTTTTTTAACCAGCATGACTAGATTATACTTTTGTTTTGGGATATCAGCAATTCTAGTGTCATCCAGAACACCACATTTACAATTTTCTCATTGTGTTACCTTGAGTCTTGGAATGTCTTTATGAGATCCCTCAATTTCAAATCTGAGTTCCATATTTTCTTCTGAGAGTTTCAACATTTGTTTCTGAAGATCCTGACTCTTAATGAACAATGACTGAAATTCAGATACTGGTACTCCTGCATCCTAAAATAAACACAGAGAAAAAGAGATGCAAGAAAGAAAATAACAAAAGGCAATTTTAAAATTATATGATAACCATAACTGATAGAATAGGACTTGAAATTAACAAGGACAAAACAAAAATAATGAAAATTCCCATCAATCAAAATGGAAAAATACACATAGAAGGGACAGACACATAGAAGCGACAGATATTGAAGAAGTCAATCAATTTGCATACCTTGGCAGCTACATAGACCAGGATGGTGACACTAGAAAGGAAGTTAGGATCAGAATTGCAAAAGCAGCATCAATCTTCAAGAATCTTGAGAACATATGGAATTCAAAAGTTATAAGCACAAAAACCAAGTTAAGACTATTCAATTCAAATGTAATATCCACCCTCATTTATGCATGTGAAAGCTGGAAAACAACTAAAGAAATAGACAAGAAATTAGACTCTTTTGAAAACAAATGCCTAAGGAAAATACTTGGCATCAAGTGGAATGAATTCAAGAACAATGCAGAGATAAGACAGATGACTGAACAACAACCAGTCTCACGGGTGATCAGGAAAAGGAGATGGACATATGTTGGTCACTTGATGAGAAGAAATGATCAGAGAATCCCAAAACAAGCTATCAAGTGGAACACAACAGGCCGAAGAAAAAGGGGCAGACCGCGTGAAACTCTGAAGAGGACATTATTAAGAGAGGCCAAGTTAACAGGCATAAAATCCTTTGTTGAGGTTGAAAGACTCGCCGAAGACAGGAAAAATTGGCGAACTACTTTGCGAGCCCTATGTGACGTCTAACGGCACGGGAAGGATATAAGATATAAGATAAGATAACTGATAGAAGCTGACACAATATTACAAGTTTACAATGATTTATGGGTAGTTCATTACAGATCCGTACTCTGCCCTAATCTAGCTGAAGCCAAAGATAAACAAATATGGACACTGCTATGGGGTTGCACCACTGGTGAACAATGCACTATGAGATTTTTTTGGGCAGAGGGAGTGAAACTTGCTGAAATTTACCCCAGGATACTGGTTCATTATGGAAGTGAATACAGCATGATTCAACAAAAAGTTTATAAGTTAGTTAAGAAGGATCATCATAAATGAACTGTGGATACATCCATTGGTTCTCCAATCTCCTTTACAGTATTTCCTTCAGTATACAGTAAATGATGACACCTGCTCTTTGTTGTATGACCATCTGTCTGGAGCTCTTTATGAATCATTCATTTTTCACTATCCCAAGTTTTTTACAATGACACATGACACTAATTCAAAGTGTTCTGTAAAGTTCTTTGACCAGCTACTTTTAATAGTATAGATGATGTCTGCTTGATCCACTGTCTGCCCTTCCCCCAAGACTGCTGAGTCAGCCAACTGATCAATCTCCATGCATGGCCTGGTACAAAAATGATGTCAGTTGATGAATCTGTGATTAGCTGCAGGAAAATGAAAAGTGGGAATGGAAGGACAATGTAATTATAAAAGAGACTGCTAAAACTGGGACAATGGTTATAAGGAGTGTCATAGCCAGAGGTGGGGTGGAGGATACGCTCTTCACTCCAATTAAATGTCTCCAAGACATACGTCTCAAATAACCTCTGACAGTCCAGTCCAGCTCCTGGCTTTCTTGTGCCAGAACTGTTCAAATTGACAGGAGAAGGGGTGAAGGCAAATATCTGGCACCTGGAACCCATACGTTTCAGGTAAATGAGTCTTGTTTGGTAGCTCATCTGAGAGAAGGAAAACTCCAATTTAAAACCAGCTGCTGATGAGATTCTTCAGCTGCTATGCATGGAGTGGGGCTCCTCCCATCCAATGAAGAAAGGTGCAAATGGGGTTACCACGTGGTGCCACTGTGGAGAAGGTGAAAGAAAGGATTAAGTGAAGTAATCAGTAGTCTAAGTCAGGACTACTCAAATCACGGCATCTCTGCTCTGGATGTCAGCCACATCCTGCACTCATACTGGGCAAATTGCCTGAACTGGCTTACCCCAGGGGTTAAGATACTGCTGGCGAGATTCTTCGGATTCTGCACGTGGAGTGAAACTCCTCCTGGTCAATGAAGAAAATGTGAAAAAGCAATTAGGGTTGCCGTGCGGCGTTGATGTGAAAAGGTGATGGAAATGATAAAGTGAAGCTTAATCGGTATGTCCATACCATGGCACCTCTGCTGTAGAGGCCGGCCACGTCCTAAACACGCCCATACTGGGATAATATGCCTAAATCGGTTCAACCCAGGGATGAAACTTACTAGTGGCAAGAACTCATTCTCAAGGACAAAAGCTCTGTCCTGGTCACAACAAGGAAGGGTAGTGGTCATGACCAAAAACTACTGAAATCGGAGACACTGGACCAGTGCAGTCTAGATAGGCAACCTCCTCTCATCCGGCAGGGATGTCTACATATCTTAATACGATGAGAAAGTCCAACACTGGACTGGATGGGCAACCACCTCTCACCCGGCGGGGATACACAGGTATCCCACAACACGTCGAGGTTTTCCAGTGAGAAAGTCCAACTCTAGATTAAACTGGTGCAACGAAAACTATAATCTCACACAATCCCACTTCTGAGACCCACCAAGAATACAGGTTCAAGCCCTGCGATACTCTGAACCTCTTCTGGTTCTTTCAGGGACCACAGGACCTATCGAGGACCACAGAAGTAAATTCAATAGGATCACTGGGCGGTGTTGGTGGTAGAAGCAAATGAAGAAGAAGCTGGGACAATTAAGGGTGCTGGTAGGAAATCTGAACTGTGTGACAACAATGCATCATAAACAACCACCACATGATGGGAACAATTAGCAAACAAACTGTGGGGCAGATGTTGTGGTGTGCAGCATACCACATATATGGGGCTGTCCTGGTTGGAGTCTGAAGTGTGAACATCGAACCTTGAATCTGTGTTAGTTGCATGCATCTGAGCCACTGTTGCCTTAGACAGCCAGCTTGAATTTTCTTTAACATGATCAGTGAGTCACTCAAGACACATACTTGACTGGTGGCAGCTCAGAACCTTTGTCGCAGCCATAGTTTTCATTGTGAGGCTGGTTGTTGCAGCAAAAGCACTGCTGGCTTATTTCACTTTTCTGCCATTTGAATTGACTGTTAAAGCTCAAGCATATCTCTTGTCCCAAACCACCGATCATTTGTATAAATAAAAGCATCATCCCTCTCTGGTGTTTTCACTTATTGGTGTTTGTGTCATGGTGGTGTAGCTGTTAGTGCATTTGCCTACTGATCAGGTCTCTGGTTCAATTTCCCACTTGGGTGGAATTTTTTTGAACTGATCAGCACTAGAGTCAACTCATCATTCATCATCATTCCTTTGCATGTCCCTTGCGGAACTTTGCCTCCCAAACAGCACTCCTGTAGGCCTCTCGGTTGTGAGCAAGATGGCCTGCTGCTGCTGCATCCATTTGCAGATCGTCAACGATGTATTGCAGCCATCTTCACCTTGGTCTTCCTCTCTTTCTTTTTCCCATTATGTACCCTTCCAAGACAGTATTATCTAGATTATCATGATGTTTAATGTGTCCAAAATATTTAAGTTTTCTCTCTTTAATACTCTTTACTAGCCAGCCTTCTTCAATATTAAGTTCTTGTAGTATGGATATAGTTCTTCTTTTTTGTGTCCATGATATCTGAAGAACTCTTCTGTAGCATTTACATTCAACGACATTTATGTATTTCTCAGCTGTTTTGTTAAGTGTCCTGGTCTCACAGGCATATGTTGCGATGGGAAAGATGCATGCCCTTAAAAATCCTTTGTTTGTAGTTCTGTCTGTTCCTCTTCACAGAATCTTTAGTTGTTTTACTTTCTGAAGAGCGATAAATGTCCTCCTTTTAATTTCCCTCACTGTATCTCCATCATTAGTTAGCAGTGATCCAAGATATTCACTATTCTTACGGACTGACATAATTAGTTTTTTCATTCCTTTTTGTGTTGTGGACAGTAATATTGTGTCATCAGCATATCTAATCTCTGGTATTTTATAACCTCCAATTGTTATGGCATCATAATACTCTTTGTCTACATCTTATCTAACATTCCTCATTATATTTTCAGTATACAAGTTAAATAAGTAATATGCACTCCTGACGGACTCCTTGTTTTATGTCAAACTAAGCTGTTGGTTCACCATTTATTCTTACTGCTGCCTGATGGTCTAGATACAGCAGTGATATTAATTGTATCAAATGTGTTGGAAATCCCATTTTTTCCATTATTTCCCAAAGTTTCTGGTGTTGTACACAATCAAATGCCTTTGAGTAGTCTAGAAAGGCTAAATATAGATTCACATTAAACTCTCTGCATTTCTCTATTATTAATCTTATATTGAATATATGATCTCTTGATCCTCTTCCTTACCTGAAACCAGCTTGGACCATATTGATGTCTTCTATTTTCTTACGAAGTCTACCCATTATGATTTTTAACAGAATTTTACAGGAATGACTAATCAGGGTAACAGTTCTGTAGTTTGTGCATAATTTCAGGTTACCCTTTTTTTTTGGTAGTGGTATGAATACAGTTCTTTTCCATTCTTTTGGCCAAATACCTGAATGCCATATCCTTTTACAAAGTGCATGATAGACTGTTGCACATTATCTTCTTCCTGCTTTAATAAATTCAGCTGTTATCTCATCACATCCTGGTGATTTACTATTTTTCAGATTATTGCCCATAAAACTTCTTCTATTGTCAGTTCGGGTTCTTTCTCCTCCAATAATAATTCACACTGTTGATTTCTGCTTTCACAGTCAGTTGTTTCATACATTCCTCTGTAATATTCCTTCCATCTTTCTAGAATTTCCTCTGTCTCCATCAAGGTATTCCCCATCTTGTCACAAATTACATTTAGCTTAGGTGTGACATTTCTCGTCAATGTCTTCATTTCTTTCAACATTTCACTATCTCTTCCACACTTCTGATGTCCTTCTATTCTTTCACAACAATCTTGTACATATTGTTTTTTGTCTTTTTTTATGTTTCTTTATAATTCTTTTGTTAAAGATTTATATTTCTCTTTGTTCTTTTTTGTTACTTTCCATTGCGTCTTTTTTTTACTTTCCATTGCGTCTTCATTTCTCTATGTTGTTTTATCAGTTCTAGTGTGCCTGCTGTAATCTATCCAATCTTTTGTGTTTTCTTTACTGTAACCATGTCTTTAGCTGTTGTTATTAAGATATCTCTGGCCTGTGTAGCCAAATCATCTGGTGTCATCTCCTATACAGCCATCATGATTTCAAAACAGTTCTTCACTTCTATACCATATTGTTCTGGTATTATTGTAAGATCAAAGCGGAGTGGTCTTGATCTTGCAACTATCTTTTTTATCATGATTTTCATGTCTGCTATTAATAAGTCATGATCCATGTCACAATCAGCACCTGTTAAAGTTTTTGCTGATCTTATACTTGATCTCCACCTTCTTTGCACTAAAATGTAATCTATTTGATTCTTGGTTTTCCCATCAGGTGATGTCCATGTGTAAAGTCTTCTTGGATGTTGTTTAAAAAGTGTGTTAGCAAGCATTAGCTGATTTTCCATGCAAAAAGCCTTAGATTGTCAGCTGCCTCATTGTTTTAACAATGATTTATTTTTTTTCCATTTTGAGGGAGCCTTTTCTTCTTTATACAACTTTTATGCAAATGTGATAATCCTACAAAAGTTATAAGTAGTCACCTATGACCATAAAACTCACAAGATGAGTACTGTTACACTTGATCTGTCAAAATTGGTATAACCACAATTTGTGGCCAGGTATTCAGTACATCTTTGACACATGGAGTCCACAAGTGTTTTAAGAACATTCTGCGGAATAGCCTGCCACTCTTGTTGAAGAAACAGAGTCAGCTGTGCAACATCAACTAGTAGAGGGTGGTTCATTGATACTCTCCATCTAAGGACGGTCTAGGGGGAAGATCAGGTGGACAAGCAGGCCACTCCATCCTGATGATTATCTGTGTTGAATGAAGTCATTAACAATATGAGCTTGATGAGCCTGAGCACTGCTATCCTGCAAGACTGAAATACCATTCATTGCTTCCACAGCAGGCTAAATAAGAGATTGCAACACCTCATTTTGGTAGCTTAGGCTGGTCAGTGTGCCATGGATGACATGAAGAGGAATCTATCTTGTCGACTGAAGCCACCAAAGACCATGACAGAACCTCCTCTATAGGGATCCATTTCTCAAACTATGTCATTAGTACAACGCTCTCCTTGCCTTCTCCAAACATCAATCCTGCATGACACAGTGAAGTGGGACTCATTTGTAAAGAGGATTTGACTTCACTGGTATCTTGCCCACCTGATGTGCTCATGACACCAGACAACGGGAGCTCTGCACTGAGCTGGAGTGAGAGGTAGACTGCTGGTCTTTGTGAAGAAAGTCTGAATTCACATAAGTGTTTGCAAACTGTCACCCTGCTGATGTTAATGTTTGCAGCATTCATCAACTGACATCGTAGAGTGGCATAGGTGACTGTCTGGTGGTGATGGGCAAGACAATAAGAGATATCTATCATCCTGCTGACTTGTACATGACTTTTCTGCCTGCGTGGGTTGGCGGAATGCTTGAATCATATCCTAAATTTGCACTTAAATAATGTTACTGCATGTGATTTTCACACTCATCATGATAATCAGTGAATACTTTTCATACCTCACATGCATAGAGGACTGTTTGTGGATGGCAATGAAATTATTCTTTATTGTATCAATACATGAAATAATGTATGAGTGAATGTTTGGATGAGTGGATGAGTGAATGGTTCCAGATTGAAACAGACGTGAAACAAGGATGTATACTGTCTCCTTTACTTTTTGGGATTACAATAGACTTCATAATGAAAAAATGCTGCACAGGTAACACAGGTACTGACTGGGTACATGGGACCCAACTAGAAGATCTTGATTTTGCTGATGACATAACTCTTATCAGTAATAATGTGAATTCCATGCAAGAAAAAACAGATAGCCTATCTTCACTAGCTAGCAAAATAGGACTTGAAATTAACAAGGACAAAACAAAAATAATGAAAATTCCCATCAATCAAAATGGAAAAATACACATAGAAGGGACAGATATTGAAGAAGTCAATCAATTTGCATACCTTGGCAGCTACATAGACCAGGATGGTGACACTAGAAAGGAAGTTAGGATCAGAATTGCAAAAGCAGCATCAATCTTCAAGAATCTTGAGAACATATGGAATTCAAAAGTTATAAGCACAAAAACCAAGTTAAGACTATTCAATTCAAATGTAATATCCACCCTCATTTATGCATGCGAAAGCTGGAAAACAACTAAAGAAATAGAAAAGAAATTAGACTCTTTTGAAAACAAATGCCTAAGGAAAATACTCGGCATCAAGTGGAATGAATTCAAGAACAATGCAGAGATAAGACAGATGACTGAACAACAACCAGTCTCACGGGTGATCAGGAAAAGGAGATGGACATATGTTGGTCACTTGATGAGAAGAAATGAGCAGAGAATCCCAAAACAAGCTATCAAGTGGAACACAACAGGCCGAAGAAAAAGGGGCAGACCGCGTGAAACTCTGAAGAGAACATTATTAAGAGAGGCCAAGTTAACAGGCATAAAATCCTTTGATGAGGTTGAAAGACTCGCCGAAGACAGGAAAAATTGGCGAACTACTTTGCGAGCCCTATGTGACGTCTAACGGCACGGGAAGGATATAAGATATATATAAGACATGAAATAATATGAAAACTTGTTGAAAATAAAAGAGGTGGCCCTTAACTTTCGGGAAGTAGTACAAAATCATGAATAGGTAAAGCAAAAGCAGCTTTTTATGACGTAAAGAATATACTAACATATAAGATGTCCTAAAAATGAAGAAAAGAGTATTACGGTGCTATGTACAACCAATACTGATATACGGTTATGAAACCTGGACAAAATGATGGCAAAGAAATTGGAAGCAACAGAGATATGGTTTTGAAGAAAGATACCCTGGACAGACAGCAAAAACAAAATGCAGGAAACTCTCTACCGTAGAGAGCGGAACAACAACACAACTCCTTCAGATCATCAGAGGAAGTACCCTCCCTCAGACAAGTGTTTCGGCCCTTTAAACTCCTGACACTCTAAGGGGGGTGGGCCCCTCTGGGTCATGACTCCCAGAGGTCTTGTGAGTTGTTGCTTTTTTTTCCGGTCCCGGGATTGAACCCATGATCTTCCAGTTACCACTGCACTTTTTTTGAAGTGCGTCTTTAGCAATTTAGCTACGGAGGACTGGTATTGGTTGTGGCAAATGAAATTACTTATGTTCCCAATGCTTGTTTCGCATACTCCACAGGCTTTTCTGCTATTTCTGAAAGGCTTCTCAATGCCCTTGCTCTTGCTTGTCCCTTTCTGCCCAGTTGCTTATATAGGTCATATGCTGATGTTGCTACGAATCCCCTTGCTCCCACTTCTACAGCTATCACTTTTGCCCTGATTCCTGCCCCCTGCCTCAATTGCTTGACCAGATCATTGTACTTCTCCAATTTGAATAAATGCTGTTCCTCTATTCTAGTTTCGTATGGAACCGTAAACTCGATCATTGTTAATTCCTGTTTTTCTGTGGAGTACACTACAATGTCCGGTCGCACTCCTGTGTTCTTGATGGCAGTCGGGTATTCTCTTCTTTCTGGAAGGTCCGCTGTCACTTCCCAGTCATTTGTACCATCTAGCAGTGATGGTAAGGGAATGTCCCTTTTTTCAATATTTGATGTCGTACCAGCACCTATGAAGTATTTAGGTACTTCATAGGTGCTGGTACGATAAATGATAAGGTTCTCAAGGAAGTTTCAGAACAAGAGAAACTAGTTAAATTATAAGAAAAAGTCAACATGTTTTTATCAAGAGAAGACAGAAGTTATATAATATAGTAATGACTCAAAAATTCAAAGAGAAAAAAAGAAGAGTGGAAGGCCAAGAGAAAAATATTTCAGTGGAGTGACCAAGTGAAGGAGAAAAGAATTTGAACTGATTGAAAACATCATGGACCACACAAGATGGAGAAGCTTGATCACCAGTGTTATCTGGCAAGGCATTCATACATTCATTCATTTGCATGTCCTTTGCGGAACTTTGCCTCCCTGACAGCACTCTTGTAGGCCTCTTGGTTGTGAGCAAAATGGCCTGCTGTTGATGCATCCATTTGCAGATCATCAATGATGTCTTGCAGCCATCTTCGCCTTGGTCTTCTTCTCTTTATTTTTTCAATTATGTACCCTTTTGAGACGGTCTTCTCTAGATCATCATGACGTTTAACTCTTTGTACCTTTTGAGATGCATCATGCGTGGTTTTTTTTCCCCTCAGTACCCCATTCTCCAACCAGTGCGATGATGGCTTGTAGCTCTCTAATTTTGAAAATAATCAAAGTATACTTAAAACCAGCAGTTGGACTTCCTTCTGGAATCCATTTGTCGATGTGATGTGCATGTTCAAGATGAAATCAGAACAGTTGTGTGTTAATTTAACGAGTTTTTGTCAAAGTAAATCATCATAGGTTTTTGTTTATCAACAAATATGGCTTCCAGTGGTAATTTATTTTGTCCAGAGCAGCGTATTTCTGCATTACAAGCTGAGAATTTAATTTAAAAATGTCTAGACTGTGGTAAAGAGAACGCAGTATTAGAGATTTTTAATTTTTAGACCCACGTGGCGCTGATTCAAAGGATGAGGATGTTTTTTTTTTTGGTCCAGCAGCAAAACGTGCTAGAAGGGTAGCTGGCGATACTACTTCTCAGTTTTTTGTTAGTACTAGCTGTAATATCACAATAAGTAATGATGGAGATTGTGTAATTTAACAAATTAAATGTTATAGAATGCTTCAAATTAGAAAAATAAACACAATGGCCTGTTTTCTGGTAAATATTAGTCAATGCCTGCCCACGTTTTCATGTAAATAGTATCTACCAACTTGGTGTTTTTAGTTTACTGTAAATGCATAATTAGTGTATGTTTTCATGTAAATTTGAAGAAAAGGTGTTTGTGTACATTTTTATTCATTATGGAATACAGTGGATTAACTTGATGGGTCATCATCATCATCGGGTGCCGTGCTGACTGGCATTGGCTATTATGCTTCTCCAGCGTATCCGATCCTTCATGCAGGCCATCAGTTCAGTTGGTGATCTCCTCTCACACCATTCCGTCAGACTGTCCAGTATCATTTCTCTTGGTTTTCCTCTTGATCTTCTTCCTTCTATTTTTCCTGTTGTTATAATATTTTCAACGCCCCCTCTTCTCATTGCATGTCCTATGAAAGTACATTGTCTCTCTCTTATCTTTTTGACAAGGTTTTTTGTCTCTCCAGCTCTTCTCCTACATTCTTCATTAGTTATTTTTGCTGTCCAGGGGATTCGCAACATTCTTCTAATAAACCACATTTCTGCTGCTTCCAATGATTTTTGTGCAGATCTGCCTATTTTCCATGATTCACTTCCATATAACAAGATAGGTTCAATATAGCATTTTAGGACTCGTTTTCTAACATTCATTGATAAAGATGTGTTAGCTAATATGTTCCTCATTCTCTGAAATGCAGTCTTTGCTTGGCCTATTCTGTTCCTAATTTCTGTTGTGCATTTCCCATCTGAAGTTATTACTGCTCCAAGGTATTTGAATTTCTGCACCTGCTTTAGAATATTTCCGTTTAATTTAATACTGCATGCTGGTGGATTCTGTTTCTTAGATATAACCATAGTCTCTGTCTTTTTGATATTCAAAGTAAGGCCTTTCTGTTCACTTTCTTTGGCGACTTTATCCAAGAGATTTTGCAGGTCTTGTTGGTTCTCAGCTATCAGTACTGTGTCGTCAGCATACCGAAGGTTGTTAATATTGTATCCTCCAATTTTTATGTCTGGTTCTGTGATGATTGTTCTTAGAATATTCTCGCTGTACAGAGAAAAAAGGTCTGGAGATAGTACACATCCTTGTTGCACACCTTGTTTTATATGTTGATATTTTCCAGTTCTATTTTCAACTCGAACTGCTGCTTCTTGCTGCCAGTATAGATGTTTTACAATCCTCAGGTCTTTGCCGTCTATATTGATGTCTTCAAGCATTTTAATAATTTCATTATGTTTCACCTTGTCAAATGCCTTGGTGTAATCAATGAAGTATAAGTAGAGGTCTTTCTGTACTTCTAAAGCTCTTTCTGTTAGTGTTCGTAAAGCATAAATGGCATTGTGTGTTCCCTTTCCTTCAACAAATCCAAACTGTTCATCTGCTATTTCCATTTTTATCTTTTTCCTTGTTCTTCTCATAATTATTCTCAGAAGTAGCTTCGTTATGTGACATGAGAGGCTGATAGTCCGGTGGTCGTCACATTCCTTTGCACTTGGTTTCTTTGGTAGTGCTATAAACGTGGATTTAATCAGGTCACTAGGAATATAGCCACTGTTGTAAATGTCATTCAGTAACTTGGTTATTATTTTTATTCCTGTCTCCTCTAGTGCCTCTATTTCTTCTATTGTTATTTTATCAGGCCCAGTCGCTTTTCCTTTCTTCATGTGTTTGATGGCATCTATGATTTCATCTTCAAGTATTGGTGGTCCATCACAGTTTTCAGTATCTGGTGTTAATTCTGGTCTGTCTCCTCCATATAACTCACTCCTCCATATTCATTCATTCATTCCTTTGCATGTCCCTTGCGGAACTTTGCCTCCCTGTAGGCCTCTCGGTTGTGAGCAAGATGGCCTGCTGCTGCTGCATCCATTTCCAGATCGTCAACGATGTATTGCAGCCATCTTCGTTTCGGTCTTCCTCTTTTTCTTTTTCCCATTATGTATCCTTCCACTCCGGTCTTCTCTAAACTATCATGACGTTTAATGTGTCCAAAATATTTAAGTTTTCTCTCTTTAATCCTCTTTACTAGCCAGCCTTCTTCAATATTAAGCTCTTGTAGTATAGATATATTTGTTCTTTTTTGTGTCCACGATATTTGGAGAACTCTTCTGTAGCATTTACATTCAAAGGCATTTATGTGTTTCTCAGCTGTTTTGTTAAGTGTCCAGGTCTCACAGGCATATGTTGCGATGGGAAAGATGCATGCCCTTAAAAATCTTATTTTTGTGGTTCTGTCTGCTCCTCTCCACAGATTCTTTATTTGTTTTACTCCTCCATATACCTCACCGATATACTCTGTCCACCTGTCCACAATGTCTTCTTTTCCCATTAATATTTTACCTTCTTTCAATTTCAGGCATCCTGTGGTATATTTTGTTTTCCTGCCTGTGAGTTCATTAATTCATTTGTGCAAGTTTTTGCTGTCTTTAATATGAGAGTCCTCTATCCGTCTGCACTGCTCATTTAACCACACTTCTTTTGTTTCTCTGCATCTGCGTCTTATTTCTTTATTTATCTTGTTATATTTTTCCTCGTTATTTTTACTCCTCCTCCTCTTGTCCATCAGTCCTAAGATGTCGTCTGTCATCCATTTAATTTTAGAGGCTTCTTTTTTGGTGGTATTATCTCCTTAACAGTTTGGTGGATAGAATCTCTTAACATTTCCCATTGTTCATCTATACCATTTATCTTTGCTATTGCATTGTATCTATTTGTTATAATAACTTTGTATTGTTCTCGCAGTTCTTGGTTATTTTTAAGAAGTTCTGTATTCAGTTTGATGTTTCTCACTTTTCTGCCTGCTTTCTTTAGTTTTATTCTAACTTTTGCACAGAGTGGATCATGGTCACTATTGCAGTCAGCTCCTGGCATGGTTTTTGTTGTCAGTAATGCATTGCGGAATCGTTTGTTGATTAATATGTAGTCTATCTGGTTAAAAGTCCTTTTGTCTCGGCTGCACCACGTTGCCAGTCTTCGAGGATGTTGTTTAAACCAGGTGTTTCCTACAATCATGCTATGTATTCTTGCCCATTCAATTAATTTATAACCTCTGTCATTCCTCTCCCCCAGTCCATAGTCACCAACAATGTCTGAAGTTCTTCCTTTACCAACTTTGGCATTAAAATCTCCCATGACTATGGTAACTTCATGTGACTTTGTGTGTTTTAGTGCTGTCTCTATGTCATTATAAAATAGCTGTACATCTTCTTCAGAGCTCTCAGATGTTGGAGCATACACTTGTATAATATTTATGTTACTGGTTGTCCTTTCAGTTGGGCTAGCAGGACTCGGTCCGAGATGTTCAAATATCCTACAATTGTCCTTGCCGTTTGTTCATCAAATATATATATATATATATTACTTGATGGGTAAGTGAAAAAAACATTCCAATTTCTTCATTTTCCATTCTTTCTTCTCAGTTCTTAGCTCTTTTTTTTGTTGTATATTAAAAACATGGTAAAAATTTTATTAGACAAAATAAAATACATTTTTTTCTTCTTTAAAATAATGTATAATATATGATACTATAAATCAAATTAGGCCTTTGTGATTCTTTTAAATGTTACAATCATCCCATTCCACATTGTGAAATTTACCCCCCCCCCCCCCCCCTTGCTCTTTTGAGGGAAACACCCCCAGTATACAAAGAGTTAATATGTCCAACATATTTAAGTTTTCTCTCTTTAATACTCTTTACTAGCCAGCCTTCTTCAATATTAAGTTCTTGTAGTATGGATATATTTCTTCTTTTTTGTGTCCATGATATCTGAAGAACTCTTCTGTAGCATTTACATTCAAAGGCATTTATGTATTTCTCAGCTGTTTTGTTAAGTGCCCAGGTCTCACAGGCATATGTTGCCATGGGAAAGATGCATGCCCTTAAAAATCTTATTTTTGTAGTTCTGTCTGTTCCTCTTCACAGATTCTTTAGTTGTTTTACTTTCTGAAGAGCGATAGATGTCCTCCTTTTAATTTCCCTCATTGTATCTCCACTATTACTTACTTGTGATTCAAGATATTCAAAACTCTCCACTTCTTCTAGTTTTTCCTCATTGATACATATTTCAGTTGCCTTGTTTGTTTTGTCAGTTGTCATCAATTTAGTTTTATTTGCATTGAGATAGAGGTTTTGCTGTTCGCTGTTCTTACGGACTGACATAATTAGTTTTTCCTTTCCTTCTTGTGTTGTGGACAGTAGTACTGTGATATAAGCATATCTAATCTCTGGTATTTCATAACCTCCAATTGTTATGGCATCATAATATTCTTTGTCTACATCTTCTCTACCATTCCTCATTATATTTCAGTATACAAGTTAAATAAGTAAGTTGACAATATGCACCAATGACAGACCCCTTGTTTTATGTCAAACCAAGTTGTTGTTTCACCATTTATTCTCACTGCTGCTCGGTGGTCTAGATACAGCAGTGATGTTAACTGTATCAAATGTGTTGGAAATCCCATTTTTTTCCATTATTTCCCAAAGTTTCTGGTGTTGTACATAATCAAATGCCTTTGAGTAGTCTATCTGACAAGGCACATGATAATAATAATATATTAATAACAACGTAAAACATTTGCTTCTGTATCATTTTTTTCCCAGCATTTACAATATTAAACATTAGTTGTGCTTCACGCTGTTATAAAACTAAAATGTGATGCCAAAAAAAAAAAAAGATTAAAAATGGCATTGATTAAAACAGCACAACTTAAGTTTATTGTGTGGTCATGATAAATACATCATACATACTGTTTGTCTTGCAGTAACTGCCCTCTCCATCTGCTCCAACTGATCTCTTAGATATTTATTCTGTCCCTGAAGTTCATTAAAGACAATATCTTGATTTGTCTTGGCTTGATGTTTCAGACTACTGATCTGAAAAATGAATACTAAGCTAGACTAGAGATGTGTGAAAGACAACACAGTTTGTAGTGAGGTTTATTTTTCACTGAATAAAATAAGAAGTTTCTTTTTTTTAAATTCAAAGTTAAACAACACTGTCAAGATCAAACGTGAGCCAACTACTCTAAAGAGAATGTTTAACTCTTCCCATGCCACAGGAAGAAAAACGGACGTTCAGTTGCTTACCAAAATAAATGCATGGGTCTTTATATGTTAGGGGGTATAGTTGTAAAATGGAATGGAAAACAGTATTTACATGTACTTCCGTGTACTTATTATGTTTCACAGTATAACTAAATGTATGAACATTTCATAAATGCAGAGTTTTTTAGGAAAAAAGAAGTAATGTGATGTTTTTGGACAATGATTGTGCCCAGTTCACCATCGGCTAGGTCTAGATATGCACTACTTACCATCTGAGATGTCTAGATCTACTTGTCGATCTGATATTCTGATCTATGTTGCATTCTCACTAAATTAATGCCTGAAATAACCTCCTAACTACTTCTCCAGTCATCTAAATATGTCTAGATCTACTTGGGATACATTCAAGAGCAGTGAGGTGGTCACAGGCCATGTCCATACCCCTATATACATCATCAAAAATTGAAAATTTTCCATGTTTCTCTTCCTTTTTCTCGCTCAGCATCGCTCGTATCTAAGGACTCTTTCACCATTTTGAAAACTGTCACTAGAAATGTGGACAAAATATGTACAATCTAAATGTTACACTGGTTCTTTTATTGAAACAATATTCAGAACTGAACGATCAATTGAACCAAAGATCAATTTTTTGATCGTTGGTAAGCAACAGGTATACCGGAAGCGTAAAAAAATTGACGCCTGGCACGGAAAGAGTTAATAAAGTTTGGAAAAAAGAGAATGTCACTTCTAAGTGGAAAAAAAGAACTGTTAAAATACCACCAAAAAAAAAATTGGCAACCTTAGTGACTGGAGAGGAGTAACCTTACTCTCAGTTGTGTCAAAAGTATTTTGCAATTCTGAATAGATTTAAAGATAAAAGTGAATACTGCAATGAGAGAAGAACAAGCAGGATTTCAAAAAGGGAGAATATGTCTCAACCAGATCTTTCATCATCATCATCGCCTTTCATTCCTTTGACAGCATAGGCCATGGATAACGCCTCTCCAGTCATCCCTATTCTTGGAATTATTCTCTGCTTCCTTTCATGTGAATACCTTGTCTCTGAGCATTGTCATAATTTCTCTTTTCCAAGTAAGTCTAATCAGATCTTTACTTTAAAAATAATACTTGAAGAACATACTGAAAAGCAAAAAATCATTAATCCTGAACTTCATAGACTGTAAAAAGGCATTGCTAGTTAAGAATATATGGAATACCATCTAAAATTGTCAACATCATTAAGGATCTCTAAAACAGATATGTTTGTGCAGTAACACAGAAAAAGTAATGAGCGAATGGTTCCAGACTGAAACAGGCATGAAACAAAGATGTAAACTATCTCCCTTGCTTTTTTGAAATTGACATATAGACTTAATTATGAATAAATGTTGCACAGGCAGAACAGGCATTGACTGGGTACAAGGGACCCAACTAGAAATTATTGATTTTGCAGATGACATAACTCTTATCAGTGACAATGTGAATTCTATGTAAGACTACCCTGTCTTCACTGGCTAGTAAAATATGACCTGAAATTAACAAGGAAAAAAACAAATAATGAAACTTCCCATTCATCAAGAAGGAATAATATACAGAAAAGGAACAGCTGTTGAAGAAGTAAACCAATTTGTATATCTCAGCCACTGCACAGACAAGTATGGTAACACTAGAAAGGATGTTAGAATTATAACTGCAAAAGCAGCAACAACCTTCAAGAATCTTGAGAACATCTGGCATTCAAAAGTTATAAGCACAAAAAACAAACTAAGATTATTCAATTCAAATGTAATATCCATCTTCATTTATGCATGCAAAAGCTGGAAAACAACTAAAGAATTAGAAAACAAATTAGACTCTTTTGAAAACAAATGCCCAAGGAAAATATCTGGTACAAAGCGTAATGAATTCAAGAACAACTCAGAAATAAGGCAGATGAGCGAACAACAACCTGTTTCATGAGTGATCAGAAAAAGGAGATGGACATATAGCGGTCACGTGATGAGAAAAAAAAAAGTCAGAGAATCCCAGAAAAAGCTATCAAGTGGAACACAACAGTCCGAAGAAAAAGAGGTCGACCATGTGAAACTCTTAAGAGGACACTGTTAATTCTTCTTATCTTATATCTTATATCCTTCCTGTGCCGTTAAACGTCACATAGGGCTTGCAAAGTAGTTCGCCAATTTTTCCTGTCTTCGGCGAGTCTTTCAACCTCATCAAAGGATTTTATGCCTGTTAACTTGGCCTCTCTTAATAATGTCCTCTTCAGAGTTTCACGCGGTCTGCCCCTTTTTCTTCGGCCTGTTGTGTTCCACTTGATAGCTTGTTTTGGGATTCTCTGATCATTTCTTCTCATCAAGTGGCCAACATATGTTAACACTGTTAATTAGAAGGCATAAAATCCCCTGATGAGGCTGAAAAGCTTATGGAATACAGAACAAGTTGGTGAGCTACCATGTGAGCCCTATATGACATTCAGTGGCACAAGAAGGATGTAAGATATATGAGTTTAAAGGATGGCTGTTTTACTGCACAAATAATAAATACATATGAAAGTAAATATAATTCTACTGAAAAAAAAAATAAATAAAGACCACTTAAGAGATTCAGTTATTCAGCCTTCGGGTAGATGAGACTCGTTAGTCTTGGTTGGCTGCTCATCTAGGAGATGAAAAACTCTGATTTCAAACCCCCTGCTGCCTTATAGGGTAGGCTCTGGCCAGAGTCTAAGGCTAGTGGAGTAAACCATAAACAAACCGGTGGAAGGCAAGGGGAAACCAACAATGTACATTCCCAAGAACAATCATGACAATCCACAATTCTTTGAATCATAACAACGTTAATGGGGGTTTCTGTGGAACCACCTCGTCCGGTAGGGACAACCACGTGCAGCAGGTGATACCAGATTCAAAAACATCGAACAAGAAAAGAATGGAAATTAACATTCTTGGTTTATGTGAAATGAAATGGACTGGAACAGGAAGCAGGGATCATAAAGACTTCAAAATAATATATTCCGGGGGAAACCAGCATAGAAATGGAGTTGGCATAATACTGGATAAGACAGCAAGAACTGTGAAAGGCTTCTGGTGCATATCAGACAGAATGTTAATGGTTAAATTACAGGGCCATCCAATAGACACAAATCTCATCCAAGTATATGCACCAACTTCAGAAAGCTCTGATGATGAGATAAAAGAATTTGACAACAATCTGGACATGGAAATGAAACAGTGCAAACCATGGGAAGTAAATTTTGTGCTAGGTGATTTAAATGCGAAATTAGGGACTGAACAAGACAATAAAGCTACTGGCAAGTATGGACTAGGAATCAGAAACAAAAGAGGAGAGATGTTGATTGAGTGTTGATAATAGGAAATACTTGGTCTCAACAACACCCTAGGCGACTATGGACATGGAAAAACCCAAATAAAAACATACATAACCAGATAGATTACATTATAATCAACAGAAGATTCAGGAACTCACTAATATCTGTGAAAACAAGACTAAGGGCAGATTGCAACAGCGAACCACATCCCAGTTGTAGGAAAAGTGAGAATCAGGCTAAAGAGATTAAAAGTAGCAGCTAAATACAAAGAACTAGATAGAGGGCTGTTACAGAAAGATAAAGCAATACAAGAACAATATAGGACCATAGTACATAATAGATATAATGCTATAGAGAAGATTAAAATGATTGATAACAATGGAATATGCTCAAAGACTATTCAGCAAACATCTATCAAAATCCTACCTCCAAATAAAAGACACGCTAAACAGGGGTGGATGACAGAAGAAATGTTGCAACTAATGGATCGGAGAAGCAGTCTTAAGGACGATAAAATGAAATAATGGCAAGATGGAGTGAATACATTAGAGAACTCTATGAGGACAATAGAAGCAAAATAGATATACGAAATAATAATGAAGGAATATTAAAAGCAGAAGTGGAAGAAGCCATCAAACACATAAAAAACAACAAAGCACCAGGACCAGATAAAATCACCAAGGAAGAATGTGAAGCATTAGAAGAGCTTGACATAGAAATAATTACCAGATTGCTGAGTGACATTTGTAACAGTAAGTATGTCTTGTCAGACCTTTAGCAATCAATTTTAATTGGCCTACCAAAGAAACAAGGTGAAGTTGAATGTGAAGACCATTGAACCATTAGTCTTATGAGCCATGTTACCAAAATCATGCTTCGCATTGTTATGAGAAGAGTCAGGAGCAAAATAAAAACAGAAATTACAGAAGAACAGTGCAGCTTTGTGGAAGGAAAAGATACATATATATAATAAGAACACTGATGGAGAGATCAATAGAAGTAAAGATGGACCTATACTTATGCTTCATGGATTACTGTAAAGCATTTGATAAAGTGAGACACACAGAAATTATAAGAATGCTGGAAGACATCAACATAGATGGGAAAGATCTAAAACTTATCAAAAATATATATTGGCAGCAATCAGCAGCAATGAGGGTTGAGAACCAAATAGGAGCATTCCAAGACATAAAATTGGGAATGAGACAAGGATGTATTTTATCTCCTGACCTCTTCTCCTTGTACAGCAAAAAAAATAATGTGAAATATAGAGAACATGCCAGGAATATCAGCTGGCGGGTACAACCTTAACAACTTAAGATATGCAGACGACACAGTCCTGATTGCTAAAAGTGAAGGGGAGCTACAGGCTCTTCTGGATGTCGTGGTTCATGAAAAGTAAAAATAAAGGTCTCAGCTTGAACAAAAAGAAGACTGAAGTGATGGCATCTCAAAGAAAAGAATAACACCAAAATGTAGCATTACCATTGATGGCACATATCTGAAACAAGTTGATAGATTCAAGTACTTAGAAATACTTATAACAACTGATGGGAAATGTCATAACGAAATAAAAACCAGACGTGCTCAGGTCAAGTCAGCATTCCAGACAATGAGACACATTTTGTGCAATAGATCCATATCAATGGAAACAAGATTCTGAGTACTTAAATGTTACATCGAGCCAATTTTGTTTTATGGGTGTGAAGCATGGTCTATAAATAAGAGAGTACAGCCAGAAATGGAGGCCATGGAGATGTGGTTTATAAGAAGGATGTTGAAAGTACCATGGACAGCTAAGAAAACCAATGAAGATGTCTTAAGAGAGGCTGGAGTTAAAAAGCAAATTATAGCAAAGATCAGAGGCAGACAAGCGAGATTTATAGGACATTTCCTGAGAAGAGGAAAATTGGAACACACTGTGGCAACTGGAAAAACTGAAGGAAGAAGAGATAGAGGAAGACACAGAGAGAAGTTACTGGATGGGCTGTCAGTGTGGCTAGGAAGAAAGTCACTGGTGGATCTCATAATCAAGTCTAAAGACAGGGAATTGTGGAGAGAAATGATCGCCTATGGCATGCGGAATGGCACTTGAATTGTTATTCGCCTGGGAATTATTCTGCTGCAAGGAGAGACTGGTTATACTAGCTATCTGAATTTTGAATATTATGTTTTATTTTTGGATCCTGCTGCCTTGCAGGTAGGACAGGGAGTCCAAAGGCTAGTGGAGAGTCCATACACAAACTGATAGAAGGCAATGGGAAACCACTGTTGTAGCTCCCAAGAAAAATTATGCTTATTCAGAGTAATAGATTTGTCATGAACGACGTTAATGGATGCTCCTCTGGAACAGTCTTGTCCGGTAGGGCAGCTCACGAGCTACAGGTGAGGCCAGTCATCATCAAGCTACTGGTGGCAAAACTAAAAAGTTCAAAATAGCAACATGGAATGTTGAACTCTATTCCAGGCTGGAAAATTAGAAAATGTAAAGAGGGAAATGGAAAGGATAAAGATCAATTTATTAGGAATGAGTGAAGTTAGATGGCAGGTGCAGGGAAAATAAACTCTGATAAATATACAATAATATATTCAGGAAGAGAGAAACATGAACGAGGAGTAGGAATAATATTTGACGAACAAACAGCAAGGACAATTGTAGGATATTTGAACATCTTGGACAAAGTCTTGCTAGACCAACTGAAAGGACAACTAATAAACATAAATATTATACAAGTGTATGCTCCAACATCTGAAAGTTCTGAAGAAGATGTACAGCTATTTTATAATGACACAGAGACAGCACTAAAACACTAGTTACTATAGTCATGGGAGATTTTAATGCCAAAGTTGGTAAAGGAAGAACTTCAGACATTGTTGGTGACTATGGACTGGGGGAAAGGAATAACAGAGGTAGCAAATTAATTGAATGGGCAAGAATACATAGCATGGTTGTAGGAAACACCTGGTTTAAACAACATCCGCGAAGACTGGTAATGTGGTGCAGCCCATCAAAAAGACTTTTAACCAGATAAACTAGCTGACTGCAATAGTGACCATGACCCGCTGTGTGGAAAAATTAAAACATGCAGAAAAGTGAGAAACATCAAACTGAATACAGAACTCCTTAAAAATGACCAAAAACTGTGAAAACAATACAAAGTTATTATAACAAATAGATACAATGCAATAACAAAGATAAATAGTATAGATGAACAATGGGCAATGTTAAGAGGTTCTATCCACCAAACTGTTAAGGAGGTAATACCACTGAAAAAAAGAAGCCCCTAAAAATAAATGGATGACAGACGACATCTTAGGACTGATGGATAAAGGCAGCAAAAACATGCACAAATGAATTAGTGAACTCACAAGCAGGAAAACAAAATATACCACAGGATGCCTGAAATCAAAAGAAGGTAAAATTTTAATGGGAAAAGAAGACATTGTGGACATGTGGATAGAGTACATCGGTGACCTATATAGAGGAGAAAGACCAGACTTAACACAAGATACTGAAAACTGTGATGGACCACCAATACTTGAAGATGAAATCATAGATGCCATTAAAACACATGAAGAAAGGAAAAGCTACTAGGCCTGATAATATAACAATAGAAAAAATAGAGGTGATAGAGGAGATGAGAATAAAAATAATAACCAAGTTACTGAATGACATTTACAACGGTGGTTATATGCCCAGTGACTTGCTTAAATCCATGTTAATAGCACTACCAAAGAAACCAGGTGCAAAGAAATGTGATGACCACCGGACTATCAGCCTCTCATATCACATAATGAAGCTACTTCTGAGAATCATTATGAGAAGAACAAGGAAAATGATAAAAACGGAAATAGCAGATGAACAGTTTGGATCTATTGAAGAAAAAGGAACACACAATGTCATTTATGCTTTATGAACACTAACAGAAAGAGCTTTAGAAGCACAGAAAGATCTCTACTTATGCTTCATTGATTACAGCAAGGCATTCGACAAGGTGAAACATAATGAGATTATTAAAATGCTTGAAGACATCAGCATAGATGGCAAAGACCTGAGGATTGTAAAACATCTATACTGGCAGCAAGAAGCAGCAATTTGAGTTGAAAATAGAACTGGAAAATATCAACCTATAAAACAAGGTGTGCAACAAGGATGTGTACTATCTCCAGACCTTTTTTCTCTGTACAGCGAGAATATTCTAAGAATGATCATCACAGAACCAGGCATAAAAATTGGAGGATACAAATATTAACAATCTTTGGCATGTTGACGACAGTACTGATAGCTGAGAACCAACATGACCTGCAAAATCTCTTGGATAAAGTCGCTTAAGAAAATGAACCAAAATGACAGAGACAAGGTTGTATCTAAGAAACAGAATCCACCAACATGCAGTATAAAATTAAACAGAACTATTCTAAAGCAGGTGCAAAAATTCAAATACCTTGGAGCAGTAATAACTTCAGATGGGAAATGCACAACAGAAATTAGGAACAGAATAGGCCAAGCAAAGACTGCATTTCAGAGAATGAGAAACATATTATCCAACATATCCTTATTAATGAATGTTAGAAAATGACCCCTAAGTGCTATATTGAACCTATCTTGTTATATGGAAGTGAATCATGAGCAATAGGCAGGTCTGCACAAAAATCATTGGAAGCAGCAGAAATGTGGTTTATTAGAAGAATGTTGCAAATCCCCTGGACAGCAAAAATAACTAATGAAGAATGTATGAGAAGAGCTGGAGAGACAAAAAAAATCTTGTAAAAAAAATAAGAGAGAGAGAGATAATGTACTTTCATAGGACTTGTAATAAGAAGAGAGGGCATTGAAAATATTATGCAACAGGAAAAATAGAAGGAAGAAGATCAAGAGGAAGACCAAGAAAAATGATACCGGACAGTCTGATGGGATGGTATGAGAGAAGATCACCAAATGAAATGACGGCTTGCATGAAGGATCGTGTACTCTGAAGAAGCATAATAGCTAACACCAGCCGGCACGGCACCTAATGATGTTGATTTTTGGATTGGTGTCCATGAAAAGTCTAAAACACTTTTCCAACTTTGTATGGATACTGAGTGAATTTTAAAAACTATTCATCCTCCTAGATTCTAGGATTATAATCATTCTCTTACTTTTCATTCTCTCTTATCTGATATGCTTTGGCTGTAGTTAGTGAAGATTAACAATATGTACTTTTGTCTAACATATGTTTGGAGGAAACATGTAGTTACAAAAAAAAATCACCAACAGAAAATTTGTGAGTTGACCCCAGGCCTAAAGGCATTTTGAATCTGAAACTGTATCATACTATTTATTTAAAACAACCACAATGATGTAAATCTGACTTCTTATACATGTTTGTTAAAGTACAGTTAAACTGTAGAAATATACTGATCAATATAAATAATTTAATTTTAATGTCCTGCTGTACAGTGCAAAGATATTTTCCACTTTACAAATACTGAAGCAGATGATTGTAAAATAAATAGAACAAATATATACGCAAATTCAGATTTATACTCATTGCACTTTTTTAAAAATAAGAAATATGTCTTTAAGATATGCATTTAAGTTGCTGCAGCATGAAAAGTAAGAATGTTTTTTTCAATGTTATTTTCTCACATGACAGATTTTAGGACTTCAGCACTGTAAAGTGTTTTTGAACATTTTTTTGTAGCAAAGATTACAGACTGCACTCCCTCTCCCTCATGCTTGGATTAGCTGATCAGTCAAATCATTATAGCCCTTATTTCCAATAGGCTTTACTGATGCTTCAGCATTTCCGTATCAACTTCTTCTTCAGCTTTCCGAGCCATTTAAGGCTCAATGCTGCAGACAAAATTCACCTCCATTCCCCTCTATTCCTAATCTTCTCTCTCCAGTTGGTGATACCAGTTTCTTTTATATACTCTTCTATGTTGTCTTTCCATATCTGTCTTGGTCTACCCCTTGGTCTTGTTTCCCTCATCTCTTGTGTGTACATAATTTTTGCTTGTTTGTTCTTCCTTCTACATGGTCCAGGCAGAGTAGTCTGTTCAGTTTCAAGACATTTATAATTTGCTGGGATTTAAATAAGCTGTTCAGTTCAGTGCTCTTTCTAGCTTTCCATTCTCCACCGTTGGTACCCTTTGTAGGCCAAAAGATTCTTCTTAGGATCTTGTTCTAAAAGATCTGCAATTGTTGTTCATCTTTCTTTGTTGTACTCCACATTTCTGATCCATACATGATAGCTAGTCTTATTATAGTTTTGTAAATTTTATTCCCTATCCATAATCTGCTTTTAATTTCCTCACTTACCATGTTTCTTCTGTTGAAGGTTGTGCCTAGATATTTGTATGTTTCTGCCTTCCTAATAATCATATCTCCAACATCTATATAATCTGGATCATTCTAGCTCTGGTCTTCATATACTCTGTCTTATTTTGGTTAATGGTCAAGCCCACTTTTAGTGCCACATCTCTCAGGGGTATGCAGGTATTGATGACTTCTTACATAGTTTCCCCCCACCAGGTCAATATCATCAGCATATCCTAGTATTTTAGCTTGTTCTTCTGTACTGCTTTCTTCTTTAATTTTTCTGATTACCTTTTCTAGTACTAGGCTGAACAGTAATGGAGATAATGTATCACCCTGTTTTAAACCAGTTCTTATATAGAAAGGTTCTGATTTCAGTGTCATCACAAAATTAAATGTGCATTGTGGAATGATATCTCAGATATATCTGCTCAGAAAAGTCTGTAATCTATTTCATTAGAAAAGGACTTTAACTCTTTCCATGCGTATGGTCGATATAGTGACATTTCCGGTACCCCGAAGCTACCGTATGGTCGATACAGTGACAATTGTTTGTTTCATTAAAACAAGCGGTGTAACATTTAGATTGTACATATTTCGTCCGCAATTCCGGTGACACTTTCAAAATGGTGAAAAAATGCCTAGTTACGAGCGATGCCGAGCGAGAAAAAGGACGAGAAGCAAGGAAATTTTTCAATTTTTGACAATGTAGATAGGGGTATGGACATAGCCTATGGCCACCCCGCTGCTCTTGAATGTTTTCTAAGTAGATCTAGACATATTTAGACGACTGGAGAAGTAGGTAGGAGGTTAGTTCAGACATTCATTCAGCGAGAATGCAATACAGAATCACAATACGAGATCGACAAGTAGATCTACACATCTCAGATGGTAAGTAGTGGTAAGTAGGGCAGATCTAGACCTCGCCGATGGTGAGCTGGCCACAATCAGTGTCTAAAAACATCACATTACTTCTTTTTTCCTAAAAAACTCTGTATTTATGAAATTTTCATTCATTTAGCTATACTTTGAAACATATTAAGTATACGGAAGTACATGGAAATACTGTTTTCCATTCCATTTTACAACTAGACCCCCTTACAGACCAAGACCCGCGTTTTTACTCCTGCACGCCACGACACATCCGTGTTTCTTCTAACGCACGGAAAGAGTCTTTAATTTTTTTTCATACTCTTTTTGTTTTGCTGAAAAAGTAGTGTTATGAGCAAGGAAAGTAATAAACCTAAAAGTTGTACATCAGTTAACAATAAACAGTTATTTTTTTACACTCCATCAGCAACAGATTCCAAATTAATCTTCTTGTCATTTTTATGTTATTTTTCAGTTAATCAAAGATAATGACTACCTCTTCCTGCAGCCTGTAAACTGTTGCTTTGAGATCTTCTTTTTCATGATCAAGTTTGTTTGTAAACAAGGCACTTTTTGAAGCTTCAAAAGGTAATTTCTTTTCAAAATCTTTATCACAGCTGGTTCTGAATGAAAAATGTAGAGAAAAAGTTTTCAATGCAATCCTATCCCAACGATTTACAAAAAGCGCTACAAATATTTTCACCTGTTATGAGATTGATTGACAAATTGTAAGGGGTTACAGCAATTTCTTTCCCCAGTCACCCAAAGTGGACCAGGACGAATTCACTAATATGTGGGGCTGATCTTCATGTGATATCTTATTTTATTTTATTCTCCAGTTATGTATCCAATGCATTTTCCAAGTGCCTAGCCTAGCAGACAGAAATACTAGGTTTTCAGAGGCCCCAGAACTAATGCCAGGTACTCATTTTTATAGTTGGACAGACTGAAGGGAACTGGTGGCATATATACCTCTCAGATAAGGCAGGTCACTCTTGACTAACCATATCAACCTCCAGTTTTTTTACCACAAAGACTTTATAATTGATCATAAAAGCTTAAAAACTGTTATGGAAAAGATATATTTTCATAAACTTCCAGTGGACATGTAACATAATATTGCATAAGATGCAATGAGATTTACTCTTTTTTTTACATATATAACAGTATAAATGTAACTTCTATAAAACTGCTCAGCGACTCAAAAGTGTATGAATTCTATCATCTGGATGCACTTACATATTTTTTTGCCTCCAGTATATGTCTACTTCTTAGGCTTCACTATGTTTCTGAAAGATTGCCAGTTATTATTTATTTGGGTATTTCATTGTCATCCATACTTTAACCAATCCCAGTCAAATCTAGCCTTCTATTAAACTGCTGCTATAAAGGATGGCTGCTTAATACTGAACCTCTATGGTGGTTACCTGCTCTGATACTTGATATTCATAAATGTACTGATATAAGCTATATATTTTTTTTTCTTGTACCATGAATAAGTATTCACTTCATATATTAAGGTGGTTGGTATATTATTAAAATGAAACTATCAGTAACATTTAAAACATATATAACATTCTTAAAGTGTACTGCAATTTAAAAAAATAAAACATATTTCTTGCCATATAAGATGCACCAGAACCTAAAATCTCACAAGGAATATTTTGGAAAATAACTAAAAAACTCATATTTTTCATGAACCTCATATCCCTCTTCTCAATTAGAGTCCAAGATTGTATGCTACTGGATATTCCCCTTCAAATTTGTTTCATGGTGAATGGTATCAGCTAATGATATATATTTTGTTGATACAAATTATGCCTTGTCTTAACAAATTTACCACCCCTGTTAAAAATACACATATCTTAGCATAGTCATTTGTAAGACAGGGAATATTAATTATGATTGCTTAAAAAAACTCTGACCTGCTCCAGCACCCTGGAAATCTATAGCAATCAACATTGATTGTTGTTGTTATAAAGTATAATGTCACCCTCTTATAATACAGAATTATTAGGGAACAGAACTTTCTGTGAGAGAAAGAGAGAACATGGAACTGAGAAATCTGCAGGAAGCTTCTTGTTTATTATAGGAGTGTATGCAGAAAACTCTACTGTAGAGAGCGGAACAACAACACAACTCCTTCAGATCATCAGATGAAGCACCCCCCCCCAGACAAGTGTTTTGGCCCTATTAAACTCCTAACACTCTAAAGGGGGGGGGGGGGGTGAGCCCCTGTGGGTCAAGACTCCCAGAGGTATTGTGAGTTGTTGCTTTTTTTTTTGTCCCGGGATTGAACCCATGATCTTCCAGTTGGTACTGCACTTTGAAGTGTGTCTTTAGCAATTTAGCTATGGAGGACTGGTATTGGAGTGTCAGATAACTTGGACAAAATTCTCTGTACGTTAAGAAAATCCACTCAGCCACAGGAAAAGTGACAAGCACAAAGTACCCCTCCTAGGACAAAAGGCCAAAGGTCCCAGGATTAAACAGACAGCTGAAAAAACTCAATATCCATACTGTGATCATATGTACAAGAAACCTTTCTGTACAAAAAAGATCACCCTGGATACACAATGTACAAATGTGAATGTGGTAAGTGCAGGGTATTGCCAGAGTCTTAAGAAATGACATTCAAGGAAAAATTTAAAAACAGAAAATGCAGTGAAAATGATATCTGAGAGATAACAGCATGGCATAATGCACTATATATGTTTTTTTTTCTCTCTCTGAACTTTAAATACCCAAAGCACGCAGAGCATCCATAAGGGTTTTCCATAAACACCTGTCCTTTACCTTTTTTCCACTCTTGTTCAGTTGTTTCTGGTAAGGCATACAAATTGACTTTACACAGCGTCAAATGAAGCATAAAGTGAGCAAGCTTGATTCACATGATGTGACATCATGGCACAGCAAAAAAATTTAAAGCTGACATTTATATACTGCTCAGGGTGATGGGCTCCCCTAGGTTAAATTCTGCCCTCAAATTATGACCGACTCAGCAAGCCAGCAGTGGATCTCTTTAGCGCTCATAGAAAACACAGGAAGAAGAGATGTACTGATATAAATGGAAAACACTCTGAAACTTTAAACTTCAAAGAGATAGAAAAGAGATTCTTAAAGTATGTACTATCAACATATGTGGCATAAATGATAAAAAGGAGAATTAGTGAAGAGAATGAAAAGGAGAAAAATAAAGATCATAGGAGTTGCAGACACCAAATTCAGGGGCAAAGGTTGTGAACAAAACACAGAGCAATGGTGTTGGAATTATCAGAGGACCAGCCACTGATGGTAATATTCTGGAAACAAAATATATATTAGAAAGAATTATTACTGTCCAAATAAAAGAACATGAGGAGAACACAACCTATGCTCCTTGTAATGCACCAGACAGGGAGGAGGAATGTGAAGAGTTGTTTGACAACCTCTATGATACATTAAACAACATAAATAAAGAGGAAAATGTTATAATCATAGGGGACTTCAATGCAAGACTGGGAACTAGAAGCACACGAATGTTACCTGCCCTGTAGACTGGGAAATGAAAATGATCACTGTTCCCAAAACTATCCTCACTCTCCATGAGGGATTCACATGCGAGTTCCACAATGCCACTGTATACAAAAGATGCAGGATAACGTATACTGGTGAAACCGGTCTCAGATTAGGATGCATCTGTATGTCACCTAGCACGCTTCAAACCAGTCCTTAATCATTACAATGGTCCCAACCACAAAGGCAAATCTGATTTTCTGGTTAACAGCCATCAAACAATGTCATGTTGACGACAAAAGCCATCTAGTGCATCATCGTCGTCGTCATCATCATCATCATCACCATCATGATGATGTGCTGTGCCGATTGGTATTTGCTATTATGCTTCTCCAGAGTACACGATCCTTCATGCAGGCCATCAGCTCAGTTGGTGATCACACCATCTCATCAGATTGTCCAGTATCATTTCTCTTGGTCTTCCTCTTGACCTTCTTCCTTCTATTTTTCCTGTTGTATAATATTTTCAATGCCCTCTCTTCTTATTGCATGTCCTATGAAAGTACATTGTCTCTCTCTTATTTTTTTTTACAAGATTTTTTTGTCTCTCCAGCTCTTCTCATACATTCTTCATTAGTTATTTTTGCTGTCCAGGGGATTTGCAACATTCTTCTAATAAACCACATTTCTGTTGCTTCCAATGATTTTTGTGCAGACTTGCCTATTGTCCATGATTCACTTCCATATAACAAGATAGGTTCAATACAGCATTTTAGGACTCGTTTTCTAACATTCATTGATATGGATGTGTTGGATAATATGTTTCTCATTCTTTGAAATGCAGTCTTTGCTTGGCCTATTCTGTTCCTAATTTCTATTGTGCATTTCCCATCTGAAGTTATTACTGCTCCAAGGTATTTGAATTTCTGCACCTGCTTTAGAATAGTTCTGTTTAATTTTATACTGCATGTTGGTGGATTCTGTTTCTTAGATATAACCATTGTCTCTGTCTTTTTGATGTTCAGACTAAAGCCTTTCTGTTCACTTTCTTAAGCAACTTTATCCAAGAGATTTTGCAGTCAACATGCCGAAGGTTGTTAATATTTGTATCCTCCAATTTTTATGCCTGGTTCTGTGATGATCATTCTTAGAATATTCTCGCTGTACAGAGAAAAAAAGTCTGGAGATAGTACACATCCTTGTTGCACACCTTGTTTTATAGGTTGATATTTTCCAGTTCTATTTTCAACTCAAATTGCTGCTTCTTGCTGCCAGTATAGATGTTTTACCATCCTCAGGTTTTTGCCATCTACATTGATGTCTTCAAGCATTTTAATAATCTCAATGTTTTCACCTTGTCGAATGCCTTGCTGTAATCAATGATCTTTCTGTACTTCTAAAGCTCTTTCTGTTAGTGTTTGTAAAGTATAAATGGCATTGTGTGTTCCTTATCCTTAAACAGATCCAAACTGTTCATCTGCTATTTCCATTTTTATCATTTTCCTTGTTCTTCTCATAATGATTCTCAGAAGTAGCTTCGTTATGTGACATGAGAGGCTGATAGTCTAGTGGTCATCACATTTCTTTGCACCTGGTTTCTTTGGTAGTGCTGTTAACGTGGATTTAAGCAAGTCACTGGGCATATAACCACTGTTGTAAATGTCATTCAGTAACTTGGTTATTATTTTTATTCTCATCTCCTCTATCACCTCTATTTTTTCTATTGTTATATTATCAGGCCCAGTCGCTTTTCCTTTCTTCATGTGTTTTAATGGCATCTATGATTTCATCTTCAAGTATTGGTGGTCCATCACAGTTTTCAGTATCTTGTGTTAAGTCTGGTCTTTCTCCTCCATATAGGTCACTGATGTACTCTATCCACATGTCCACAATGTCTTCTTTTCCCATTAACATTTTACCTTCTTTTGATTTCAGGCATCCTGTGGTATATTTTGTTTTCCTGCTTGTGAGCTCACTAATTCATTTGTGCATGTTTTTGCTGTTTTTATTATGGGAGTCCTCTGTTTGTCTGCACTGTTCATTTAACTACACTTCCTTTGCTTCTCTACATTTGTGTTTTATTTCTTTATTTATCTTTCTATATTTTTCTTGGTTATTTTTACTCCTCCCCCTTTTGTCCATCAGTCCTAAGATGTTGTCTGTCATCCATTTATTTTTAGGGGCTTTTTTTTCAGTGGTATTACCTCCTTAACGGTTTGGTGGATAGAATCTCTTAACACTGCCAATTGTTCATCTATACTATTTATCTTTGTTATTGCATTGTATCTTTTTGTTATAATAACTTTGTATTGTTCTCGCAATTCTTGGTCATTTTTAAGGAGTTCTGTATACAGTTTGATGTTTCTCACTTTTCTGCATGTTTTCTTTAGCTTTATTTTAATTTTTCCACACAGTTGTCACTATTGCAGTCAGCTTCTGGTATGGTTTTTGTTGTCAGTAATGTATTCCAGAATTGTTTGTTGATTAATACACAGTGTATTTGATTAAAAGTCTTTTTGTATGGGCTGCACCACGTTTCCAGTCTTCGTGGATGTTGTTTAAACCAGGTGTTTCCTACAACCATGCTGGGTATTCTTGCCCATTCAATTAATTTACAACCTCTGTCATTCCTCTCTCCCAGTCTATAGTTACCAACGATGTCTGAAGTTCTTCCTTTACCACTTTGGCATTAAAATCTCCCATGACTATAGTAACTTCATGTGACTTTTTGTGTTTTAGAGCTGTACATCTTCAGAACTTTCAGATGTTGGAGCATACACTTGTATAATATTTATGTTTACTGGTCGTCCTTTCAGTTGGGCTAGCAGGACTCGGTCCGAGATGTTCAAATATCCTACAACTGTCCTTGCTACATTCAGGATTATGGGATGCTGGAATCATATAGTCTGAAGTCGCAATTCAGCTACACCTAACATTCTCCTCTTCCACAATCATATTCCCTCTGCACCAAGTTTCACTCCTTTTTCAATTGTAATAGTTCAGAAACTCCTCACAGCATCAGATTACAACATCTCTACCCCAACTATAAACACCTATTCCACCTTCTTCTTGTAACATTACCAATGTATCATTCTCTCTTCTTTCCACAGTATTCTAGCATTACTGTCTACCACTGAAAATTTGAATACCCAGTACATGCAATGCTGATGATGACACCATTTTCATCCATGTAAAGTGTTAGCACCAAAATAACAATGGCCATCTCATATTTACAGTATCAAGTTACTGTAATAATTTTACTGATTTTACATAGGTTTTTTTGGTTTTAATACAAAACTGATAATTCATCCACGTACAAAAGTAAAGGACAAAATGTTATGATATACAAATAAGGCAGATCAATAAGTGTTTGAAAATGGCTATCAAATGATGTGATACTGATTACGATTTTTAAACAAAATTTAATATTATTTTGGTTTGTAATAATAATTTAATCATTTATAATCTTTTATACTGCATTCCAGACTCATCAGAAGACTGTTGTATTAAACATGGGTTGTTAGGCATTAGTCTAGTAAGGTAATCTCTATTTCAAGGTCTACCTAACCTAACTACTGGGGTATGGGACAAGGCTACTTTTGGAGCTTTTTTGGGGAAAAAATTTGAATTATATGGCAAGAAATATGATAGATCTCATGAAATCTGCATGTCACTTTGAGTGTCAAGCGTTAGTGTCTTTACATTTCTAAGCCACAACACCATGAGAAAGGGAGGCCAGCATCTATCTGGTTTGCCTTAACTTTCCCCAGTAAAAAATACCCAGTATCCATTTCAACCTGGGTGGTAATGGATTTGAGAAAAATTCCACCCCAAAGTGAAATCAAACCCAGGATCTTCTGATCTACAGGTGATTACAGTAACCAATACATCTCCATAGCACTGTAATATGACAAAAACAAATCAGAATTGCTGTAATTGTTCTGTGTTTAGGAATAAGATATAACTATTTCACAAAACTACAAAGGCAATACTGTAGAAGTGAAAATCTTTCATTAACTCTCTGTATCTTTTGTGATACGTCCTGTGTGGTTTTTTTACCCCTCAGAAGCCCATTCACCGCACAATGCGATGATAGTTTGTAGCTCCCTAATTCTGAACATAATCAAAGTATATTTAAAACAGCAGTTGGACTTCCTTCCAGAATCCATTTGTCGACATGAGGTGCGTGTTTCAGCTGAATTCAGAGCGGTTGTGTGTTAATTTGTCGAAGTATATCGTCGCTAGGTTTTTGTTTATCAACAAATATGGCTTCCAGTGGTAGTGTATTTCGTCCAGAGCAGCGTATTTCTGCATTACAAGCCCAAAATTTAATTAAAAAATGTCTAGACTGCAGTGAAGAGATTGCAGGTAGAGATTTTGAATTTTTGGATCCGTGTGGTGCTGATTCAAAGGATGAAGATGTTGATACTACTTCTCAGCTTTTTGCTAGTACTAGCTGTAATATCACAGTAAGTAATGCTGGAGATTGTGTAATTTAAAAAATTAAATGTTGTAGAATGCTTCAAATTAAAAAAAAATACAATGGCCTGTTTTCTGGCAAATACTAGTTGCTGTCCGCCCACCTGTTTTCATGTAAATATTACTACCCACTTGGTGTTTTTAGTTTACTGTAAATGCATAATTAGTGTATGTTTTCATGTAAATTTTGGAGGATATGTGAAGAAAAGGTGTACATTGTGATTCATTTCAGAAATATTGGACTACCTACAGTGGATTAACTTGATGGGTAAGTGAAAAAAAACATTATTCCAATTTCTTCATTTTCCATTCTTCTCAGTTCTTAGCTTTTTTTTCTGTTGTATTCTTATAACATATTAACAATTTTATTAGAAAAACAAAATACATTTTTTTCTTGTTTAAACTAATGTATAATATATCATACTACAAATCGGATTATGCCTTTGTCATTCTTTTAAATGTGACAACCATCCCATTCCACATTGTGAAATTTACCCCCCTTGGGATTTTGAAGGAAAAACCCCCAGTATACAAAGAGTTAAATTTTACATAGCAAGCAAAAATTACATGAAACTGAACTTAAAATATTTCTATCATAAAAACTCATTCAAATTATTTACCCAACCTTTCAATGGATGCCTTCAGTCTGTTCACAGTTCCACTTAAATTTTCAATCTCTGTATCTTTCTCCTTAATCTTCTTCTTCATTTTCTCTATTGTTCTTTGCCATTTCTTGCCTTCTTCCCATCTGATAGAATCTTCAGTCTTGGTTAATTGATAAAAATAAAGAAATACAAAATGGTTAAAGAAAAACCAGATAATTTTAAAGTATCAATGTATGAGAAAGACCAAAATAAGGGTCTCACTGCTGAAAGTCATCAGTATTAGCCAAAGGAATTAGAGAAAAAAATTTACACAAAATCTTATCTTTCAAACAAAGTACAATGTGCTAGGTTTTGTAAAGTAGAAGACAAGGAAATTAATTTTTTTAAATCCCTAAAAAAGGAAAAAAAAAAGCAGCTATATGATGAGGTGAGAAATACAAATTTTGCTACACTTTTAAAAATATTTTGCAAAAAAAAAAATTGTAGTTTTGGAATGGACAGAGGGCAATGTGAAGAATTTTCTTTTCTTTATTTTTTTCTCAGTGGTTGGGGTGAAAATATGGAAAGAAGAGAGTAATACTGATGGAGTTTTTTTTTTTTTTTTTTGGGGGGGGGGGGGAGAGAAAGGAAACAGAGTTTAATAATACAATTTTTGTTTATTGCAGTGGAGGGGGTGGTGCATGGAACGAGATCTTAAGCAAAAATTTTGCACCTGTTTTTTTTCTTCTGTCATTTTCTGGTAAAATACTCGGCATCAAGTGGAACGAATTCAAGAACAATGCAGAGATAAGACAGATGACTGAACAACAACTAGTCTCATGGGTGATCAGGAAAAGGAGATGGATCATCATCGTCGTCGTTGTCGTCATTGTCATCATTATCATCATCATCATCACCACCACCTTTCAGTCCCTTGAGAGCACAGGCACTGATAAAGGCTCTCCAGTCGTCCTTTTCTGGTGGGTTAACTAGTGCTAAATAATACAAGTCTCAAGAAATATCACACATTTTACTGCATGCTAACAGGAAATTATAGTAATAAACATTTAAAAAATATTTTTTTAAACAAAGAAACAAATGTTCTTAACAAAATGAATGAAAGGCTTCATCTTCTACATTAAAAAGATGAAAGTGTTCTGCTTTCACATCAAGTTTGGGATAAACTAGCATTGTGTGTTAGGCATCACCATAACTAATATTTATAACAGTATGCAACAGAGGCAGTGATGCAATTTTCTTACTTTCATTTTCTCTTCTTTCTGTTCATAAGGTTTCTCAGCTGTGTGCTGTCTGGCCAATTGTTCTTCCAGCACTCGACATTTACGCCTAATGTCATCAAGCTCTTGCTGCTTCTCAAATTCTCCACTTTTCTATTACAAAAAATGCACACAAGGTAAAAGCTTCATGAATCATCTTTTTTTCTTAATATATCTTTACATATGAGATCTCAACAGAAAGAACTAAAGCAATTTTTTGTTTTGTTTTCAATAAAACTGAATATAACAAGACTGGTGTCATGGTGGTGTAGTGGTCAGTGTACTTGCTGATCAGAAGGTCCTTGTTCAATTTCATACTCTGGAGGAATTTTTTCAGACAAACTGGCACCGGCGTCAACCCAGTCTAAAAAAATTGGTGCCTGTGGTTTCCCTATGAAAATAAAGCCAAGGAGGCTCAAATCTCAAATGCTGTAATGGCCCAGAAATGTGAAAGCTAGCACTTCACACCCTATGGTTTGTAAATGCTAAGGTAAAACGCTAAAGGTAAAATTCCTGTTTCCATGCCATTAAGGCATATTGGGGAATACGGTGTTAGGCCCATATTTTCCATGCCCTTCGGCACATGAAAGTGTGATGTGGTCAGTATCACGGCTGCCTGCTTTCAATTCAAGTGCCATGGCATATGGTGTAGGCTATCATTTCTCTCCACAGTTTCCTGTCTTTAGACTTGATTATGAGATCCGCCAGTGACTTTCTTCCTAGCCACACTGACAGCCCATCCAGTAACTTCTCTCTCTGTCTTCCTCTGTCTCTTCTTCCCTCAGTTTTTCCAGTTGCCATAATGTGTTCCAATTTTCCTCTTCTCAGAAAACTCCAGCTTCTCTTAAAACTTCTTCATTGGTTTTCTTGGCTGTCCAGGGTACCTTCAACATCTTTCTTATAAACCACATCTCCATAGCCTCCATTTCTCACTGTACTCTCTTATTCATAGACCATGCTTCACACCCATAAAACAGAATTGGCTCAATGTAACATTTAAGTACTCAGAATATTGTTTCCATTGATATGAATCTGTTGCACAAGATGTGTCTCATTGTTTGGAATACTGATTTGGCCTGAGCACATCTGTTTTTATATTTCATTGTGACATTTTCCATCAGTTGTTATAATCATTCCTAAGTACTTGAATCTATCAACTTGTTTCAGATTTGTGTCATCGATGGTAATGCTACATTTTGGTGGTATTGTTTTCTTTGAGATGACTATCACCCCAGTCTTCTTTTTGTTTTAACTTCCCAGATTTCTCTGGTAACTATTTTTAGAGGCTGGGCGAACCCTGTAGCCTTTTTGGTGTGTACTAGAAAAAAATCCTACTGCTGGGACTGAACCCGGTACCACCTGATTAGTAAACTGAGTGCCTAACTACTCAGCTAACTAGGCCGCCTATGTAAATGCTACAGCACTTAAAATAACAAGATTACTCACAAAGTAATCTCACCAATTTTAAGTGGTATAAAAAGACTTAAATTTATGCCCAAGTACAGATATGGTGAAACTTGAGAAGAACATTAAAAACGTGAGACAAAAATTGAAAGACAAAAAAAAAAACAAAAAAAAACAAACTGTTGGCAACATGAAATATACCTGTGATCGAGAAGCATGCAATCGCTCCAATCTCTTTTCCAACTCATCAACTTCCGTCTCCAGTTTAGCTTTTATTGCTTTTAGTTTGCTGATTTGCTTTTCTTTTTATCTTAAATAAAATAATGAAATGAAGCTATGTGCATCTTAAAACAACACACAGAACTGTAAAAGCATACAATACAAAGACCTGGGTTGTATACTTTATTGTCTTGATAAAACACAGAAAGCAAAAGATAGAAAGCAAACACACTGACATTTATGAGAAACTAACAGACTTTAAATTAACATCAGATGAAAGAAATATAAAGGGTGGGAGGACTTCATTTAAAAAATCTAAAGCTACTATAAATCTATAAATAAATCCAACATAATTAAGTATATATTATTGGCTCACAAAAATGAACAACAAAGAAATGTCATTACTGTTATTTAAAATATTTGAATGCATGGGCTTAAAACTTTCTTTTCTGAAATCTACATATGCTGACAAGTGCAGAGTTTTACCCACATCTTGGCAAATTTGCAAGTTTAAATCAGCTTTGGCTGTGCCTCGAGCTGCAGTTTTGACAGCATATACACATTTGTACATTATTTGATCAACTGCTGTGGCCATTCTGAACATAAGGATTTTAAAATTTTGTCTTCATGTTTTAAAAATTCTGTACTACGGATTCTGGAGTTCCAGTATCTTGTTCCATGGTCATGCTAGCTAATTATATCAAATTTTTGTTTTAATTATTAAATTTTTGTTTTAATTATTAATTATTTAATCTAATTTTCATATTGTGTTCTTTTCATGCATCATTCAGTCTATTAATGTGATCTTGCAAGCCTTCTTCTGAGTCAGTAACTAGAGCTTGGTCATCTGCAAATAATAGTTCGTTTATGGTTATGTTGTCTTCTGTTTGTTCTATTTAATTTTGTTGATTTTTTGCTGTCCTTATCAGTCCAGCTTCTCTACAGATGTTATCAACATATGTTATAAATAGCAGCGGTGATAAGATGCAACCTTGCTGAAAGCCAGATTTAATAACAAAGGGTTCAGAATGCCCCCCTATTGCTCTGATGATGCCACTTCTGTTGTTGTACAGACTTGCACAGATTTATTAAATGATTGGTAACCCCATATTATTTTAGGACTTCCCATAGTTTGTGAAGTTGAGGAGATAGGTACAGATGAATTATGGAATTCTTACAGCACACCCATAATCACAGCAGCAAAAGCAAGTGCTGGACTGAAAAAACCAAATAGAAAAGCATGGAAGTATATACATGAACAACGAGCAGTCAAATTAGACATGTTGAATGCAAAAACAGATCTTGGAAAAGATCTGGCGAAAGCAACATACAAAGAACTAGACAAGAAAGTAAAAAGTTCAGCTAGAAGGGATAAAAGAAAATACATAGACAATATGGCAAAAGAGGCAGAAAAAGCAGCAAAAACAGGAGACAGCAAAACTTTATATAACATACAAAAGAGGCTAACAGGTACTATTACATCTAAAGAAAGATCAATCCTTAGCAAAACTGGAACCTTATTAACATCAAATAAAGACCAAAAGGAAAGATGTGCTGAACACTTCCAAGAAATACTTAATCAACCACACCCAAAAGAATTGTTAAACCTTGAAACTGACTTACCAGCCCCACAACTAAACTTCAACCTAGATGAAATTAAATTGCATGAAGCTGAAACAGCAGTGAATTTAATGGCTAACAACAAAGCTACAGGTGAAGATGAAATAACAGCCAAAATGCTAAAAGCTATCAATAGTGACAACATGAGACAACTACAGAGAATGTTTAACAAGATTTGGAAAGAAGAAAAGGTCTCTTCTAATTGGAAAAAAGGAATCATTGTTAAAATACCAAAAAAGGCAACCTTAGTGACTTAACAATTTAAAGATATAGTGGATACTGCAATGAGAGAAGAACAACCAGGATTTTGAAAAGGGAGAAGCTGTCTCGACCAGATCTTTACTCTCAGAATAATACTTGAAGAACATATTGAAAAGCAGAAACCATTAACACTGAACTTCATAGATTTTAAAAAGGCATTTGATAGCATACACAGAGATTCATTATATAGAATTTTATGTCTATATGGAATACCATCTAAAATTGTCAACATCATTAAGGACTTATACAATGGATATGTTTGTGCAGTCAAGACAGAAGAAGGGATGAGTGAATGGTTCCAGATTGAAACAGGTGTGAAACAAGGATGTATACTGTCTCCTTTACTTTTTGGGAGTACAATAAACTTCATAATGAAAAAATGCTGCATATGTAACACAGGTATTGACTGAGTACATGGGACCCAACTAGAAGATCTTGATTTTGCTGATGACATAACTCTTATCAGTAATAATGTGAATTCCAATAAAGAAAAAACAGATAGCCTGTCTTCACTAGCTAGCAAATAGAACTTGAAATTAACAAGGACAAAATAAAAATAATGAAAATTCCCATCAATCAAAATGGAAAAATACACATAGAAGGGACAGATATTGAAGAAATCAATCAATTTGCATACCTCGGCAACTACATAGACCAGGATGGTGACAATAGAAAGGAAATTAGGATCAGAAATGCAAAAGCAGCATCAATCTTCAAGAATCTTGAGAACATATGGAATTCAAAAGTTATAAGCACAAAAACCAAGTTAAGACTATTCAATTCAAATGTAATATCCACCCTCATTTATGCATGTGAAAGCTGGAAAACAACTAAAGAAATAGAAAAGAAATTAGACTCTTTTGAAAACAAATGCCTAAGGAAAATACTCAGCATCAAGTGGAACGAATTCAAGAACAATGCAGAGATAAGACAGATGACTGGACAACAACCAGTCTCATGGGTGATCAGGAAAAGGAGATGTTGGTCACTTGATGAGAAGAAATGATCAGAGAATCCCAAAACAAGCTATCAAGTGGAACATAGCAGGCTGAAGAAAAAGAGGCTGACCGCATGAAACTCTGAAGAAGACATTGTTAAGAGAGGCCAAATTAACAGGCATAAAATCCTTTGATGAGGTTGAAAGACTCGCCGAAGACAGGGGAAAAATTGGCGAACTACTTTGCGAGCCCTATGTGACGTTTAATGGCACGGGAAGGATATAAGATAGTTTGTTCCTGTCCACTTTGTCAAATTCTTTTTCCTGGTCAACAAATGTCAAGTGTTATTAAATTCGATCGCTTTCTCTGACAACTATCTGAGGGCAAATATTGCATATGTGCATCCTCTATTTTTCCTAAAGCCTTGTTGGATTTCACTCAGCTGGGGCTCTATCATTAGTCTTAATCTCTTCCCTAAAATTGTACAAAATATCTTTCCTGTATGGCTTAATAAGGAGATGCCTCTGTATTGTTTGCAGTCTCTTTTGCTGCCTTTATTTTTCCACAGTGGGGTGATCATAGCATTCTTCCAGTCTTGTGGGGTTTCTTGTTTGGTCCAAACCAGGCCGAATAGTCTGTGTAGCCATGCTACGCCTACTTCCTTCACTGCTTTAAGTAGTTTGTTGGTTAGTTCATCTTGCCCTGCAGCTTTACCCCTTGGTGCCAGCTTTATAGCTTCTCTGATTTCTGATCTGAGTACTGAGTATATCAGGTTCTAACTCTGTGGAAATTTCTATGTTGGGGTTACTTTGGTCTATGGTCTCAGTTGGGATGTTGAGTAACTGATCGAAGTATTGTTGCCATTTTTCTAATATCTATTTTGGGTCACATATTGGTTCTCCTTTATCGCTGTTTATTATTTCTATTGGATCAACTTGCTCTGTTCTGGTTCTCATGGTGTTTAACTTTTTGTAGAACAGTTTTGTTGCTTCCTCGTGGTTGTCATTAAGTGTATTACCGCATACCTCCCAGTCTTTCTCCTTTCCCTTTTTTATTATTTTGTTTACTGGTCTTCTTGCTATTCTATATTCTATATAGTATTTATCTTATTTACTCTTCAACCAATCTTTGTATCTCTCTTTCTTAATTTGTACAGCTTCTTTGACTTTGTCATTCCACCAGCTTGTTAGGTTTCTTTCACTCAGCTTTTCAAAATTCTGATCTTGGTACTGCATGTCACTTCTGCAGTTTCTAAAATGCTGGTCTTAAATATGTACCATTCTTCCTCGACCGAATTCCTTTCGATCGGTAGTCCTGTTAAAATTGATTCCAGTTTCTTTTCATAGTTGCTCCTCACTGTCTCATCACTGAGTTTCATTACATCTATTATTTCATCTTTGGTAGTTTTGCATGTTTTCTGTTTTATTTTATTTGTTATCCTTATGGTTATGATAACTGCTTTATGATCTGTGTCAGTACATAGGTTTGGTATTACTCTTGCATTTACTATCTGCCTTTTTTTGGTGTTTCTTGCTAATATGAAATCGATCTGGCTTTTTGTGTTAAGATCACTCCATTTGTACCATGTTTGTATGTGGGACTCTTTGTGCTTAAAAAAAGTGTTTGTGATGAAAAGATTGTGCTGGCTGCATAGTTGAAGTAGCCTGGTCCCATTATCATTCTTGTTGGCATAGGGGTCCACAAATGCTCCAAGGTGTTTTTCTACATCCGTTTTGTCTCTTCCCGGTTTTGTGTTGAAGTCCTCCATCACTATTATATTTTCCTGTCTTTTGATCTTGTTCAATGTGTCATTTACTTCGTTGTAGAATTCCTTGCACTCTTCTTCGTTGTTTGCTGCATTGCAAGGTGCATAGACCTGGATGTATGTGGTGATTTCTTCTTCTTTTATTCTGTTACAATTCTTTCTGATAAGTTAGTGTCTAATATTTTTTTGCTAGTGATGGCTCTACAACTATTCCAACTACCTGTCTAGCTCTCATGTAACTGTCTACACCGGCGTTATGAGTGTGTAGGTCTGGTGGATTTGTTTACATCCTTCACCTTTTATTCTGGTGTCTGCAAATTCCATAATTCTAATCTTTCTCTTATACATCATTTCGACCAAGTCCTCTAGTTTGTTATTTGCTCCACATATGTTGATGGTACCTGTTTTGCCCGTGTTCCTACTGCACTTCATATTATATCTATGAGCACTGTACACCTCGTCAGTTTGCTAGATCTGTCACAAGAGGGGCTGATCACATTGTCCAACTTACCTTTTTCGCTGTGTGATGGCGTTGTAAACTCATTGACCGCTACACACTGGTTTTATCACCATAGCATCCCCTTTAGTGGACACATAACACACATTATCATCACATTATCAACATATATCCATCTCCTTTTTCTGATCACTCATGAGAGAGGCTGTGGTTCACTCATCTGCCTTATCTCTGCATTGTTCTTGAATTCATTCAACTTGATACTGAGTAATTTTCTTAGGCATTTGTTATCATAATAGCCTAATTTGTTGTCTATTTCTTTAGTTGTTTTCCAGCTTCCGCATGCATAAATGAGAGTAGATACTACATTTGAAGTGAATAATCTTAGGTGGTTTTTGTGCTTTTAACTTTTGAGTGCCATATGTTCTCAAGATTATTGAAGGTCAATACTGCTTTTTCTATTCTAACTTCCTTTTTGGTGTCACCATCCTAATCTACATAGCTGCTGAGGTTTGCAAACTGGTTTACTTCTTCAACAATTCTTCCTTCTACATATATTTTTCCTTCTTGATTAATGGGAAGTTTTTTCATTATTTTTGTTTTTTCCTTGTTAATTTCAAGTTCTATTTTGCTAGCCAGTGAAGACAGGGTATCTGTTTTTTCTTGCAACAAATTCACATTGTTACTGATAAGTGTTATTTCTTTTGCAAAATCAAGATCTTCTAGTTGGGTCCATGTACCCAATGTTTTACCTGTGCAACATTTTTCACTATGAAGTCTATGACAATTCCAAAGAAGCAAGGGAGATAGTATACATCCTTGTTTCATGCCTGTTTCAATCTGGAAAATTTTATTTTTAATCACTGTTAATTATATTAACTATTATCCCTATGAAAAGCTTCTGTCATGCAATACTGATTGGATATATTATCCTGTACGAATACTGAAATAAAGTGAATGTGGCTCTTGGAACAATTGGTGTTCTAGAGCTGAAATGTTCAAAATCAATTAGTAATAACTGATTACTCCCTTGAAGAACAACAGAGCTGGTCTGCTTTAACTAAGATTGAGATGAAATATGACAAATTTGATCATGGTACATGGAGTGCATATCTGTATAAGAGTGCAGAACCATTTTGAGAGAAAATTAGGACCAAAAGTGAATGGAACCTGCAACATTAACATTGCTTGCTGTTACTGCAGATAATTAATGCCACTCTTGTATCAGTATAAGCATGAAACAAACTGTTCAGCAAAATGATGCTTGGGAAATTTCACTCCATCTATCTTCTTCAAACCATTGTCCGAGATGAAAAGTGCCATTATTATAACACATCATCACAAAATTAGTGTTTAATACTGATGGTAAATTTTGGGGCAAAGAACACAACATAAAAGGTGATATCAGGAAGTTCCCAGACTGTACTTGCCATGACTTTACTGCTTGACAAATACATGCAGGACACTGAAAGTCATTACTCCCAAACCTGCTAAACCAATCTGCCTACACATTCATGTGGTTTTGTGACCTTGTGTTAGGACAAATCCACAACTGCTATGATGTCTGCATCAGATTTTGCTTGAAGTTTGGCAAATCTGCCATCGAGATCCTCAAAATGCTTCTTCATTCTTTTGATGAACATTCTTTAGGTCAAACACAGGTTTTTGAGTGGTATGCATGTTTCAAGACCAGTCGAGTGTCTATTCAAGGTGATAAGTTTTCACAGTGATCAATCACGGAAAAATGCCACAAAATGTGGAAAAATAATATAATCAATCAGTTCTCTCACACTGCTGGATTCAATTATGAAGTCTGCCAGTCTGCAATGTTTGTCCTCTTGACTCTTGATACTCAGAAACAGTGGCATCTTAACTCTTACTGTGCCTCAAGAAGAAACATGGACGTTCAGTTGGGTGTTGGATTAAAAGCACGGGTCTTGATATGTATAGGGGCATATTAGTAAAATGTGAATGAAACAGTTTTTCTGTATGAAAAGTATACTTATCATATTTCAAAATAACTAAATATGTATGAAGATTTCATAAATGCAGAGTTTTTTTAGGAAAAAAGAAGTAATGTGATGTTTTTAGACAATGATTGTGTCCAACTTACCACTGGATAGGTCTAGAGGTACACTATGTACCATCTAAGATGTGTAGATTTACTTGTTGATGTCATATTGTGATTCTGTTGCATTATCGCTAAAATAATGTCTGAAATAACTTTTTAATTACTTCTCCAGTTGTCTAATAAGTCTAGACCTACTTGGGATACATTCAAGAACAGTGGTCTGGTGACAGGGCATGTCCATACCCCTATCTACATCACCAAAAATTGAAATTTCTCGCAGAAAACTTCAATTTTCTCCATCATAACTAAGCACTCTTCGGCCATTTTGAAAAAGGTCACAGGACATGGCACTAAATGTTTACAATCTAAACATTACACCTGTTTTTTAATAAAACAAACCAAACGTCACTACAGCAACTAAAGGCACCACGTGAGAAACTGGAAGCATCTTCTAAGTGATGAAAGGCCTAAGAAGAGTTAACGCATGTCTTGAATTTTGTGAAATGGCTAATGAAAACGAAACTTTCATCTTTAGGATCATTATGGACAATGAAATTTGGGTTTACGGCTACAATATGGAGACAGAACAATAGTCATCACAGTGGAAGAGTGTATACTCACCATTATCTAAGAATGTACAGTAGGTCTGGGATATAAAAAAGCATGCTCATCATTTTTTTCTACATGAACTTGCAATGATTACAACCCACTTGCTAACACCTTTCTCAAGAAGACACAGTTTTTCATAGAAAACATTTCACTGACTTCACCTCATTCCCTAAATTAAAACTGAAGTTGAGGGGGTTCAGCTTTGACACAAAAGATGAAATCCTAATGGAATTGCTGACAGTATTGGATGACCTTCAGGAAAATGACTTCAGTGGTGCTTCTGAGTTATGGAAGAGGTGCTGGGATTTCTTTGTAAGTTCCCAAGGGGACTGTTTAGGAGAGGATGGTGACCAAATTTTTTTGAGGTGACTGAGAGAAATAGTTAAGGTAAGCCTGTACTTTTTTAGGACCAGTCCAGGAAATTTGCAATACAACCATGTATCTACGGAATGTTTAAAATCAAAAGTGTCGAAACACATTAGACCATACAGGCACACTTACTTAGTTCCTCTTTCACATCCTCTAGCTCTGCATGTAATGTATTTTCATTTACTTTTCTTTTCTTCAGCTCTTTTGTTAGCCTCTCCACTACACTTAGTTGCTCTTCTAATTGTTCCTGTGCATCCAAATACAGTATTTAAGAATGTGACATATTATGAAATACGCTGACAAAAATTTTAATTTACAGACTGAAATCAACCTTCAAATTTTCACATTCTTTGATATATAGCAAAAATACACACAAGATATGCAGTTACTTATTTAATCAACTTATTGTAGAATATTGATACTAAACATCTATTATTATAGTTTAATAATAATATAAGACTTGATTTGTAACTTCTGTAATTTGTATTTGTTCGATTTAGTTCTTTTCAAGGCATCATGTATACTGGCAAAATCTTATAATAAAAATGAATATGGTCACTTATGCATGATATCCAGTAAACATTTTATTTTCACAGTGGATTGTTTTTTGATGAAGTTCCACCAGAGAGTTAATTACTGATGTTAGTTGACAGATCATCCTCAATGCACATTGGACAAGTAATCCGTAAGTGTTCTGATTGCACCTGACAACACCAATTCTACATTGGTTGATCTTTGGTTCCCTACATAGAGCTCTTGTTTTGCCTCATCCCATTTGACATTTCGCTGTTCAGTCTCAGAGTCACAGTAATCTTTGATGTGATCAGCCTCCCTCAGAGCATTCAGAATATCAGTCTGGTCCATTGCTCATCTGTTTTCCACAGTAGTCATACCAGCAAAGCCTGTCTACTCTCTCACTATCTTTTACTCCCCATGTGTCCTTTGTGCAAATATGAAACTGATTTTAGTTAGCCTTGACCTTCTCAGAGACTCTAACAGAGAAACCTGGGCCAATGCAGTGGTTTTTGCTTATGATGTGTATGAGGGATTCCATGCAGAGACTGAGACATGTGCTGCCATAACTGACCTAGAGGATGCATACAACAGTGTACCTCTGGACTTCTTGATGGTGCAGCTTCAACTCAATATTAGTCCATATTAATCCTCAATTGGATCTCTGAGGCCCTTTTCTGGTGAAAGGTCATGTTTATATGTGGCAGCTGGATCCCTGGACCACCAATAATACACCCCAATTCTCCTTTGTCTCCAGTGCTTTTCAGTGCATACACTGTGAGGATCATTGGCAAGCAGACTTTAGGACACTGTTCTATGCTGATGATATCTTGGTGTACTGTCTGGGAAGAGACTGGGAGCAGGTTGTTGGGCAACTTCAGACAGAACTTGACCATACTGGAAGATGGTGTGGCCAGGTGACAATGCTGGTTAACCTGACGAAGGCAGCTGTGACATGGTTCTCTCCATACTGTCAATGCACTGACACCAACTGTGAGTTTGTGTTCAGAGGTTGTGGAGTGGTTCTATGTAGTGAAATATCTATAAGAATGATCTGATTGGAGCATTGTTCATAAACAGCATATGGATCATGTGGTCTTGCAGGCTAGGAAGAGACTAACTATGATGAAGGTAATGGTATAACCTTTTTCTTTTATACTAGGGACTAGGCCTATCTGTAACTGAATATGCCCTGACAATTCTCACTCTTATGCACAATTAGAGAGGCCAGAAAGGATACTGAATATAATCATGTGCATCATGCTTGGGTGTATAGAGAAGGCAAGGAAACACCTTCTTGATCTTCCAACTATGGATCAGACTCCGTTGAGTATGTGCAGATCTCCCACTCAGCATTGACATACACCACTCACTCCACAATGAGTGTGGGAGTGAAAAGAGCAACAAGTTAAAAAGAGGAAATCCTGGGTGGGGCAGGCATAGGACATTGTTCAACAGGTCTGTACTCTTGAGGACATGGAACCTGGCTAAGATTGGGTATTAGCATTGGCAAAATGCTGTATGTCTTTTTCAGTTTGCATCATACTGGACAAAGACTACATACAATGAAGTCCAATTGCCTTGATTTCTGAAAACTCTTCTGAGTGTGATGTAGTCATTTATACAGACGGGTCTGTTGTTAGAAACAGGCAAAGTCCATGGGCTTTCACTGCTCAGGTTAGAGAAAAAATGGTGGAGGAAGATAGCGGTGGTTCAGTTTTGACTACAAGCTATGGAGGTTATGGCAGCCATTAAAGCAATATCGTGACTGAAGACAAATGCCTTCATCCGAGTATAAGTTCTCAGTGATTCAATGAATATGCTCAGGAAGACTGAGTCAGGATGGGTTCGAAACAGAGTTAATTGCTCTTTAAGTTTATTTAACTGAAAGGTCAAAGCTCATGCCTTAAACAGATGATAAATATGTGAAATACATTACCTACAATTGTCCACTAAGAAAATATAGATGTTTAATGTAGTAGACCACTTACTGAAACTTGTTTGGTGTGTTCATTGATAAGTCTCTGAATACTTTTTTCTTCAAAACACTCTTTTGCATGGATTTGCACATTCTCATGGGCCTGTGTGATCATGTCTGACCTCAAATCACTCAGTGCTTTGCTTAAAGCCTGTAAAGTGCATAAAATGTTTTATTTGTGATATAAACTTTTGTTTGAAACAATACTTTGATGCTTCAAAAATGTAGAGAAGAAATATCAAAACAGAAAATGAAAATGGAGACTTTTTTTTCCCCCCAAGGCCTATAGTTTCAATATAACATCAAGTAAAGACCAAAAGCAAAGATGGGCTGAACACTTCCAAGAAATACTTAATCGACCACACCCAAAGGAAATGATAAATCTTGAAACCGACTTACCAATCCCAAACTAAATGACAAAACAGATGAAATTCTTACCTTACATCTTATATCCTTCCCGTGCCGTTAAATGTCACACATGTTAAATGTCACTGTGGTTCAATCACTGGTCGCACTCTGTTCTCTAGGATCTTGCAGAACATTTTCTCATTATGGCTTAGTACTATGATGCCTCTATATTGGTTGCAGTTCCTTTTACAACCTTTTTTCTTCTATATCAGAATAATTCAGTGTTTATCCAGTTATGTGGTGTTTCTTGTTTTTCCCATACCCAGTTATAGAGTCTGTGAAGCCAAGCTATTCCAATCTCTTTTGTACATTTGATTAACTCAATGGGCATTCCATCACATCCTGGGGCTTTGTTCACTGTGACTTTTCTGATGGCTTCTTTGATTTCAGCCTGTAATATGTCTGGTTCCAGTTCTATGGGGCCAGCTGTGTTATCATGGGTTTGGCTTGCCTCAGATGGAATATTGAGTAACTTGTTGAAGTATTGTCTCTATCACTGCACTGGTTTGCATATTGGATCACCATTAACACTGTTCACAATCTCTGTTGGGTTGAAGTGTTTTGCTCACTTTCTCATTGCACTGAACTTTTTATAAAAGATTTTCATAGCTTCTTTGTGATTGTTGTTTAATACTTCACTGTATTCCTGTCATGATTTTATTATCTTATCTTATATCCTTCCCGTGCCGTTAGACGTCACATAGGGCTCGCAAAGTAGTTTGCCAATTTTTCCTGTCTTCGGCGAGTCTTTCAACCTCAACAAAGGATTTTATGCCTGTTAACTTGGCCTCTCTTAATAATGTCCTCTTCAGAGTTTCACGCGGTCTGCCTCTTTTTCTTCGGCCTGTTGTGTTCCACTTGATAGCTTGTTTTGGGATTCTCTGATCATTTCTTCTCATCAAGTGACCAACATATGTCCATCTCCTTTTCCTGATCACCTGTGAGACTGGTTGTTGTTCAGTCATCTGTCTTATCTCTGCATTGTTCTTGAATTCATTCCACTTGATGCTGAGTATTTTCCTTAGGCATTTGTTTTCAAAAGAGTCTAATTTCTTTTCTATTTCTTTAGTTGTTTTCCAGCTTTCGCATGCATAAATGAGGGTGGATATTACATTTGAATTGAATAGTCTTAACTTGGTTTTTGTGCTTATAACTTTTGAATTCCATATGTTCTCAAGATTCTTGAAGATTGATGCTGCTTTTGCAATTCTGATCCTAACTTCCTTTCTAGTGTCACCATCCTGGTCTATGTAGCTGCCAAGGTATGCAAATTGATTGACTTCTTCAATATCTGTCCCTTCTATGTGTATTTTTCCATTTTTTTGATGGGAATTTTCATTATTTTTGTTTTGTCCTTGTTAATTTCAAGTCCTATTTTGCTAGCCAGTGAAGATAGGCTATCTGTTTTTTCTTGCATGGAATTCACATTATTACTGATAAGAGTTATGTCATCAGCAAAATCAAGATCTTCTAGTTGGGTCCCATGTACCCAGTCAATACCTGTGTTACCTGTGCAGCATTTTTTCATTATGAAGTCTATTGTAATTCCAAAAAGTAAAGGAGACAGTATACATCCTTGTTTCACGCCTGTTTCAATCTGGAATCATTCACTCATCCCTTCTTCTGTCTTGACTGCACAACCATATCCATTGTATAAGTCCTTAATGATGTTGACAATTTTAGATGGTATTCCATATAGACATAAAATTCTCCATAATGAATCTCTGTGTATGCTATCAAATGCCTTCTTAAAATCTATGAAATTCAGTATTAATGGTTTCTGCTTTTCAATATGTTCTTCAAGTATTATTCTGAGAGTAAAGATCTGGTCGAGACAGCTTCTCCCTTTTCGAAATCCTGCTTGTTCTTCTCTCATTGCAGTATCCACTATATCTTTGAGTCTATTCAAAATGACCTTGCAAAATACTTTTGACACAACTGATATTAAGGTTACTCCTCTCCAGTTGTTACAGTCACTAAGGTTGCCCTTTTTTGGTATTTTAACAATGATTCCTTCTTCCAATTAGAAGGGACCTTTTCTTCTTTCCAAATCTTGTTAAACATTCTCTGTAGTTGTCTCATGTTGTCACTTTGATAGCTTTTAGCATCTCGGCTGTTATTTCATCTTCACCTGCAGCTTTGTTGTTAGCCATTAAATTCACTGCTGTTTCAATTTCATGCAATTTAATTTCATCTAGATTGACATTTAGTTGTGGGGCTGGTAAGTCAGTTTCAAGGTTTAACAATTCTTTTGGGTGTGGTCGATTGAGTATTTCTTGGAAGTGTTCAGCCCATCTTTGCTTTTGGTCTTTATTTGATGTTAATAGTGTTCCAGTTTTGCTAAGGATTGGTCTTTCTTTAGATGTAATAGTACCTGTTAGCCTCTTTTGTATGTTATATAAAGTTTTGCTGTCTCCTGTTTTTGCTGCTTTTTCTGCCTCTTTCGCCATATTGTCTATGTATTCTCTTTTATCCCTTCTAGCTGAACTTTTTACTTTCTTGTCTATGTCTTTGTATTTTGCTTTTGCCGAATCTCTTTCATGATCTGCTTTTGCATTCAACATGTTTAATTTGACTGCTCGTCTTTCATGTATATACTTCCATGTGTTATCTGATATCCATGCTTTTCTATTTGGTTTTTCCAATCCAGCGCTGTGCTGTAAGAATTCCATAACTCATCTATACCTATCTCCTCAACTTCACTGGGTGTTTTGGAATGATTGGCAAGTTCCTGATTGAAATTAATGTTAGTATTTTCTTCTTGTAGGCTGTGGATGTTTATCTTTCTGTGTACTGATTTCTTGTGTTGACTTTTCAATTTTAGTTTTATTTTCCCTATGCACAGGTTGTGATCACTGTTGACATCTGCACCCCTATAAGCCCTTACATCCATGAGAGATGTTCTGTATTGCTTTCTAATACAAAAATGGTCTATCTGGTTTCTAGTTCTATCATCTGGAGATATCCATGTTGTTTTATGTATCTCTTTGTGTGGGAATATTGTGCCTCCAATGACCATGCCCTCTGTTAGACATATTTCAATTAATCTTTCTCCATTCTGATTAACCATGTCATTTCCTTCTTTCCCCATCACTTTTTCAACGTCGGTATTATCCTTCCCTACCTGAGCATTGAAGTCCCCCATAGCAATTAGGATGTCGTGTTTAGGGACTTTGTTGATGATTTGTTGTAGTTGGTGATAGAAGTCGTCTTTCACATCATCATCTGCATCATTCGTGGGTGCATAACACTGTACTATTGTCATTCTTCCGTGTCGTAGGTTGTATCGTGCTCTTATTATACGACTGTTCACTGGTTCCCATTCTACAAGGCTCTTTGCAGCTACATTTGACATAATAATGCCCACTCCGTCTCGGAATTTATTGTCATTTCTGCCTGAATGTATAATTAACTTACCGTTTTCCGCCGATCTTTTACCTGCTTCTGGCCATCGCATTTCGCTGATGCCTAGTATGTCTAGATGGTATCTCTCCATTTCTTTGATGATCTGGGTAGTTTTTGTTGGTGCTGCCATCGTTCTCACATTCCAGAATCCAACCCTTGTCACATGTTTGGGGCCGACGAATGAGCTCTTCGGAGTTGGCATCCCTGATGCTCGGTTGGTTTCTCTGCGAGTTTCCGTAACGATATCTGTTTTTCCCATCTGGAGTTTCCTCTAGATAGGTCTCAGGATAAGGTTGTTAGCCTTATGCCCAACTCCCGGTACATGATATGTAACAGATCAAGCGGAATTCCGCTGATTTCTGCATGCCGGCGAGAGCGTTTTAAAAACGACCGCCATCTTGCACGTCACGCCGGAAGTATTTTATTATCTATGCTTCTTTTATTACCCACTTACAGCTTCTTCTTGCAATTTGATATTCAATATAGTCTTGATGTTCCTTATTTCTCATCAATTCTTTATATTTTTCTTTTCTTTTATAGCCTCTTTCACTTCATCATTTCATCATATTGTTATTTTTATTTCTCTTCTTATATCTTATATCCTTCCTGTGCCGTTAAACGTCACACAGGGCTGGCAAAGTAGTTCGCCAATTTTTCCTGTCTTCGGCGAGTCTTTCAACCTCATCAAGGGATTTTATGCCTGTTAATTTGGCCTCTCTTAACAATGTCCTCTTCAGAGTTTCACGCAGTCTGCCTCTTTTTCTTTGGCCTGTTGTGTTCCACTTGATAGCTTGTTTTGGGATTCTCTGATTATTTCTTCTCATCAAGTGACCAACATACGTCCATCTACTTTTCATGATCAACCATGAGACTGGTTGTTGTTCAGTCATCTGTCTTATCTCTGCATTGTTCTTGAATTTGTTCCACTTGATGCTGAGTATATTCCTTAGGCATTTGTTTTCAACAGAGTCTAATTTCTTGTCTATTTCTTTAGTTGTTTTCCAGCTTTCTCATGCATAAATGAGGGTGGATATTACATTTGAATTGAATAGTTTTAACTTGGTTTTTGTGCTTATAACTTTTGAATTCCATATGTTCTCAAGATTCCAGAAGATCAATGCTGTTTTTGCAATTCTAATTTTAACTTCCTTTCTGGTGTCACCATCCTGGTCTACGTAGGTGCCAAGGTATGCAAATTGATTGACTTCTTCAATATCTGTCCCTTCTATGTGTATTTTTCCATTTTGATTAATGGGAAGTTACATTTATTTTTGTTTTTTTCCTTGTTAATTTCAAGTCCTATTTTGCTAACCAGTGAAGACAGGCTGTTTTTCCTTGCATGGAATTCACATTATTACTGATAAGAGTTGTGTCATCAGCAAAATCAAGATCTTCTTGTTGGATCCCTTGTACCCAGTCAATACTTGTGTTACCTGTGCAGCATTTTTTCATTATGAAGTCTATTGTAATCCCAAAAAGTAAAGGAGACAGTATACTTCCTTGTTTCACACCTGTTTCAATCTGGAACCATTCACTCATCCCTTCTTCTGTTTTGACTGTCCAAACATATCCATTGTATAAGTCCTTAATGATGTTCTCCATAATGAATCTCTGTATATGCTATCAAATGCCTTTTTAAAGTCTATGAAGTTCAGTATTAATGGTTTCTGCTTTTCAATATGTTCTTCAGGTATTATTCTTAGACTAAACTCGAGACAGCTTCTTCCTTTTCGAAATCCTGCTTGTTCTTCTCTCATTGCAGTATTCACTAGATCTTTAAGTCTATTCAAAATGACCTTGCAAAATACTTTCGACACAACCAATATTAAGGTTATTCCTCTCCAATTGTTACAGTCACTAAGGTTGCCTTTTTTGGTATTTTAACAATGATTCCTTTTTTCCAATTAGAAGGGACCTTCTTTTCTTTCCAAATCTTGTTAAACATTCTCTGTAGTTGTCTCATGCTGTCACTATTGATAACTTTTAGCATTTCGGCTGTTATTTCATCTTCACCTGCAGTTTTTTTATCAGCCATTAAATTCACTGCTGTTTAAATTTCATGCAATTTAATTTCATCTAGGTTTCATCATTTCTCATTTCATCATTTAGTTGTGGGGTTGGTAAGTCGGTTTCAAGGGTTAACAATTCTTTTGGGTGTGGTCGATTAAGTATTTCTTGGAAATGTTCAGCCCATCTTTCCTTTTGTTCTTTACTTGATGTTAATAGGGTTCCAGTTTTGCTAAAGATTGGTCTTTCTTTAGATGTAATAGTACCTGTTAGCTTCTTTTGTATGTTATATAAAGTTTTGCTGTCTCCTGTTTTTGTTGCTTTTTCTGCCTCTTTTGCCATATTGTCTATATATTCTCTTTTATCCCTTCTAGCTGAACTTTTTACTTTCTTGTCTAGTTCTTTGTATGTTGCTTTTGCCAGATCTTTTCCAAGATCTGTTTTTGCATTCAACATGTCTAATTTGACTGCTCGTCTTTCATGTATATACTTCCATGTTTTATCTGATATCCATGCTTTTCTATTTGGTTTTTTCAGTCCAGCACTTGCTTTTGCTGCTGTGATTATGGGTGTGCTGTAAGAATTCCATAATTCATCTATACCTATCTCCTCAACTTCACTGGGTGTTTTGGAATGATTGGCAAGTTCCTGATTGAAATTACTGTTAGTATTCTCCTTTTGTAGGCTTTGGCTGTTTATCTTTCTGTGTACTGATTTCTTGTGTTGGCTTTTCAATTTTAGTTTTATTTTCCCTATGCACAGGTTGTGATCACTGTTAACATCTGCACCCCTATAAGCCCTTACATCTATGAGAGATGATCGTTATGGAAACTCGCAGATGTAATTACACTGAATGAAACTGAAATAGCAATGAATCTAATGGCTAACAACAAAGCTGTAGGTGAAGATGAAATAGCACCAGAAAAATTTAAATCTATCAATGGTGACAACATAAATCAACTACAGAGAATGTTTAATAAAATTTGGAAAGAAGAAAAGGTCCCTTCTACATGGAAAAAAGAAATTATTGTTAAAATAGGGGAAAAAAAAAAGGCAAACTGAGCGACTGCAATAATTGGAGAGGAGTAACCTTATTACCAGTTGTGTCAAAAGTATTTTGCAAAGTTATTCTGAATAGAATTAAAGATACAGTGGATGAGAGAAGAACAAGCAATATTTCGAAAAGGGAGAACCTGTCTCGATCAGAATTCTTGAGGAACATACTAAAAAGCAAAAAACCATTAATTCTGAACTTCACAGACTTTAAAAATCCATTTGATAGCATACACTGAGATTCATTGTTGAGAATTTTAAGACTATATGGAATACCATCTAAAATTGTCAACATCAGTAAGGATCTTTATAATGGATATGTTTATGCAGTCAAAACAGAAGAAAGAATGAGTGAATGGTTCCAGATTGAAACAGGCATGAAACAAGGATGTATACTATTTCCTTTTCTTTTTTTGGAATTGCCATAGACTTCATATTGAAAAAATGCTGCACAGGTAACACAGGTATTGATTGGGTACATGGGACCCAACTAAAAATTGTTGATTTTGCAGATGCCATTACTCTTATCAGTGACAATGTGAATTCCATGCAAGAAAAAACAGATAGCCTGTCTTCACTGGATAGCAAAATAGGATTTGAAATTAACAAGGAAAAAACAAAAATAATGAAACTTCCCATTAATCAATATGGGAAAATACATGCAGAAGGGACAGATATTGAAGAAGTCAATCAATTTGCATACTTCAGAAGCTACACTGACCAGGATGGTGACACCAGAAAAGAAGCTCGAATTAGAATTGCAAAAGCAGCACTGAGCTTCAAGAATCTTGAGAATATACTGCACTCAAAAGTTAAAAGCACAAAAACCATGTTAAGACTATTCAATTCAAATGAAATATCCACCCTCATTTATGCATGCAAAAGCTGGAAAAAAACTAAAGAAACAGACAACAAATTAGACTCTTTTGAAAACAAATGCTTAAGAAAAATACTTGGTATCAAATGAAATGAATTCAAGAATAACGCAAAGATAAGGCATATGAATGAACAAAAACCGTCTCATGGGTGATCAGGAAAAGGAGATGGACATATGTTGGTCACGTGATGAGAAGAAACAATCAGAGAATCCCAAAACAAGCTATCAAGTGGAACACAACAGACCAAAGAAAAAGAGGCTGACCACGGGAAACTCTAAAGATGACATTGTTAAGAGAGGCCAGTTTAGTAGGCATAAAATGCCTTGATGAGGTTGAAAAGCTCGCTGAAAACAGGAAAAATTGGCAAACTACCTTGTGAGTTCTATGTAGCGTTTGATGATATGGGAATGATGTAAGATATATAAGAAGATAGCTATGCTATTTATTTAATGTCAATATTGTTAAACAGTTTTATAGCATGTTATTATTACACATATTAAATTAATAAATAAAATGATTATCAAAACAAACATTAGCGTACCTGATGCTGCTTTTCTTTTAAAGCCAACTGATTCTTCAGTCTTTCTACAGTATTTTTCACTGTTGCAGATGGGCCTCTTTGATTTGAATCTTTCAGGGCCTCAACCTCTTCCTGGAGCAATTTAATCTCCTTCTTAAGATCAATGTTTTCCCGTCTGACTGTATCCATGTCATCATCTTTCTTACCAATGAGTTCAAGATGCTTTTCTGTTAGCCTGTGTATATCATACAAATAGGTTAAAAAAAAATTTAAAATAAAAAGCTACATTGTTAGAGTGGGACAGACTGATCCTCAGAGCCATGGCTAGAATAGTAAGATTATTGATCACTCTCCCAAGCAGTCAAGAACACAAATTAAAATGAGAAGAAAAAGTGAAATAAAATCTGTAGACATTAGATGTAATGGATCTCTCAGTTCAGTCATTTGCATGTCCCTTGCAGAACTTTGCATCTCTAACAGTTCTCCTGTAGGCCTCTCGGTTGTAAGCAAGATGCCCTGCTGCTGATGCGTCCATTCGCAGATCATCAGTGATGTCCTGCAGTCATATTCTGCTTGGTCTTCCTCTCTTTCTTTTTCCTATTATGTACCCTTCCAAGATGGTCTTCTCTAGATTATGACATTTAATGTGTCCAAAATATTGAAGTTTTCTTTGTTTAATCCTCTTTACTAGCCAACCTTTTTCAATATTAAGTATTAAGTTCTTGTTAAAAAAAAAAAAAAAGGTAAAGGTAATCCTGTCATGCCTTAGAGGCACATAGGGATATGGTGTTGGTGCCCATATTTGCAGGAAAGATGCATGCCCTTAAAAATCTTATTTTTGTAGTTCTGTCTGTTCCTCTCCACAGCTTCTTTAGTTGTTTTACTTTTTGAAGAGCGATATGTCCTGCTTCTTATTTCCCTCATTGTATCTCCATTATTAATTAGTAATGATCCAAAATATTCAAAATTCTCCATCTCTTCCAATTTTTCCTCACTGACATATATACTTCAGCTCCATATTTGTTCTGTCAGTTGTCATCAATTTAGTTCTTTTTTTGCATTAAGTTAAAGGTCTTGCTCTTCACTGTTCTTATGGACTGACATAATTAGTTTTTCCATTCCTTTTTGTGCTGTGTCATCAGCATATCTAATCTCTGGTATTTCATAACCTCTAATTTTTAATGCACCTGCTTTAATAAAAAAAAAGTTCATTATGAACTACAGTTATATGAAACATAAGTTATTTGTGACTGTTGTTAAAGATCTGTCTATGGTATCTTGTCTTTAAGTCCAGTGTCATGTAGCATTATCAGCATGTGTTTGTTACTTGTTTCAACATTCCATATAATTTGTTGCATATGGCTGATCACAAGGGAAAAATGAATGTTTCTGATGTTAGTGACTGCTGAAAAGTTGAAAACTGGTGGTTTACATTTTCATAGTATGCCTGCAATGCAGTCAGGTATCACAAGATAATTTCTACCTAAATTCAAAAGAATGCTTGAACAAAATCTGTGACAATGCAAAATTTTGACCTTTATAGAGCAGGAGTTGTGAGTAGTCTAGAATCCTGTTTTCAAGTAGTTGAGGAAGGACCAATGCAAATATCCAGGTGCATTAAATGAGTAGATATATCCACTCTTACTCAGAATATTCTGGAGGGCAAAACTTTTCCACCTATCCTCATGTAGGCTTAATGGCCATGAATTCTGAAATTTTCGAACTGATGTCCCATTTGTGGGATTGCTGATAAAGACAAATTAATGTTCTAGCCATGGCAGCAAAATGAAAATTTCAGCAAGCTCGTCAACTAAAGAATGGAAAAACCGTGACACAAAATTAGCATATATTGTAGGTGAAGTAGAAATTTTTGCATCAGAGACATTAATTTGCATAACTGTTTTAATTTTTGCTTATTTATTCAGTTTTAGATTTTTAAATATGAATTAAATAAATTGGTTTATTATAATAAAGTATATATAATAAATGTCTATTGCTGAAAACACACTGTCAGTTCAGTGAAAAGTTGCGTGCATTCCCTTTTAGATACTCATGGATAGATTGTGATTAAAACTGGAAATAATGTTCTTGATTGACAATGCCTCATGTCATTCTTTAAAAACACAATGTAATGACACGCATGGACACAGGCCTATGTCTGATAAGAACACCTTCATAGTTTTGCTGATTACCTAAGCTTTACTATCAATCCAGCATTTATGTGATGCCATCAAAGAGCTACAGGAATATCTTTCACAACAGTTTATCCTATTTTTAAACTGGTTTAAAGATATTCATGTTAGGAGATAAAATAGAAGTGGCAGTATCATTCATTCATTCATTCATTTGCATGTCCCTTGCGGAACTTTGCCTCCCAAACAGCACTCCTGTAGGCCTCTCGGTTGTGGGCAAGATGGCCTGCTGCTGTTGCATCCATAATGGCAGTATAAGAATAGCAATTTTCACTGGTGAGATATGGAATATCTATGAATAAGTTCTTAATCACCAGAACTAAACTATTAACTTCACTGAAGCAGTCCATAGTAAACCACAAACAAATCATTCTTCCTTATGGACGTTTATAGATGGACTAAGAACAGACACTCTTTTTATGAGCTGTTCCTGCAAAGGGAGTGAAATATATTTTCATAGATGAAATAATCTAGAAAACTTTTTCAGATCTGATCAGAAGGCAGTCAATAAATATCCATTTCTAAATATTTGAAGTAGAAATTCTTATATATATCTTATATCCTTCCCGTGCCGTTAGACGTCACATAGGGCTCGCAAAGTAGTTCGCCAATTTTTCCTGTCTTCGGCGAGTCTTTCAACCTCATCAAAGGATTTTATGCCTGTTAACTTGGCCTCTCTTAATAATGTTCTCTTCAGAGTTTCACGCGGTCTGCCCCTTTTTCTTCGGCCTGTTGTGTTCCACTTGATAGCTTGTTTTGGGATTCTCTGCTCATTTCTTCTCATCAAGTGGCCAACATATGTCCATCTCCTTTTCCTGATCACCCGTGAGACTGGTTGTTGTTCAGTCATCTGTCTTATCTCTGCATTGTTCTTGAATTCATTCCACTTGATGCCGAGTATTTTCCTTAGGCATTTGTTTTCAAAAGAGTCTAATTTCTTTTCTATTTCTTTAGTTGTTTTCCAGCTTTCGCATGCATAAATGAGGGTGGATATTACATTTGAATTGAATAGTCTTAACTTGGTTTTTGTGCTTATAACTTTTGAATTCCATATGTTCTCAAGATTCTTGAAGATTGATGCTGCTTTTGCAATTCTGATCCTAACTTCCTTTCTAGTGTCACCATCCTGGTCTATGTAGCTGCCAAGGTATGCAAATTGATTGACTTCTTCAATATCTGTCCCTTCTATGTGTATTTTTCCATTTTGATTGATGGGAATTTTCATTATTTTTGTTTTGTCCTTGTTAATTTCAAGTCCTATTTTGCTAGCCAGTGAAGATAGGCTATCTGTTTTTTCTTGCATGGAATTCACATTATTACTGATAAGAGTTATGTCATCAGCAAAATCAAGATCTTCTAGTTGGGTCCCATGTACCCAGTCAATACCTGTGTTACCTGTGCAGCATTTTTTCATTATGAAGTCTATTGTAATCCCAAAAAGTAAAGGAGACAGTATACATCCTTGTTTCACGCCTGTTTCAATCTGGAACCATTCACTCATCCCTTCTTCTGTCTTGACTGCACAACCATATCCATTGTATAAGTCCTTAATGATGTTGACAATTTTAGATGGTATTCCATATAGACATAAAATTCTCCATAATGAATCTCTGTGTATGCTATCAAATGCCTTCTTAAAATCTATGAAATTCAGTATTAATGGTTTCTGCTTTTCAATATGTTCTTCAAGTATTATTCTGAGAGTAAAGATCTGGTCGAGACAGCTTCTCCCTTTTCGAAATCCTGCTTGTTCTTCTCTCATTGCAGTATCCACTATATCTTTGAGTCTATTCAAAATGACCTTGCAAAATACTTTTGACACAACTGATATTAAGGTTACTCCTCTCCAGTTGTTACAGTCACTAAGGTTGCCCTTTTTTGGTATTTTACAATGATTCCCTTCTTCCAATTAGAAGGTACCTTTTCTTCTTTCCAAATCTTGTTAAACATTCTCTGTAGTTGTCTCATGTTGTCACTATTGATAGCTTTTAGCATCTCGGCTGTTATTTCATCTTCACCTGCAGCTTTGTTGTTAGCCATTAAATTCACTGCTGTTTCAATTTCATGCAATTCAATTTCATCTAGATGACATTTAGTTGTGGGGCTGGTAAGTCAGTTTCAAGGTTTAACAATTCTTTTGGGTGTGGTCGATTGAGTATTTCTTGGAAGTGTTCAGCCCATCTTTGCTTTTGGTCTTTATTTGATGTTAAGAGTGTTCCAGTTTTGCTAAGGATTGGTCTTTCTTTAGATGTAATAGTACCTGTTAGCCTTTTTGTATGTTATATAAAGTTTTGCTGTCTCCTGTTTTTGCTGCTTTTTCTGCCTCTTTCGCCATATTGTCTATGTATTCTCTTTTATCCCTTCTAGCTGAACTTTTTACTTTCTTGTCTATGTCTTTGTATTTTGCTTTTGCCGAATCTCTTTCATGATCTGCTTTTGCATTCAACATGTTTAATTTGACTGCTCGTCTTTCATGTATATACTTCCATGTTTTATCTGATATCCATGCTTTTCTATTTGGTTTTTCCAATCCAGCGCTTACTTTTGCTGCTGTGATTATGGCTGTGCTGTAAGAATTCCATAACTCATCTATACCTAGTAGATATGAAGTAGAAATGAGGAGGAGTCAAGACCACTCTCTGTTAGACAATAATGTAACTTAAAGAAAAATTTATTAAAAAAAAATTATATGAAGTGTGTTTTAGAGAAAAAAAAAGAGCAATTTTTTAAAAAGTGTGCCAATCGGCACTGTGGGTGTAGTGTAGCTCCTGAGCACATTTAGTAGCAGGTCTTGACAACAAACTGTCATTTGCCTCATTCTGCTATGACCATTAGTCATTAAGCTATATCCACTGAAATGAGCATGTTCACAGGCTGTTTGTCAGATTACTAACAAAGTGACAATGAAGGAGACTGAAGAACAATGTGTGTGTGAAATTTTGATGCAAACTTGATACATATTTTATAGAGACATGGTAATATGCATATGGGGAGGACTGTTCGAGCTGAACGCAGTGCTATAAGTGGTTTAAGCATTACACAGAGGGCAGAACGTCAGTAGGTGAAGGTCCCAAGTTTAGCACATTTGAGGGATACTGTGCATAAAAAGAAACCTGTACTGTGGGAAAACCATACTTGGATGTTCTAACATGACAATATTCACACATTGCTTCTTATTTTCAATTATCTAGCACAACATCTATTGTGTCCTGTCCACCCTGTTCTCCAGACTTTGGCCCAGCAGACTTTTTTTTCTGTTTCCCAAACTTAAAACAACTTTGAAAGGATGAATGCAATAAAAGAACTGCACATCATCACTTTTTGGAACTGCAAAAGACTTCATAATGAAAAAATGCTGCACAGGTAACACAGGTATTGATTGAGTACATGGGACCCAACTAAAAATTGTTGATTTTGCAGATGACATTACTCTTATCAGTAACAATGTGAATTCCATGCAAGAAAAAACAGATATCCTATCTTCACTGGATAGCAAAATAAGATTTGAAATTAACAAGGAAAAAACAAAAATAATGAAACTTCCCATTAATCAATATGGGAAAATACATGCAGAAGGGACAGATATTGAAGAAGTCAATCAATTTGCATACTTCAGAAGCTACACTGACCAGGATGGTGACACCAGAAAAGAAGCTCGAATTAGAATTGCAAAAGCAGCACTGAGCTTCAAGAATCTTGAGAATATACTGCACTCAAAAGTTAAAAGCACAAAAACCATGTTAAGACTATTCAATTCAAATGAAATATCCACCCTCATTTATGCATGCAAAAGCTGGAAAAAAACTAAAGAAACAGACAACAAATTAGACTCTTTTGAAAACAAATGCTTAAGAAAAATACTTGGTATCAAATGAAATGAATTCAAGAATAACGCAAAGATAAGGCATATGAATGAACAAAAACCGTCTCATGGGTGATCAGGAAAAGGAGATGGACATATGTTGGTCACATGATGAGAAGAAACAATCAGAGAATCCCAAAACAAGCTATCAAGTGGAACACAACAGGCCAAAGAAAAAGAGGCGTGAAACTCTAAAGAGGACACTGTTAAGAGGGGCTAAATTAATAGGCATAAAATGCCTTGATGAGGTTGAAAAGCTCGCTGAAAACAGGAAAAATTGGCGAACTACTTTGCGAGCCCTACGTGATGTTTAACGGCACGAAAAGGATATAAGATAAGACACCATCACAGAAAGTATGTTCTAGGAAGCATTTCAACAATGGAAGACACACGGGAACAGTCTATCACCAGTAGAGTGGAATACTCTGAATGGGACAGTGCTCAAAATGTTGTCAAATGAGCATTTATGTCTTTATATAAAAAATTGGCTTTCTTTAAAACACATCTTGTAAAGCCATATATTTAAAAAGTTATAACTACTGAAAACATAAGTCCAGGTCAGGTGTCAAATTGCCTTGGTGTAAAAAGTCATCCTTTGCAAAGGTACATATGACTAGGTGTTAGCAGCATCCCTGTCACAATCCATCAGCTATAAGAGTCATAAACATACTGCTTTGTTTTTGTTAAGATTTGCTTGCTACAATTTATGCCTGCTTACAAGTATACTACCATACTTGATCTTTTTCAATTAAAAAAAAAAACATTCTGAGCTGGAAATGTCAACATGTTTACAGAAGGACAGGAACTGTGCTGGACAGGAAATGGATCACAATGGTATGCTTGAAGTTTTTGATGTGGATTAAAAAAAAGACTGCTCAAACTCAGTAAAGTGCATCTGTTCTCACTAATGATTTTTTTAGACTTCTTTATACTCAGGCTTAGATATCCTTTTAAACAACCTCAGTGCTAGTGTCTCACACTTCACAGACTTCCACCAAAAAATGTACCAAGAACAAAAACTTTCATATATCACTACATCATTCTAAACCATTATCATTATTCTGTTCAAGATTTTGTACTATTAGTACATTTTTTTGTCAGCAATGTTAAAAAACAAACATAAATTTACTATCTTTTATTCAATTACACTCTGGAAAAGTCTGTGAATATATGTGTAAGGATCTATTTTGCATTAACTTTTAAAAAACTATGCTGAAATGTGAATATTCTCTCACACAAACATACATACACATTATGAAGTTTTGTCCTACCATTTGTTCTGTTTTCATATATATATATATTTTTTTTCTGCTGGGAAATCTGAATCAGAGTAAAAGTCAAGGAGATGTGCAAACAGAATGCATCACTGTACAATGAAACAGTACGCAGTGACAGTTTATGGATGGCAGAACATTCCCCCCTCCTTCCCCCAGCTGACATTCATTGATAAATAAAAACTGTTTAAAGAGAAGAATGCTTTAACACCAGTAATGCTTAATGTTAGACTACATGTGTTCAAGACAAAGGAGGCTCTCCCCTCCTCTCTGTCAGCCTTAACTACATTAAATAGTATTAGGACTTTAGCCTGAACAATGGTCCCACTTAATTTAATGACAAAAAAAAAAGAAAAAGAAAAGTCCTGATGCTGTTACTGATAAATCTCATCAGGTTGAATTTGATGCATTCATTCAGCAGAAGCATCACATTTTTCACTATGAACTGAAACACTTTTTTTTTTATTTTGTATTATAGAAAGGTATGCCAAAATAGGAAACTAGAAAATTCAGAAACCACTAATTACACCATTTTCACCAATTGATCATCAACCAATTATAGCACAGGCTTAACTTTATCTGACTTCCATCTGTTCCCCATACAGTCAAAGAGTACCTTAGAGAAAATATAACTTCACCTTTAATTTGACAATGATATGAAAACAACCTCAAACTTCAGAAATGTTAATGATGTGATAATACTGATATACTGGAGGACTGGTAGTTGTTTGTGCACAGAAAAGGGGATTGCACTGAGATGTAATGTGTAAAAATGAGAATAATGTTCCGCAAAGTTATTTGTTTTCATTTTATTGTATTACCTGCACCCATTTCCAAATAAAAGAAAAAAAAAGGTGATTTATTTCAGCATGCACTTTTATGTGAAGAGGAAAAAGTGACAATTGTATCTTCTTATATCTTACATCCTTCCCATGCTGTTAAACATCACATAGGGCTCACATGGTAGTTCGCCATGTTTTCCTGTTTTCAGTGTTTTTCAACCTCATCAAGGAATTTTATGCCTATTAATTTGGCCTCTCTTAATAATGTTCTCATGTGGTCGACCTCTTTCTAAATATTGAAACTGAAAAAAAAAATATTACAATAAACAGTAGCAGCATAGCTGTTATTTTAATATTTGGTTTTGAAAATATAAAATAGGATTTCTGTAAAATCTTGTAAATTTCTTTTTTTTTTTAACCTTTTCTCAACCCCACCTCAAACCCCCTGTTACCAGGATTTTTTGAAACTGGTACAATTATATTTGTCTTTCATGTTGTATTAAGTTATTTCTAAAATTCCAGATTTCTCAATCAGGCCACCAGTAGGAATTTTGTCCACCTGTGTTGTAGCATACCCTGCCATTCTACCCAATTTGGAAAATAACACATGCTATTTTAAAACAAATTGTCTGACCAGCAATTTTAAAAGGATTAATAACAATTTCTAACTTAATGAAAAAAATATAAGGTAAACTATAAATTTATTACAAAATGAGAAACATTGAAAAGAAATGAATGTACGATGTATATTCATCATAATGCTCACCAAATGTAGAACTAAGAGCTTTTTTAAGCCAAAAACAATGGTTTGTGTATGTTTTAGTTTTTAGTGCACATCTTCACTTTATTTGCACTTCTGTTGTTTCAAGTAAATATCTAACATTTAAAATGAAAGCTTGCTTTCACATTTGCAAAATCAGAAAGAGGTCAGTATAGTCTAATTTCAGTTGAAATCATGGCAAGAAATCCTTCTAAATGAGTTTCGGCCATTGTTGACCGTAAACAAATTTACTACAACATTTATTTCATTTAAAACACGGTTTATATAACAAATTGACATAAATATTTAAAATCTCTCCTAAAGGCAAGTGTTTCATATCTTGTTATTTTTTTTCACTGACTCATCATCAGCAATTTCAAGGAAGGCATAACATTCATAAATAAGGATGACTGGCTTCGATTCTAGATTCCCAGTGGCTTTAGGGTTTGAGCTATAATATGTTTTTATAAGAGCTCCCCAATGCAATGCTGCCACTGAGAAAAAAAACAGACAATTTCTGAACTGTTTAAACAAATAAACTTCTTCTCTAGATGAGACTATGACATCATTGACACTAAGTAGCCAGAATGAGAACAAAGGATAAGAAAAAAAAATGCTCTTAAGATCAAGCTTCTAATGCATTGCTGAACTCCTGAATTTTTTTCTTTCATATATGATCTCATTCATTCATTTGCATGTCCCTTGTGGAACTTTGCCTTCCTAACAGCTCTCCTGTAGGCCTCTCAGTTGTGACAAGATGGCCAGCTGCTGATGCATCTATTATATCTGATCTATACACACCAAAAAAGTCCCCAGGTCCACACAGCCTCTTTAAATGGGTACCTGAGAAATCTGGGAAGGTAAATGCAGCCAGGTGTAATACTGACCGCATCATACTTTCATGTGCTGAAGTTCATGGAAATATAGGCTTAACACCATATCCCCAATATGTTACCTTTTTTATTTTTGTTAAAATCTTATATACTGTTGTACCATGGCCATGCATGCTTGTGACTGGAATATTCACATCTAACAATCTTCTAAGAATACACTCAGTTAACACTGAGCCTTAGTGGCTTGTACAGGAATGAAACCAAGAAAATGCACATATTACTTTAATCTGTATAACAAATATTTAAAAAAAAAAGAACAAATATATCTATACTACAAGAGCTTAATATTGAAGAAGGCTGGCTAGTAAAGAGGATTAAAGAGAGAAAACTTAAATATTTTGGACACATTAAACGTCATGATAATTTAGAGAAGACCGTATTGGAAGGATACATAATGGGAAAAAGAAAAAGAGGAAGACCGAAACGAAGATGGCTGCAAGACATCGTTGATGATCTGGAAATGGATGCAGCAGCAGCAGGCCATCTTGCTCACAACCGAGAGGCCTACAGGAGTGCTGTTTGGGAGGCAAAGTTCCGCAAGGGACATGCAAAGGAATGAATGAATGAATGTATAACAAATATTGCAGATAGTGTTAATTATTCAATATAACTTAAATCTTCAGTACAGTCTGTAACTATGCTTAATTTTTAGCTTTCTGTCCCACAGAAACCATTTATTTTTTTAAATGGCCTTAGGTAAGGGAGAAATCATTCTGAATCCTTTTCTCAAGTTAACTCTGGGCTAATCCACTAGTAAGCATCTTACATCCCCCCCCATGCCGCTAAACACCACATAGGGCCAGCTTGGTAGTTCGCCAAGATTTCCTGTCTTCGGTGAGTTTTTCAATCCCATCAAGACTGGCCTCTCTTAACAATGTCCTCTTTAGAGTTTCATGTGGCTGACCTCTTTTTATTTGGCCTATTGTATTCCATATGACAGCTTGTTTGAGGATCCTCTGATTGTTTATTCTCATCACATGACCGACATAGTGAGCATGGTCAATAGAAAATGAAGATGCATTTTGTACAAATAATTTATTTTCAGATTATTTTAATTTTGTTCAGTTTATCTCACTTTTCTAAATTTTACTGCTTCTCTCAAAAACTTGTTGACCTGTGGTAATGCATATTTTGCACTATTTGTACAGATGGTCCTGTTCTCATACAACATTTGGAACATTGTACTTTTTAAAATATATAAACACTTTTTACAAACTTCACCAGAAAGTAAATGTTAATGTGTTTTTTTTGTTATTATTTCTGGCAAAATTTAATCTTTTCAAAATGCTCATATGCTGAACCAAAGTCAAAACTGGCTGATTCTCTTTCATGCAAATTCAGCATCATCAGTCTACTGGGCCAATTACTCTCTTATAGATTCACTGGCTGCTTTTCACTAGGTTTTTCATAATATAAACCGGTTATGGTAATTGGAGATTTCCAAATATTTCATTTTTCTCTTTTTAATAAGCAATTTACTGGTAACTGGCAATTACCGGTGACTGCCAGTTAATACAACCACTGTCTATAACCCTATAATTCATGTTGCAACCAGATGCTGAGAACCATATGTTTTCTGTGGGTGTTGTGAGTTTAATAGCATTATTTTTGGAGTTGGTGTATCAGGAATTCCATGGTGGAAGTCATACTATGCATGCTGGCATCTTTGCAGATGTCAGTGTATTATAAGGGAGAGAGTATTCTGCCTTGCTCCAGATTTTATGACTGCTATTGCTTGGAGTGTCTTATATCTGTCTCCCCAATAAAGTTGGCCCCACTGGCCAGTGGCCTCAAAACCTCTGTTTTTGGTTTTAGAAATGGAGATGTGGGGTTGACCTGCAGATACCACAGGATTTTTTTGCAATTTTCACTCACTAATGAGAAGTTTTTCAAGCAGAGAATGTAAAAATCATCAAAACAATCAACATTCTGGTTTGACTACTGTTTTCAAAATATGTTTCACTATGAAAGACTAAGTGTTAGAGTTATTCATCTAACTCTGTCATAAGAAATGAAAAAAACAATGCAAAAGTAAACAAAAATTGAATAAGCAGTATATAATTAAAACAGCAGTCAGCACGAGTGAAAATTTATGAATGGTAATAAAAAAAACAAAAAACTGAACACTGAAACTGTGACTCTAGAAGTGGATATCTTGAAATTATATAACTGTCTATGCCTGAAAATGTAGTCACTCTGAAAACATGTCAAAACTATCAAGTAAATGATGAGATAAAATAGTAAAAATTTTGTTCAAAATAGAAGCATAAAAGCATGAAAGAAATGTACCTTTTTTTTTTTAACTGAAAATTACACAGCAAGAACAGGAATTGTGCGAGTAGAATGGAAAAAAATTTGACAGCATTGCTATATTGATTTGGTCTTTTCTGAGGATAACTGTGATTATTAAACAACTGACACGCTGATATTTATACACTTGACATATGCATTAGCATGTGAAACATACCTGTTTTGTTCCGATTTCAAGTTATTGTTAGAAACCTGCAGACTTGCTTGCAGCTTAAAGTTTTCTGCTTCTTTCTGCTTTATCTTCTCATGCAGTGCTGCAATAGTGTTCTCCTGTTCAGCCACTGTGTCTTCTAATTCAGTAAGTCTTGTAAGCTGCAATAACCATCATCAAAAAAATGTTTCTACTAAAGTATACGGTTGGTGATGCTGGTTAATTTTAAATTTTCTTCACAGTGTGTCAATGATGAGGAAAAGAAAAACAACTGTAAGAGCTGAATTATGAAAGCAGAATTAGAAAAACCCAAATTTAATAGTCTGACCCTATAGTCAGCGCTCCTGAAGTTGAGCATCAAAGAAAAACAATAAAAAATACAACAGCTAATGGTTTTAGATATAGAATGTAAGAAGTTATGTCCAAGATTTTTATCGGTGCATAGATTAAGATGTGATATCCAGTCAGAAAGCATTTGATGAATATCAGAAATAATGGTCCTTAAATATATCAGTAATGATACAAATGTTCAACACTTTCTGTTTTCTTAGCATATAGCAGTGTTTTGAAGTAGGCTCACAGACAGAAATCTAGTGACATGAAATCTAAATTCTCACCAAGCATTTCCACTAGCCCTCTGCATCCTATCAATTCTGATGCAGCTGGCCATCCATGTATTTCCTTACTTTTATCTGTAATATGTTGGTAAGTCAACATGCTGAGACTCATTCATTCATTTGCATATCCCTTGTCGAACTTTGCGTCCCAAACAGCACTCCTGTAGGTCTTTCAGTTGTGAGAAAGATGGCCTGCTGCTGATGCATCCATTTGCAGATCATCAACGATGTCTTGCAGCCATCTTCGCCTTGGTCTTCCTCTCTTTCTTTTTCCCTTTATGTACACTTCCAAGAAGGTCTTCTCTAGATTATCATGAAGTTTAATGTGTCCAAAATATTTAAGTTTTCTCTCTTTAATCCTCTTTACTAGCCAGCCTTCTTCAATATTAAGTTCTTGTAGTATAGATATATTTGTTCTTTTTTGTGTCTATCATATTTGAAGAACTCTTCTATAGCATTTACATTCAAAGGCATTTATGTGTTTCTCAGCTGTCTTGTTAAGTGTCCAGGTCTCACGGGCATATGTTGTGATGGAAATGATGCATGCCATTAAAAATCTTATTTTTGTGGTTCTGTCTGCTCCTCTTCACAGATTCTTTAGTTGTTTTACTTTCTGAAGAGTGACAGATGTCCTTCTTTTAATTTCCCTCATTGTATCTTCATTATTAGTTAATAGTGATCCAAGATATTCAAAGCTCTCCACTTCTTCCAGTTTTTCCTCATTGATACATTTTCAGCTGCCTTGTTTGTTTTGTCAGTTGTCATCAATTTAGTTTTCTTTGCATTAAGATAGAGGTTTTGCTCTTCACTATTCTTACGGACTGACATAATTAGTTTTTCCATTCCTTTTTGTGTTGTGGACAGTAATACTGTGTCATCAGCATATCTAATCTCTCGTATTTCATAACCTCCAATTGTTATGGCATCGTAATATTCTTTGTCTACATCTTCTCTAACATTCCTCATTATATTTTCAGTATACAAGTTAAATAAGTAAGGTGACAATATGCACCCCTGACGGACCCCTTGTTTTATGTCAAACCAAGTTGTTGTTTCACCATTTATTCTTACTGGTGCTTGTTGGTTTAGATACAGCAGTGATGTTAATTGTTATCAAATGTGCTGGAAATCCCATTTTTTCCATTATTTCCCAAATTTTCTGGAGTTGTACACAAATGCCTTTGAGTAGTCTATAAAGGAAAAATATAGATTCACATTAAACTCTCTGCATTTCTCTTTTATTAATCTTACTAAACTACAAAAATCTCTATTCTCATCCACAGAAGTGAGAAATTTCTTCTTCTGACAGCATATGTAATTAGGTTTCTCCAATGATGTGTCATTTAAAGAATGAAGTAGCAGATTATATAACATTTTAAAAAATCATAACATTCTATTTAGTCAGTTAACTTTGCTCTTATACATCTTTATTTCACACAAGAAATGTTCTTTACTAATTTGTCTCACTACCTTAATAGAAAAACTGCTTTGTCACTAATATATCGGTAGAATTGAATTTGTACTGCTCTGCAGCCTACTAACAAAATTTCATCCATCAGCCAGCTCCTCTTAAACTCTATAGAATTTGCAATTTATGTGGATGCCATTTGTGAACCCAAAAAATTGTGCTGAAGACTACTTTTTGATATCCCAACTGTGATCAGTAATTGCTCATCAGTGGATCTCTATGTATGTCCACTGTATGGTTTGTCTCCTACTGATCTTGTTTCCTTAAACTTTGCAACAGGTCATTCACACAACTCTCTGCTCTGGATGCAGCCTGTTAAGCTTTTCGTTGACTTCAATTTCTTATAAGCTAAGCAGGATAATCAGCATTTATTCTTTCTTTCTTATTTGAATAAGTCATAGCATATAAAATTATAAAAAAATATGATTATTCCTAGAATGTTGGACTTTCTTTATATTCCTCAGTTTATGAACATGCTGTGAGAGTTATGACGTGGTTAGAATTCTTTAATAAATTGGATGATGGTTATAAGCTTCTTCAAGAGCAGGTGAATGAGTACTGCTTTCAAAGATATGTATGGAAAAAATGTGAGAGAAACAATTCAGGAATAGGGCCATGCACGGATTGTTTTGATGATATAATGATCAGTAATTTGACACTACAGGCAGCTGAGCAACAGTATTTTATTAAGATTTTAGAGAACTGTTTGTAGCTTTACGCAATGCACTGTTTTGGCAGAAAGGCTGTAACCTCAAATTCTCTCAATTCTCAAAAGCAACCTAAAGCTATTTTTAGCAAAACTGAGCAGCAGCTGTGACATAAAAGAATATTCAATATTGGAAGTAAAGCCTGGTCAACAAACTAAATCTTCTTTTTGATTGCAGTGAGAAGTTAATATTTCTGAAATGAAAAACATGAGTTTTTTGGGTTTTATTCCAAACATTAATTTATTCCAAATATAAACCTCTTTTCACAATTAAACTGCGTAACTGTCTGGTGAGTCTTCAAAATTTATTCATTTTTTTTTTTAAGTGATAATTTTATTTAAGTATTAAAAGTTCAAAAATGTTTGAAACTCAAGTTTTAACTGCTGTAAAATTTATCACTATCTCAGCAAACTTACAAATACAGTTTTAACTATATGTAACAATTTAAACTTTGGTGTCAAATTCTATTTATAGTTATGACATCTTATTAAGCAATTTTCTTGATCTTGCAAAGAGGCAATGAGATAAGCTCGCAGAAATGTACAACAAATGGTAACAAACCAAACTAGGTGTGTTTTCTGACAGCTCTCTCTTTCAATTATTGCCAATTATAACTTGGATCTATGCATCTGACTTCGTGATCCCCTATTTTGCTGATTCCAACCACCTAGCATACAGTTCTACCAGACTTGTCACATTAAATTTCTGATTTAAAGCCAAACAATACTAGTAAAGACCAAAAAACAAAGATGAGCTGAAGACTTCCAAGAAATGCTTAATCGATCACACCCTAAAGAATTGATAAACCTTGAAACCTACTTACCAGTCCCACAACAAAATGTCAACCTAGATGAAATTACATTGAATGAAACAGAAATAGCAGTGAATCTAATGGCTACTTAGATAAAATTATGAGGGAAGTCACTAAGTAACTTGCAAATGCCTGTTACAAAAAAACTAAATGTGACAGTAATTTGAATTTTTAATTTTTTAACCTACATTATTCCCTATTTCTCAATGTAATCACCACCAACACTGATACATTTGTCCCATCGTGTAATCAGTGATGCAATACCCATGGTGTAAAAATTGGGAGTCCGATTTCTGAACCATTTTTTTACTTCTGTTTCCACCTCTTCGTCACTCGAGAATCTTCTCCCGCCAAGGTGGTTTTTCAATGAACCAAACAGGTGAAAATCACTTGGAGCTAAGTCTGGACTATAGGGTGAATGTTCAAGAACTTCCCAACCCAACTAGCTAATTTTTTTTTTGGTTAATGGAGCCGTATGTGGTCTGGCATAGTCATGAAGGAGAAGCACACCTCTAGTCAACAGACCAGGATGTTTTCTTCGAATAGCATCGACAGATCTTCACAGTACAATACAGAATTCACACTGTCATTATACTTCTGGAACCTGGTTAACAACACTCCTTGATAATCCCAGAACACTATCAGCATAACCTTCCCCACAGAAGGCATAATCTTGAATTTGTTTGCGCATGGTGATAACGGTGTTTCCATTGGATTGAGGCACATTTTGATTCATGTTGGTAGTGGTGCGCCCAAGATTCATCTATAGTAATAATCCTTTGGAGCATGTCTTCACCTTTATATGCATAATGACAGAGATGCTGCAATGACAAACCAAATCGGTCCATTTTGTGTTCATCACTCAGATATCTGAGTACCCAACGTGAGCAAACTTTCGAAAATTCAATTGCTCATGCATTATTCTGTAGGCTAAGCCATGTGAATATCCAACTGCACTTGCTACACTGTCTATTATTACTCATCTATCAGCTCTGATAATCTCATTCACACGTTGCACAGTCATTTCTGTTGCAATCTGAACAGGATGGCCAAGTCGGACTTTGTCAACAATTCTGGTGCATCCCTGAGAAAATTCTTTTACCCAGTTACGGACCGCTTTATGTGATAAACACTTTTCAGCATAAACTGTAATCATTTTCTTATGAATGTCCTCAACTGAATGTCCTTTAGCCCACAAAAATCACACTACACTTCTCTGTTCTTTGGTACACCTGCACTACACTTCTCTGTTCTTTGATACACACTAACAGTTGGGTAGCCATTTTGTTATTGCTTTGCTTTGCGTACGTAACTCCAAGTGCCCCCTACATACAACTATTATAAAGCTGGATGATGGTACTATCTAAGGAAATATTTAAATACTACCTGATAACTGCCACTGATAAAATATTTCAATTTGAGAGTTACTTTCCCTCATACATTGAATGAAATTGAAACAGCAGTGAATCTAATGGCTAATAACAAACCTGTAGTTGTAGATGAAATAACAGCTGAAATGTTAAAAGCTATTAACACTGACAACACGAGCCAACTACAGAAAATATTTAATAAAGTTTGGAAAGAAGAGAAGGTCCCTTCTAAATGCAAAAAAGGAATCGTTGTTAAAACACCAACAAAAAGACAACCTTAGTGACTGCAATAACTGGAGAGGAGTAACCTTACTATCAGTTGTGTCAAAAGTATTTTGCAAAGTTATTCTGAACAGGCTTAAAGATACATTGGATACTGCAATGAGAGAAGAACAAATAGGATTTCAAAAGCTAGAGTAGTAATGGATGGACACAAAAGCCAGAAAGTACTTCTGCAACACGGTGTACCACAAGGAGGAGTCCTTTCGCCTACACTATTCCTTGTATTCATTAATGACCTGGTCAAGGAACTTCCCTATGGAATCAAAGCGGCACTGTATGCAGATGATCTGGTCATGTGGTGTACAGATGAATATGCGACAGTTGCTACACAGAGACTCCAAAGAGCAGCAGGCATCTTGACATCATGGACAAACAAATGGTGAGTAAGTATCAACACAGAGAAATCAAGTACCACTCTGTTCACCCTCTCATCTAAACAGAAAGCAGGTAAGATCTTTGTAAATGAAATACCCTTAAGGATGGACAACCAACCCACTTACTTAGGAGTGACTCTTGACTCAAAACTGACATGGAAGCAACACATCAACAGTGCAGAAGCAAAAGCCAGAAGAAAACTAGCCATATTAAGAAAATTGAGTGGAACCACATGGGGAGCTAGTGAAAGAGTCCTCAAGAATGTATATCAGCAAAGTATTCTACCACATTTAGAATATGGCTCAACATCTTGGTGCACAGCATCAAACACTACGCTGCATAATCTAGACAAGGTTCAAAATCAGTCACTACGGATTATCACAGGTGCCATGAGGTCCACACCAATAGTAGAAATGCAGAAAATAGTTGGTGTTCAACCGCTAAAGGAACGTAGAGACACAAAGGTCATGACCATGGGAGAAAAATTCCTTAGCTCTGTAAGCCATCCCCTGAAGGAGAGATTCAATAACTTGGCATTGGACGGCTTAAAAGAAGCAGCTTCATTCATCAGGCCAAGCGTATGCGTAAGCTGATACCTGACCTTCCAACTGTAGTCACTCCATTATCATCTGTACCAGAGCATACACCATGGAAAGAAGCAGATTATACACAAATAACTATTCAGACTGAAGTGAAAGGTGTGCAGAATGGTGAGATGCAGAGCAGTCTTGTAAGATCAACAGCCACACTTAGTGTTCTAGATGACAAATATCCATGTGACACCTGGATACGTGTGTATACAGATGGATCTGCACATAATGCCGTAAAGAATGGAGGGGCAGGAGCATATATTGAATATCCAAACAACACCATTGACAAGATTTCCATACCCACTGGTAAATACTGCAACAACTTTGATGCAGAAGTTAGGGCAATTATTGCTGCAGTTGAAAAACTATCAGACTCCAGAATTGATATATGTCCTGTAGTAATTCTCACAGATGCAAGATCAGTACTGGAGGCTCTTCAGTGCAACAAACTACCAGACCTTAAGGATGCCTTGTCAAAAATTGGCTTACAACATGGAGTCACTTTGCAATGGATTCCCTCCCACTGTGGGATATAAAGCAATGAGAAAGCTGACCATCTGGCCAAAGAGGGCACTGAAATGGAGCAACCAGACATACCAATCACTTATAATCAGAAGAAAAGCATGATAAAAACCTACAGGAAGCCACAAACACCACCACATGATGACTATCACATGCTAAACAGAAAGGAACAAGTCACCATCTTCTGTCTCCGAACAGGACACAGCCGACTCCGAAGTCATATGTATACAAAGTTTAAGGTTGGTACTACTAATCTATGTACATGTGCCCAGGTGCCCCAAACTGTGGAACATATCCTCCAGAACTGCATCAACTACGAGACACTGAGAAATAATTACTGGCCCAGTGAAACCACTAAAGAAGATAAGCTCTACGGTTCCATACATGAATTACAAAAAACAGTGAAATTTATCCAAGAGACAGGACTGCAGATATAGACAGACAGTGCGAACGAAGAAGAAGAAGAAGAAGAAGGATTTAAAAAAGAGACAAGATGTCTCAACCAGATCTTTACTCTAAGAATAATATTTGAAGAACATATTGAAAAGCAAAAAACCATTAATCCTGAACTTCAGTAGACTTTAAAAAGGCATTTGACAGATTCATTATGGAGAATTTTAAGACTATATGGAGTAACATCTAAAATTGTCAATATCATTACGGATCTCTACAACGGATATGTTTATGCACTCAACACAGAAGAAAAGGAATGACCAACTGGTTCCAGATTGAAAAAGCATGAAACAAGGATGTATACTATCTCCCTTGCTTTCTGGAATTGCCATATAGAGACTTCATAATGAAAAAAATGTTGCACAGGTAAAACTGACATTGATTGGGTACATGGGAGACTAGAAGATCTTGATTTTGCAGATAACATAACTCTTATCAGTAACAATGTGAATTTCATGCAAGAAAAAAACAGATACCCTGTCTTCACTGGCTAGCAAAATATGACCTGAAATTAAGAAGGAAAAAAAATAATGATAATTAATCAGAAGGAAAAATACACATAGAAAGAACAGCTGTTGAAGAAGTACACCAATTTGCATACCTCGGCAGCTACATAAACCAGGATGGTGACATCAGAAAGGAAGTTAGAATTGCAAAAGCAGCAATGACCTTCAAGAATCTTGAGAATATATGGCATTCAAAAGCTGTTTAACAAAATGGGAAGGATTAAGAAGAAGTTGAATACTAGTTAAAATCCAGAAACAAATTTAAATATATTTTTCATACTCATACACATGAAAAGCCAACTTTACCAAGTTTACTTGGCACCACTAGTTTGTTTTTGGAGTGGATCATGCACTGTATTTAAAATGTCTTTAAATGTTTGCTTATAATAAGTTTATATTTGTGTTAATAATATGAAAAATGTCTCCTAAATGTGGTAATACAGTTAAAAGAATGTACAAGGCTCTCAGTTTGCAAGAAAAGCTGGAACTAATCAAATAAAGGCACGTCCCATGCTGCAACTACTAGAATGAGGTGATATTATCAATGTGCTTAGAGAGACAGGCAGAGGGGATGACTTTGAGCTGTTTAGACTGAGAGAGCTGGGAGTACACACTAGCATGGCCAGTGATGAAAGATGTGAGAGGACTTGAAAACCAAAACAGAATTGGCACTATCAGACATAGGACACTGACGGATATACTGAAGGGGGAGGGGTCTGAGCACCTATAGGCATGTCTGGAGTGCAATGATGATGATCCAAACCATAAGCCACAAGCTTTGTATACCTTACTCAACAATTAGTACAGTTTTTAAGGCTAAAGCAATATTGTTAAAAGGAAATTAAAAACACTACTGAAAGTACATTCTAAAGTCATCAGAAAGCAGGCTGTCGTGCTTTCTGATGGTCTTATTCTTCTTACGGGTGTCTGAGTGGCTAAGTGGTTAATGCATTGGTCTCTCATGGCAAAAGTCGGGGGTTCGAATCTGGCCGGAGGCACCCTAGTCACCCAGCTGTAGAAATGGGTACCTGACCTCTTCTGGAGTTGGAGAAGGAAAGGCGGCCAGGTGTGATACTGACCAAACACCCTCTAGTGTGCTGACAGGTCAAGGAAAATATGGGCACTAACACCATATCCCTATGTGCCTCTAAGGCTTTAACTCTTTCCATGCCATAGTCGCTATAGTGAGAACTTCCTGTTAGTGCATTGGGTGCCATAGTTGATATAGTGATAATTCAGTTGTTTAAAACACGATTCGAGTAGAATACGATTTTAATTTTCGCTCGCAAGTTCTCTGCCCATGTCAGAATTACCAGGCATCCTTTTTGCTCACGTCACCGGCCGGTAGCCATTTTTTCCTATGTTTCTCTTCAAATTTGTGAATATTTTTCTAAACCTAGTCGAGAATGGACAAGTCCTCAGACAAGACACATGTTACTGGATGTTTACTAGTTAGGTCTTTACCAGAAAGAAAGGCTAAAACAGGTGCTAGGCAGTTTTTTCTTGCATATTGTGGTAAGAAATTTTCTGACATTGTTTCTGACCATGCTTCTGACCGGCAATCTGACAATGATTCTGATAGTTCGTCTGACAGTGTCTCAGACAATGCTTCTGATAGCTCATCTAATGTTTTCTATTGTGTTTGTGTTTTTGTTTATTTGTTTCTGCAAATTTGTGCACAAAGTGATCAAGTGATTACATTTCATGTGAGGATTTCCATTTATCATTGATTTGTGATTTCCAAGTGGATATTTGCAGCTCCAGTGGTAAGTAGAAAATAATTTTATTTGTGTTTCATAAATTTTTTTTCCCTTGGGGGGCTGAAAATGTTGTCATATTTTCTCACCAGTTATTTTTTTCTGAACAAACTCTGCATTTATGGAATCTTCATTCATTTTTATTTTTTTGATGTATAATAAGTATATTTGTGTAAGATGTTTCAATTGTTAAATCACTTTTTAAACTATACCCCAAAAATATTGCAACACCCACGCATTTTGCTTGGCACCAACGCGACGTCTGCGTTTTTTCCCGCAGGCACAGAAAGAGTTAAAAGGATTACCTTTATCTTTTTTTTTCTTCCTCTTACGCACATTGGCAATGATGTGTGGTACCTTGATTTTTGCGATGCGCCTTTTGGTTGGGTACCTCCAACTTCAGCATCTTTCCTTGTTAGGGCAGACTGTGGTCTTGCTCAGACTGCCATGAAGACATTGGTGTAGGCTGGCCTGACCAAAACTTTGTTTTCCAGCCTCTAGTGGCTGCATTGTTCTTGAATTCATTCCACTTTATACCAAGTATTTTCCAGATATACCATTTGAATTGAATAATCTTAGCTTGGTTTTTGTGCTTATAACTTTTGAGTGCCATATGCTGCAGCATATATCTATGTTTGCTAATAGTTCCCACCAAGTGTTGATTCTTTACGATGCATTTTCTGCCTCATAGTTCAGATTTCCTACAGTGCTCTTAATATGTCCTAGCTCCAGCAATCACTTCACAACCACATTGTTCTTCCATTCCACTTCACCGCAGTGTACTCCTGCATGCCCCAGACAATAATTCCAGGTTAGGCTCATCACAGCTGACTGACTTAACAGATGAACCCATTCTCTTTGAAGCAATTTTTTCTCAATCTTACAAATTATACTCTGTGAATCTGTCACAATGAACCACATCATGGACACCTAGTCATTCCATTGCCACTGACACAGCCTCAGTTTCCATTTGCGTGCTTGATGTGGTGACTTCAAAGGTTTCCAAACTCTTTGCAGCTACTCTTCCGTTGCTGTAGACAACAAAACCCCAACCACTTCAGCTGTTCAAAGTCACTGAGCCATGTGTATATGTTACCATGTTGGAAGATCCACAATGATGCCTCTTTCATTTCCTCATCTGCTCCATTCAGTTCTGTAGCTGTTACATGGGGATTTCTTCCAGATCTCTGCCATCTTTGTGTCGCCTCTCATTTAATCTGCATGGCATTTTTTCTATTTGCTCTGTCCACCGAAGTGATTGACTCAATCCCCTGTTCTCTATTTTCCTTTGCCGAGGTTTCATTGTAATCTTTCTTAAAGCCTGCTTATGTAACTGTTTCCAAATGCATGTCTTGTTTTTTTGTAACTCAGTCAGTCAGTCATTTGCATGTTCCTTACAGAACTCTGCCTCCCTAACAGCTCTCCTGTAGGCCTCTCGGTTGTAAGCAAGATGCCCCGCTGCTGATGCATCTATCTGCAGATCATCAAAGATGTATTGTAGCCATCTTTGACTTGGTCTTCCTTTCTTTCTTTTTCCTATTATGTATCTTTCCAAGACTGTCTTCTGTAAATTATCACGACATTTAATGTGTCCAAAATATTTAGGTTTTCTCTATTTAATCTTCCTTCTAGACAACCTTCAAAATTAAGTTCTTGTAGACTGGATATATTTTTTCTTTTTTGTGTCCATGATATCTGAAGGACTCTTCTGTAGCACTTACATTCAAATCATTTATGTGTTTCTCAGCTGTTTTGTTAAGTGTCCAGGTCTCATAGGCTTATGTTGCGATGGGAAAGATGCATATCCTTAAAAATCTTATTTGTTGTAGTTCTGTCTATTCCTCTCCACAGCTTTTTTAGCTGTTTTATTTCTTGAAGGGCAATAGATGTCCTTTTAATTTCTCATTACTGGTTAGTAATGATCCAAGATATTCAAAACTCTCCACCTCTTCCAATTATTCCTCATTGATATATATTTCAGCTGCCTTGTTTGTTTTGTCAGTTGTCATCACATTAGTTTTCATTGCATTAACTCTTCCGATACTGAGGCGCCCTTTAGGTCTGTTAGTGTTTTCACATTGGAACCCAGGCCACCCTATAAGGCTTCTGATTTGTTTCATTGAAAACTCGATGCAACTTTTCATTTAGCCAACCAGAACTCTTCTACTCCAAAGTTAAGCTATTTTAGCATCCGGTCAGGCCGGAGATGAAAGGAAATCAAGAAGTGGATCGATTTGAGTGTAAATTTTTCAAGTTTTTTCGAGGTTGGTCGGTAGAATGGTCATACTGATCGACTAGACCTAGCTTACTAAATGTGTTTTTCACATCTGTAGACTTGTTAGATTTATTGGATATCAAAAGCATCCGCAATTATCGATATTTCTATACCGATATACACATTCTGCATTGGATTCTGGCACATTTCAGGTATGTAAAACTTTGATTTTACTGCTCAAAAAAATATTTTTAGCGCCAAAAAATCGTTCGATCTTTTCAGATCAGTTGTTTTTTTTCCTATTCTTTGTTTTTTTAAATGATAAATAACTTCATTTATGGAATCTTCTTTCATTTCCACTTATTTTAACATGAGATACACACGTGTTGATGAAGGAGTTTGTTTGTTATAATGAATTTTATAAAGGGACCCCCTTATATGAAAACACCCGCTCGGCCATGTAACATCCGCATCGGTACCAATGTAACGTCCGTGTTTTTTTACGTGGGATCAAAAGAATTAAGATAAAGGTTTTGCTCTTCACTGTTCTTATATCTTATATCCTTCCCGTGCTGTTAAATGTCACATAGGGCTCGCAAAATAGTTTGCCAATTTTTCCTGTCTTCTCCGAGTCTTTCAACCTCATCAAGGGATTTTATGCCTATTTATTTGGCCTCTCTTAACAATGTCCTCTTCAGAGGTTTCACGCAGTCTGCTTCTTTTTCTTTGGCCTGTTGTGTTCCACTTGATAGCTTGTTTTGGGACTCTGATCATTTCTCCTCATCAAGTGACCAACATATGTCCATCTCCTTTTCCTGATCACCCATGAGATTTGTTGTTGTTCAGTCCTCTGTCTTATCTCTGCATTGTTCTTGAATTCATTCCACTTGATGCCAAGTATTTTCCTTAGGCATTTGTTTTCAAAATAGTCTAAGACTGTTCTTATGGACTGACATAATTAGTTTTTCCATTCATTTTTGTGTTGTGGACAGTAAAGTATACTGTGTCATCAGAATATCTAATCTCTGGTATTTCATAACCTCCAATTGTTATGGCATCGTAATATTCTTTGTCTACATCTTATCTAACATTCCTCATTATATTTTCAGTATACAAGTGAAATAAGTAGGGTGACAATATGCACCCCTGACAGACCTCCTTGTTTTATGTTAAACCAAGTTGTTGTTTCACCATTTATTCTTACTGCTGCTTGTTGGTCTAGATACAGCAGTGATGTTAATTGTATCAAATGTGTTGGAAATCCCATTTTTTCCATTATTTCCCAAAGTTTCTGGTGTTGTACACAATCAAATGCCTTTGAGTAGTCTATAAAGGATAAATATAGATTCACATTAAACTCTCTGCATTTCTCTATTATTAATCTTAGACTGAATATATGATCTCTTGATCCTCTTCCTTGTCTAAAACCAGCTTGGGCCATATTGATTTCTTCTTCTATTTTCTTTCGAAGTCTACCCATTATGATTTTTAATAGAATTTTACTGGCATGATTAATCAGGGCAACAGTTCTGTAGTTTGTCCATAATTTCAAGGTACCCTTTTTTGGCAGTGGTATGAATAGAGTTCTTTTCTATTTTTTTCTGGCCAAATGCCTGAATGGCGTATGTGATATATATATATATATATGCATGATAGATTGTAGCATACTCCTTTCCTCCTGCCTTAATGAGTTCAGCTGTTATCACATCCTGGTGATTTACCATTTTCAGATTCTTTACTGCCCATAAAACTTCAATTGGTGGTTCTCGTTCTCTTTCCTCCAACAATAATTCACACTGTTGATTTCTGCTTTCACAGTCAGTTGTTTCATACATTCCTTTGCAATATTCCTTCCATCTTACTAGAATTTCCTCTGTCTCTGTCAAGGTCTTCCCCATCTTGTCACAAATTACATTTAGTTTAGGTGCGACACTTCTCGCCAATGTCTTAATTTCTTTAACCATTTCACTATCTCTTCCATGCTTCTGATGTCTTTCTTATTCTTTCACAACAATCCTGTATGTATTGTTTTTTTGTCTCTTCTTATGTGTCGTCTTATTTCTTTTGTTAAAGATTTATATTCCTCCCTGTTGTTATTTGTCACTTTCCATTTAGTCTTCATTTTTCTACATTGTTTTTTTTTAAGTTCTAATGTGTCTGCTGTAATCCATTCATTCTTTTGTGTTTTCTTTACTGGAACCATACCTTTAGCTGTCATTATTAAGATATCTCTGGCCTGCATAGTCAGTTCATCAAGTGTCATCTCCTCCTGTACAGCCATTAGTATCTTAAAACGGGTCTTCGCTTCTATACTGTATTGTTCTAGCATTTTTGTAAGATCAAAGTGGAGTGGTCTTGATCTCCTAACAATCTTTTTTATCTTTATCTTCATGTCTGCTATTTATAACTCATGATCTGTGTCAATCAGCACCTGGTAGAGTTTTTGCTGAAGTTATACTTGATCTCCACCTTCTTTACACTAAAAGGTAATCTATTTGATTCTTATTTTTACCATCAGGTGATGTCCATGTGTATAGTCCAAGTCTTCTTGGATGTTGTCTAAAAAGTGTGTTAGAGATCATTAGCTCATTTTTCATGCAAAGCCCCACTAGACTGTCACCTAGCTCGCTTCTATGTCCTATGCTAAATTTTCCCAAACATATCCTTTGTTTTCTGCTCTTTCTGTACCAATAAAATTGCAAGTTATTAATACAATAATTTTTTGTAACTACATATCCCAATTTTATTAATTTTTACAGTGCAGGAGAGATGATCACTTTCACTGTATGCCACAGTCTTCCAATTCACATCTAGCAAGTCAACATTTTATTGATATCAGAGCCAGATCTATGTTTGAATCTGAATCCTGCTCTCTTATCAGCAGCTGTGTCATTTTCTTTCTGTTACTACATATAAGTTCATTCCTAACAATTCAGTAACTAATGTTCAACACTGTGTATTTTCCACAGTGTTGCCCCAGCTTGTATTTCAAGCATTAAAGTTGCCATAAACCAGCAGTCTATCCCCCCATAGTTCATCAAATTCAGATAAGAACTTCCATTGTTCTTCATCTGTGAGGGAGGTGTTTCCAACGTATATATTAATTATGTTCCTCCATGTACCTTTTATCCAGACTTTGCAGGCCTTGGAATTCAAATTGTCTGTGTTCCACTCCAAAATATCAATTATTTCTTGTTTTAGTCCTGCTTTGATCAGAACTGCTTGCCCATTGCAACTTCTTCTTGCTGGGTTGGAATAACACTGGAAGGCTAACATTGTTACTAGGGACTAATGCAGCCAGGTACTGCAAAGCTAAAGCTTTTCAAAGCTTATATACCATTTGTTGTTTATTTAGCTTTATTTAGCTTTAGGATTCTGTTTATTTTTGTTTACTTATATTTATTTTTGTTTACTTATTCTTCACATACATTCAAAATATGTAGTCATTTATTTACATGTTTCAGCAGCCAAAATGCATCGCAGGTTAAAGAAAGCCTGAATTTCACTTTCTGACTAATTCTGGCTTTGGACCAAGTCAATTTCCCCAACCAGCTGACTAAGCAGGGGATGCATGTATTTCAGCTACCTGCCTTTACCAAGGACAACAAAAATTTGTTAAAAAATGTTAAACATGAAAATGGCACAGCTGGTGGAGATCCTCTTGGTTAGGATGTCAGGTAAGGAATGCAGCTAGAATCAAGTAAGAAAGTGAAAAAAATGGGTAAAAAAGCTACTGGCTGAAAATTGAGAGAACAGGAATAATGGCTCTTCTGCCAAACTGGTGAATCACATTTGCCAATTATGTTATACCTTATTCTCCATACTGCATAGTGGCCAGGCAGATATGAATCTTCTTATATCTTATATCCTTCCGTGCCGTTAGACGTCACATAGGGCTCGCAAAGTAGTTTGCCAATTTTTCCTGTCTTGGCAAGTCTTTCAACCTCAACAAAGGATTTTATGCCTGTTAACTTGGCCTCTCTTAATAATGTCCTCTTCAGAGTTTCACGCGGTCTGCCCCTTTTTCTTCGGCCTGTTGTGTTCCACTTGATAGCTTGTTTTGGGATTCTCTGATCATTTCTTCTCATCAAGTGACCAACATATGTCCATCTCCTTTTCCTGATCACTCGTGAGACTGGTTGTTGTTCAGTCATCTGTCTTATCTCTGCGTTGTTCTTGAATTCATTCCACTTGATGCCGAGTATTTTCCTTAGGCATTTGTTTTCAAAAGAGTCTAATTTCTTTTCTATTTCTTTAGTTGTTTTCCAGATTTCGCATGCATAAATGAGGGTGGATATTACATTTGAATTGAATAGTCTTAACTTGGTTTTTGTGCTTATAACTTTTGAATTCCATATGTTCTCAAGATTCTTGAAGATTGATGCTGCTTTTGCAATTCTGATCCTAACTTCCTTTCTAGTGTCACCATCCTGGTCTATGTAGCTGCCAAGGTATGCAAATTGATTGACTTCTTCAATATCTGTCCCTTCTATGTGTATTTTTCCATTTTGATTGATGGGAATTTTCATTATTTTTGTTTTGTCCTTGTTAATTTCAAGTCCTATTTTGCTAGCCAGTGAAGATAGGTTATCTGTTTTTTCTTGCATGGAATTCACATTATTACTGATAAGAGTTATGTCATCAGCAAAATCAAGATCTTCTAGTTGGGTCCCATGTACCCAGTCAATACCTGTGTTACCTGTGCAGCATTTTTTCATTATGAAGTCTACTGTAATCCCAAAAAGTAAAGGAGACAATATACATCCTTGTTTCACACCTGTTTCAATCTGGAACCATTCACTCATCCCTTCTTCTGTCTTGACTGCACAACCATATCCATTGTATAAGTCCTTAATGATGTTGACAATTTTAGATGGTATTCCATATAGACATAAAATTCTCCATAATGAATCTCTGTGTATGCTATCAAATGCCTTCTTAAAATCTATGAAATTCAGTATTAATGAATAATATATATATATATATATATATATATATCTTTAATTGGCCTTTGAGATAGCATACCCCTAGAAGGGCCAAAAAATGAGGACAGAAAGGGCTAGAATGTACTAATAAAGAAATGGACATTGAAGTATGTCGTCCTGATGAGTAATGTGGCTAATCCAATGTGGCCTTCTCTCCTACCATTCTTGCATCTCTGACAGGGTGAAACTGATCTTGATATATCATCCACACAGTTTGGTGATTAAGTTTGGTGAATTACAAATTCAGCACTACAAAAGATAGCCTTGAGCATTCACAGTCTGCTGCAATGATTTAGAAATATATCTAGAGACTGTAACAAACTGTCATTCATATTGCAATGCAAAACTGAATTGATAAAATGTCGCCCTAACTTTTAGCCACAGTATTTGGTTTATTATTGAAGATAGAATAAGATTTTACTCAATACTCTTGTTCTACCCCCAGGTACCACAAAGTTACGCCTTCTTCATACCAGAACATCACTGCTGTTAACATTCAGGTACAAGAACAAAAAGTGGTCAAATGCCACACCCCAAACCTTCTTATAAGTTAAAGTGACTAAATAATTTTTTAAATAACCTGCCAATCTATTTTCCAGTACTTTCATGTACTATAATACCTAAGAAATATTTGCTATTTTCTCAGGAGACAAAATGCATCTTGAAAATCAACAGCAATTTTCAAGCATTCATAATTAAAAAATTACTTACCTGCTGAGCTGTAATTGTCCTTGCTGATACGTGATTATTGATCAGTTCTCGGGCTGCATCTTTAAACTTGTTAAAGGCCATGTCTGTATTGCTGTGAATCTTCTGCTGCATGACTCTCAATTCTTCTTCATGTCGATGGTTCATTTCCACCATGTCTTCACGGCTTTGTTGTAAAAGTTGCATGTATTTGGCAATGGTCTCATCTTTTTGTTTTACACGTTGCTGAAATGTTAAAGTAAATGTCCCATATCTCAATAGGCACAATAAAATGAAAGAACCAGATAAAAGAACATATGAAAGAGTTATAAAGAGACTTAAAAAAAAAGAAATAAACTGGTCAGCTTGTACTTCATGTTTCACTCTTCTTCTTCTTACGCATCATCTGTCTAAATCTGCAGTTCTGCCTCTTGGATACATTTCACTGTTTTTTTTGTAATTCGTGTATGGAACCAAAGAACTTGTCTTCTTTAGTGGTTTCACTGGGCCAGTAAGTACTTCTCAGTGTCTCGTAGTTAGTGCAGTTCTGAAAGATACGTTCCACAGTTTGGGGCACCTGGGCACATGTACAAAGTGCAGTAGTACCAACCTTAAACTTTGTATAATATGACTTCGGAGTTGGCTGTGTCCTGTTCGGAGACAGAAAATGGTGACTTGTTCTTTCTATTTAGCATTTGATAGTGTGGTCGCTGATCTTACAAGACTGCTTTGCATCTCACCATTCTGCACACCTTTCACTTCAGTTTGAGTAGTTTTTTGTGTACAATCTGCTTCTTTCCATGGTGTATTTTCAGGTACAGATGATAATGGAGCAACTACAGTTGGAAGGTCAGGTATCAGCTTATGCATACGCTTGGCCTGATGAATGAAGCTGCTTCTTTTAAGCCATCTTAGTACCAAGTTATTGAATCTCTCCTTCAGGGGATGGAGCAACAAACTAGCAAAGACTGAACTGAAAATAACTCTTGATGGTGCTCAAATCATGAAAGAAAAAAATCCAACATACCTTGGTGTGAAACTAGACAAAAAAACTGAACTTTAAAGAGATCATGGTTGGACTAACATCCAAAAGACTAAACTTACTCAAGTGACTTGCAAGTACATCCTGGGGAGCTGACAAAACAACACTCAGGCAACTGTACATAGGATATATTAGAACTATAATAGATTACAACCTCCTCCTCCAAGTCACAGCATCAAAGAGCTCTCTTACACAAGTAGGCAGAATCCAGAACCAAGTCGTTCATTTCATTTGTGGGGCAATGAGATCAACACCCACAACTGCATGTGAAACTGATGCAAACATAGAGCCATTAGATATAAGATGCGAAAAGTCAAGCACTGAGACAGTAAAGCATGCCCCCAGACCTTCCTAACAGAGTAATGGTTGATAAATGGAAGCATAATAATAGACTGAAACTGAAAACTCCAGTGCACATAGCAGAACAGTTAAACTGAAGACACAAACTCCCTGAAGACTGAGAAGAACTTACAAAAGTACCAGACATCCCACCAAACACAAACTATACACTTCCTCAAACTAACACCAGACTCAAGAACAAATTAGTGAAAAAATCATCAGATCTCAACACCCTAAAGCTGTGTGCACTGGAGACCATAGAATCCTACCCCAAGGACTAGATCCATGCATATATTGATGGGTCAGCGTTCAAGGAAACAGACAATGCAGAATATGGGATTAATCATAACGTTTCCAGATAAGACACGTCACATTTCTGCTCCGTGTTGATCTCGCTGCTCCAGTTATGATGCAGAGATGCAGGCAATATTAGCAGCCCTGGCAGCCACCACCACCTAATACAAAAAACAATGCCTCTCACCCAAAAAACCTTGTTATTTTCTCAGACTCCCAGTCTGCTCTCCAGGCCCTTGAAAATTGGATACCATCAGCTGATCACAACTGATACTCAGTGCAATAAACCAACTCTCCTCCTATGACATCAAGACCACCCTACAGTGGATACCAGGGCACACAGATATCAGAGGAAATGAATGTGCTGACAGACTGGCAAAGAGTGGAGCCACTATGTCACAGTTGGCATCTCTACCAACATGAGAACAGCTAAACAACAACTGCAAGTAGCAGTGGATGGACAGCTGGTCCAGTAATCCAATTGGATGATCCTTATATACACACCTGCCAAACCCTAACCCTGGAGACCACATCAACAGCTTATGTTGTAGAGACCAATGCACAATTTTCAGGTTGAGAACAGGACACATTACCCTCAATAAGCACTTAAGAGTGACCACTGACCACACACCATACTGCATGCACTGCAACAGACAAGAATAAGAAACTGTTAAATACCATCTGGTGGACTGCAGTGCACTGAAGGACCTTCAGAAGAACCTGATACCACCAAACTCCTCAATCACCGACATTCTGTATGGAGATGTAGAACAGCTGAAGAGGACATTATCTGACACAAGGGAAAAAGAGTGAAAACTTGTAAACCCAGGGATTGGAAAAGTCAAAAGTCAGGGGAAAGTCAGAGCTGAGGAATTTCTCTACCATGGTCATGGCCTTTGTGTCTCTACATTCTTTTAATGCTTGAACACCAACTGTTTTCTGCATTTCTACTACCACCGTGGACCTCATGGCACCTGTGATAATCTGTAATGACTGATTTTGTACCTTGTCTAGATGGTGCAATCTGGTACAGTGCAGTGTTTGATGCTGTGCACCAAGCTGTTGAGCAATATTCTAAATGTGGTAGAATACTTTGTTGATATACATTCTTGAGGATTCTTTCACTAGCTTCCCACTGGTTCCACTCAATTTTCTTAATATTGCTAGTTTTATTCTGGCTTGTGGTTCTACATTGCTGATATGTTGCTTCCAGGTCAGTTTTGAGTCACTCCTAAGTAAGTGGGTTGGTTGTCCATCCTTAAGGATATTTCATTTACAAAGATCTTACCTGCTTTCTGTTTAGATGAGAGAGTGAACAGAATGGTACTTGATTTCTCTGTGTTGATACTGTGTTGATACTGACACACCATTTGTTTGTCCATGATGTCAAGATGTCTGCTGCTCTTTGGAGTCTCTGTGTAGCAAATGTTGCATGTTCATCTATACACAACATAACCAGATCATCTACATACAGTGCCGCTTTGATTCCATAAGGAAGTTCCTTGACCAAGTCATTAATGAATACAAGGAATAGTGTAGGTGAAGAGACTCCTCCTCGTGGTATGTCATGTCACAGCAGTACTTTTTGGCTTTTGTGACCATCCATTACTACTCTTGCTCTTCTATTGTGTAAATAGGACTTTATCCAGTTGTACAGTCTTCCACTCACATTGCAGTTTCTTAGTTTCCACAGCAGACCTTTTTTCCATACTTTATCAAAGCCTTTCCTCAGGTCTATCCATGCTGCTAGTACAAGGTTTTTGTCTTGTAATCCAGCCTCAATCTCTTGAGAGAGAGATAGGTCACTTGATCTTCTGTACTACAGTACTGCCTAAATCCTGCTTGTTATGGAATGAGGTTTTCACTTTCTAGGTACCATTTTAGCCTTAGGTCAATGATGTATTCCATCGTTTTGCATAGGCAGCTAGTGAGACTGACGGGCCGGTAGCTGAAGGCTGTATCGCTGTTTTTCCCTGACTTCAGCATGCTTGCTTCTTTCCAGATTTGAGGTAACTTACCCGTGCTCCAGCACATATTGAAAATATCCAACAGCTTTCCCATTGCTGCCATTCCCAGGTTCTTGATCATTTCATTGGACACTCCATCTGGTCCTGGTGATTTCCTTGGTTTCAGTTTACTGACTGCTAGCTTTAACTCACAGCATGTGATTGGTGCATCCACAACCTCCACTTTTCTGCCTTGTTCCTCTTCTTTCTGTGTATCAATGTGCACTGTACACGCCTTTCTCTGGATGAATGTCACTGTTCCAATCTTGTGCAAACATGCAAGCAAAGTGATCTGCTACCTGCAAGAGTTTTCCAATTCTCTATTAGTGTAATCTTTGTACTTCTTCCAATGCTCTCATCGTTTAACTGTTTGATTAGTTTCCAGTTTCCTTCCATTCCTTTCAAAGTTTAAGGACTCTGTTTTTCTCTCTCCAACTTTCCTGTCTGGCTTGCAGCTTGACTCTGAAATTTGGCCTTAGCATGTTGGTAATTGTTGTGGTGTTCTTGGCATGGTCTATTTTCTGCTTGTTTTTGAGCTATTTCCACGTCATCATGGGATTTTCCCAGCTCACTATACCAGTATGGTTTATAGTCCTTACGAGTTCCTCTGGGAATGGTTTCACCGGTGTCGTGAAGGATACAAGAATCAATTCCTTCATATGCTGTTAATATCCTTACCTTCTATGGACAGCTGTCCCACCAGGATACTTGTATCATGTCTGTACATTGTCTAGTTTGCTTTTTTATAGTTCCATTTGGAACTTTTTTATAGCTACTGGTGCTAATGAATTCATTTCTCTATTGTCAGGAAGACTGGTTGATGGTTGCTACCTCCAAGTTGTTTTCCAACTTTGCGTTATGTTCCACTTCAGGTCTGAAGAGTGGAATGCTAGATCTGGTGTTAAGGCTGTATGCCAAGCCCTTGCGTAAAATGTTGGGGGATCCATTGGCTGGTTGATCAAGAGAAGTCCATTATCATCCTGCCAGCTCTCCTCTCTTGTCTATGAGGTTATAGCCCCAGCTCTGGGAATGGCTTTTAAAATTGCCATAGACCATCAGTTTCTCTTTATGTGGGATTATTTCTAGAGCAAGTGGGCGGTCATTAGGACAGTAATAGTTAAGGAGGTGGAAGTCTGTATTACTGGTTTATAGATGGATCACCTAGTATTCGACTCCTTCCATATCCAATGCCACCTGACATGTGCAGATGTTATTCTTAACAAGTGTGGGTACTCCTCCTTTTCTTCTGTCCTGTCGGTCTGATTTAAAACACTGGTAGCCTCTGATTTTAAAGGCAGCATCTTTGGTTAGATGTGTCTTCTTGTATGCAGCATATACTTACCTAGAGTACGTTCTCTAGTTCCACCTTTTTGCTATAGCCATCTCTAACACAGCTGACACTCTCAGTATTCCACTGCATTATTTTAAGTTCCTGCTTTTTTGGCAGTTTTCAGCTGTTGTATTTTTTGGCCAGCAGCTCTACTCTCATGTCTCATGGCTCCACAAGATGAACTGAGAGGACCTCCGGTATCATTGAGTGGACCCTTTCAAGGAGGGGGGGGTGGCACTGCACCTGCCTGGTTTAGTCTTTACAGTGTGAAAAAAACTGCAGATAGAGACATTTCATTAGTGATAATGCATGGTATCCTGATTTTTGTGATGCGCCTTTTGGCTGGGTACCTCCAACTTCAGCACCTTTCCCCCCCCTGGGAACAACTGTGTTAAGAGCACACTTATCTTAACATAGTGTTTGTGAGACAGGGAACATAGAGCTGTTTGCTTAAAAACTCTGACCTACCTCTGTAGCCCAGAAACTTGTAGCAATCAACACTAATTGTAATTGTTATTTTTGTAAAATGTAATGTCAGGTTGGTGGACGGATGGGGACATGGAGATCTCTGGCGGGGATGAGGGAAGTCTGGTGTGAAACCAATGAATCCAGGACGTGACAAGCCTATGGGTCTTTACAACAATGGCTATCAGAATGATGTAAACAAAACAGAGCCAGTAGACTATGGGGGGCGGGGAATGGATATCGTTGAAGCACTCATCGGATTCCTCATCTCAAAGTCAGAGTGTCTTTGTGGAACTGTCTCAAAACCATCTGACATGGAGAAGGGGCTTAAGTACAGCCACCAGAGGCTGGAAAACAAAGTTTTGGCCAGGCTGGCCACACTGTCTTCATGGCAGTCCGAGCAAGACCACAGTCTGCCCTAGCAAGGAAAGGTGCTGAAGTCGGAGTTACCCAGCCAAAAGGCGCATCGCAAAAATCAGGGTAACACGCATTATCGCTAATGAAATGTCTCTATCTGCGGTTTTCAAACATGGTGCTCACCCTGTGAAGACTAACCAGGCAGGTGCAGTGCCGGGCCCCCTGCCTCGAAAAGGTCCACCCAATGCTACTGGAGGTCCTCTCAGTTCGTCTTGTGGAGTCGGGAGACATGAGAGTAGAGCTACTGGCCAAAAAATACAAGAGAAGAAAACAGCCAAAAAGCAAGAACTTAAAATAATGCAGTGGAATGCTGAGGGTGTCAGCAGTGTTAGAGATGGCTATAGCAAAAAGGTGGAACTAGAGAACATACTTTTTGCAGAGCAGGTAAGTATATGCTGCATACAGGAGACACACCTAACCAAAGATGCCGCCTTTAAAATCAGAGGCTACCAGTGTTTTAGATCAGACCGACAGGACAGAAGAAAAGGAGGAGTACTCACACTTGTTAAGAATAACATCAGCGCATGTCAGGTGGGAGTGTACATGGAAGGAGCCGAATACCAGATGATCCATCTAAAAAGTAGTAATACAGATTTCCACCTCCTTAACTATTACTGTCCTAATGACTGCCCACTTGCTTTAGAAACAATCCCACACAAAGAGAGACTGATGGTCTGTGGTGATTTTAACAGCCATTCCCAGAGCTGGGGCTATGACCACATAGACAAGAGAGGAGAGGAAGTTGAGAGCTGGCAGGATGATAATGGACTTCTCCTGATCAACCAGCCAATGGATTCCCCCAACATTTTACTCAAGGGCTTGGCATACAAAATCAACACCAGATCTGGCATTCCACTCTCCAGATCTGAAGTGGAACATTACACGTGAAGTTGGAAAACAACTTGGAGGTAGTGACCATCGACCAGTCTTCCTGACAATAGAAAATGAACTCCTTAACACCAGTAGCCCTCTCCCCAGATGGAACTATAAAAAAGCAAACTGGACAATGTACAGACATCGTACAGGTATCCTTGTGGGACAGCTGTCCATAGAAGGTAAGGATATTAACAGCATAGTGAAGGAATTCAATGCTTGTATCCTTCAGGCCGCTCGTGAAACCATTCCCAGAGGAGCTCGCAGGGACTATAAACCATACTGGTCTAGTGAGCTGGGAAAACTCCATAATGACGTGGAAGCAGCTCGAAAGCAAGCAGAAAATAGACCATGCCAAGAACAACACAATAATTACCAACATTCTAAGGCCAAATTTCAGAGAGCAAAGCTGCAAGCCAGACGGGAAAGTTGGAGAGAGAAAACAGAGTCTCTAAACTTTGAAAAGGATGGAAGGAAACTGTGGAAACTAATCAAACAGTTAAATGATGAGAGTACTGGAAGAAGTACAAAGGTTACACTAACAGAGGATGGGAAAACTCTTACAGGTAAGCAGGTAGCAGATCACTTTGCTCGCATGTTTGCACAGGACTGCAACATTGATATCCATCCAGAGAAGGAGCGTACAGTGCGCATCGAGCCACAGAAAGAGGAAGAACAAGTCAGAAAAGTGGAGGTCATGGATGCACCAATCACACGCAGTGAGTTAGACCTAGCAGTTAGTAAACTGAAACCAAGGAAATCACCAGGACCAGATGGAGTGTCCAATGAAATGATCAAGAACCTGGGAATGGCAGCAATGGGAAAGCTGTTGGATATTTTCAATATGTGCTGGAGCACAGGTAAGTTACCTCAAATCTGGAAGGAAGCAAGCATGGTACCACTGCTAAAACCAGGGAAAAACAGTGATACTGCCTCCAGCTACAGACCAATCAGTCTCACTAGCTGCCTATGCAAAACGATGGAACGCATCATTGACCTGAGGCTAAAATGGTACCTAGAAAGTGAAAACCTTCTCGTTCCACAACAAGCAGGATTTAGGCAGTACTACAGTACGGAAGATCAAGTGACCTGTCTCTCTCAAGAGACTGAGGATGCATTCCAAGAGAAAAACCTTGTACTAGCAGCGTGGATAGACCTGAAGAAAGCCTTTGATAAAGTATGGAAAAAAGGTCTGCTGTGGAAACTAAGAAACTGCAATGTGAATGGAAGACTATACAACTGGATAAAGTCCTATTTACACAATAGAAGAGCAAGAGTAGTAATGGATGGTCACAAAAGCCAGAAAGTACTTCTGCGACACGGTGTACCACAAGGAGGAGTCCTTTCGCCTACACTATTCCTTGTATTCATTAATGACCTGGTCAAGGAACTTCCCTATGGAATCAAAGCGGCACTATATGCAGATGATCTGGTCATGTGGTGTACAGATGAATATGCGACAGTTGCTACACAGAGACTCCAAAGAGCAGCAGACATCTTGACATCATGGACAAACAAATGGTGTGTAAGTATCGACACAGAGAAATCAAGTACCACTCTGTTCACTCTCTCATCTAAACAGAAAGCAGGTAAGATCTTTGTAAATGAAATACCCTTAAGGATGGACAACCAACCCACTTACTTAGGAGTGACTCTTGACTCAAAACTGACTTGGAAGCAACACATCAACAGTGCAGAAGCAAAAGCCAGAAGAAAACTAGCGATATTAAGAAAATTGAGTGGAACCACATGGGGAGCTAGTGAAAGAATCCTCAAGAATGTATATCAGCAAAGTATTCTACCACATTTAGAATATGGCTCAACATCTTGGTGCACAGCATCAAACACTACGCTGCATAATCTAGACAAGGTTCAAAATCAGTCACTACGGATTATCACAGGTGCCATGAGGTCCACACCAATAGTAGAAATGCAGAAAATAGTTGGTGTTCAACCGCTAAAGGAACGTAGAGACACAAAGGTCATGACCATGGGAGAAAAATTCCTTAGCTCTGTAAGCCATCCCCTGAAGGAGAGATTCAATAACTTGGCATTAGGACGGCTTAAAAGAAGCAGCTTCATTCATCAGGCCAAGTGTATGCGTAAGCTGATACCTGACCTTCCAACTGTAGTCGCTCCATTATCATCTGTACCAGAGCATACACCATGGAAAGAAGCAGATTATACACAAATAACTATTCAGACTGAAGTGAAAGGTGTGCAGAATGGTGAGATGCAGAGCAGTCTTGTAAGATCAACAGCCACACTTAGTGTTCTAGATGACAAATATCCATGTGACACCTGGATACGTGTGTATACAGATGGATCTGCACATAATGCCGTAAAGAATGGAGGGGCAGGAGCATATATTGAATATCCAAACAACACCGTTGACAAGATTTCCATACCCACTGGTAAATACTGCAACAACTTTGATGCAGAAGTTAGGGCAATTATTGCTGCAGTTGAAAAACTATCAGACTCCAGGATTGATACATGTCCTGTAGTAATTCTCACAGATGCAAGATCAGTACTGGAAGCTCTTCAGAGCAACAAACTACCAGACCTTAAGGATGCCTTGTCAAAAATTGGCTTACAACATGGAGTCACTTTGCAATGGATTCCCTCCCACTGTGGGATATAAAGCAATGAGAAAGCTGACCATCTGGCCAAAGAGGGCACTAAAATGGAGCAACCAGACATACCAATCACCTATAATCAGAAGAAAAGCATGATAAAAACCTACAGGAAGCCACAAACACCACCACATGATGACTATCACATGCTAAACAGAAAGGAACAAGTCACCATCTTCCGTCTCCGAACAGGACACACCCATCTCCGAAGTCATATGTGTACAAAGTTTAAGGTTGGTACTACTAATCTATGTACATGTGCCCAGGTGCCCCAAACTGTGGAACATATCCTCCAGAACTGCATCAACTACGAGACACTGAGAAATAATTACTGGCCCAGTGAAACCACTAAAGAAGATAAGCTCTACGGTTCCATACATGATTACAAAAAACAGTGAAATTTATCCAAGAGACAGGACTGCAGATATAGACAGACAATGCGAACGAAGAAGAAGAAGAAGAAGAGAGCACCTTTCCTTGCTAGGGCAGACTGTGGTCTTGCTCGGACTGCCATGAAGACATTGGTGTAGGCTGGCCTGGAAAAAACTTTGTTTTCCAGCCTCTAATGGCTGTACTTAAGCCTTTTCTCCACAAAAGATACAGCATTCAATGCTGGATGGCCAGATGGTTTTGAGACAGTTTTACAGAGACACTCTGACTTTGGTATGAGGAATCCGATGAGTGCTTCAATGATATCCATTCCCTGCCACCTACAGTCTGTTTTGTTTACATCATTCTGATATCATTATCATCATCATCAGGTGCCGTGCCTAGTGGCATTGGCTATTATGCTTCTCCAGAGTACATGATCCTTCATGCAGGCCATCAGCTCAGTTGGTGATCTCCTCTCACACCATCCCGTCTGACTGTCCAGTATCATTTCTCTTGGTCTTCCTCTTGATTTTCTTCCTTCTATTTTTCCTGTTGTTATAATATTTTCAATGCCCCCTCTTCTCACTGCATGTCCTATGAAAGTACATTGTCTCTCTCTTATTTTTTGGACAATATTTTTTTGTCTCTCCAACTCTTCTCATACATTCTTCATTAGTTATTTTTGCTGTCCATGGGATTCGCAACATGCTTCTAATAAACCACATTTCTGCTTCCGATGATTTTTGTGTAGACCTGTCTATTGTCCATGATTCACTTCCATATAACAAGATAGGTTCAATATAGCATTTTAGGACTCGTTTTCTAACATTCATTGATAAGGATGTGTTGGCTAATATGTTTCTCATTCTCTGGAATGTAGTCTTTGCTTGGCCTATTCTGATAGCCATTGTTATAAAGACCCATAGGCTTGTCACATCCTGGATTCTCTGATCTCACACCAGACTTTCCTCATCCTCACCAGTGATCTCCAAGATCCCATCTATCCACCAACCTGACATTACATTTTACAAAAATAACAATTAGTGTTGATTGCTACAGGTTTCTGGGCTACAGAAGTAGGTCAGAGTTTTTAAGCAAACAGATCTGTTTCTTGTCTCACAAAGACTATGTTAAGATAAGTGTGTTCTTAAAACAGTTGTTCCCAGGAGGTCTATTTCACTCAATACCTGCTATGATATTTGGATTTTTGAAAGAACAAAAAATTAACAATAATTTTTCAAACTTTTAAATATTAGGGTGGGCGGAAATAAACAGAAAGGTGATATGTGGCTGAAGGATTAAGGCCACCTTCCTACAGCAGCTCCCACAGCACATACAGACTGGGTTTTTCATTCTTCCCCTGACAGAAAAATCTCCCAACTTTTCTGTGATTCAAACCCATGCTCCTAGAGTGGAAAACTAGTGTTTAAAGCATATGACCATGTCAGAAACAAAAACTGGAAATAGGTAAAACAGTGCACTACAACTCAAAAAGCCCCTAAAGAACAAAGCTCAAGGATGTGAAGGAATACCCAGTGAGTTAATCAAATGTGGAAAAGAGGTTGGAATGGTGTGGCTTCACTAACCTGGCATGGAAAAAACAAGAAACACCATAGTACTGGAGAAATTCTATAATTACTACAACACTGAAGAAAAACAAAAAGGTGGTAAAAGGGACTGCAACCAGTATAAAGGCATCTCACTACTAAGCCATACTGGAACAATGTACAAGATTCAATTCAATTTGAGTGCCATGCCGTGTGGCGTAGGCGATCATTTCTCTTCACAATTCCCTGTTTTTAGACTTGATTATGAGATCTGCCGGTGACTTTCTTCCTAGCCACACTGACAGCCCATCTAGTAACTTCTCTCTCTGTCTTCCTCTGTCTCTCCTTCCTTCAATTTTTCAAGTTGCCACAGTGTGTTCCAATTTTCCTCTTCTCAGAAAATGTCCTACAAATCTCGCTTGTCTGCCTCTGATCTTTGCTGTGATTTGCCTTTTAACGTCAGCCTCTCTTAAGACATCTTCATTGGTTTTCTTAGCTGTCCATGTTACCTTCAACATCCTTCTTTTGAACTACATTTCCATGGCCTCCATTTCTTGCTGTACTCTCTTATTCATGGATCATGCTTCACATCCATAAAACAAAATTTGCTCGATGTAACATTTAAGTACTCGGAATCTTGTTTCCATTAATATGGATCTGTTGCACAAGATGTTTCTCATTTTCTGGAATGCTGACTTGGCCTGAGCATGTCTGGTTTTTATTTCATTGTGACATTTCCCATCAGCTGTTATAATTGTTCCTAAATACTTGAATCTATTAACTATTTTCAGATATGTGCCATTGATGGTAATGCTACATTTTGGTGATATTCTTTTCTTTGAGATGACCATCACTTCAGTCTTCTTTTTGTTCAGGCTGAGACCTTTATTTTTACTTTCATGAATCACAACATCCAGAAGAGCTGTAGCTCCCCTTCACTTTTAGCAATCAGGACTGTGTCGTCTGCATATCTTAAGTTGTTAAGGTTGTACCCACCAACTGATATTCCTGGCATGTTCTCTATATTTTTCATTATGTTTTTGCTGTACAAGGAGAAGAGGTCAGGAGATAAAATACATCCTTGTCCCACTCCCAATTTTATGTCTTGGAATGCTCCTATTTGGTTCTCAACCCTCATTGCTGCTGATTGCTGTCAATATATGTTTTTGATAAGTTTTAGATCTTTCCCATCTATGTTGATGTCTTCCAGCATTCTTATAATTTCTGTGTGTCTCACTTTATCAAATGCTTTACAGTAGTCCATGAAGCATAAGTATAGGTCCATCTTTACTTCTATTGATCTCTCCATCAGTGTTCTTATTATATATATGTACCTTTCCTTCCACTAAGCCGCACTGTTCTTCTGTAATTTCTGTTTTTATTTTGCTTCTGACTCTTCTCATAACAATATGAAGTAGGATTTTGGTAACATGACTCATAAGACTAATGGTTTGATGGTCTTCACATTCAACTTCACCTCGTTTCTTTGGTAGGGCAATAAAGATTGATTGCAAAAGATCTGATGGGACATAGTTACTGTTATAGATGTTATTCAATAATCTGGTAATTATTCTACAAGATCATAGAGAAAAAAACTGTGGCCAAAGACTGAACAGTTGAAAGAAACTCTGATCAGATTTAGGAAAAAGAGAACCTGTGTAGATACTATCTTTTCCCTAAGACAACTAATAGAAAAATCAGTTGAACACAATCTGATACTGCACATAGCTTATGTTCTTTCATTCATTCATTCATTTGCATGTCCCTTGTGGAACTTTGCCTCCCTAACAGCACTCCTGTAGGCCTCTCAGTTGTGAGAAAGATGGCCTGCTGCTGATGTATCCATTTGCAGATCATCAACGATGTCTTGCAGCCATCTTCGCCTTGGTCTTCATCTTTTTCTTTTTCCCATTATGTACCCTTCCAAGACAGTTTTATCTAGATTATCATGACATTTAATGTGTCCAAAATATTTAAGTTTTCTCTGTTTAATACTCTTTACTAGCCAGACTTCTTCAATATTAAGTTCTTGTAGTATGGATATATTTGTTCTTTTTTGTGTCCATGATATTTGAAGAACTCTTCTGTAGCATTCTGATGTGTTTCTTAGCTGTTTTGTTAAGTGTCCAGGTCTCACAGGCATATGTTGCAAAGGGAAAAATGCACACCCATAAAAATCTTATTTTTGTGGTTCTGTCTGTTCCTCTCCATAGATTCTTTAGTTGTTTTACTTTCTGAAGAGCAATAGATGTCCTCCTTTTAACTTCCCTCATTGTATCTCCATTACTAGTTAGTAGTGATTCAAGATATTCAAAGCTCTCCACTTCTTCCAGTTTTTCTCCATAGACAGATATATCAGCTGCCTTGTTTGTTTTGTCAGTTGTCATCAATTTAGTTTTCTTCGCATTAAGATAGAGGTTCTGCTCATCGCTGTTCTTACGGGCTGACATAATTAGTTTTTCCATTCCTTTTTGTATTGTGGACAGTAATACTGTGTCATCAGCATATCTAATCTCTGGTATTTCATAACCTCCAATTGTTATGGCAATGTAATTTTCTTTGTCTACAACTTCTCTAACATTCTTCATTATATTTTCAGTATACAAATTAAATAAGTAGACAATATGCACCCCTGACGGACCCCTTGTTTTATGTCAAACCAAGTTGTTGTTTCACCATTTATTCTTACTGCTGCTTGTTGGTCTAGATACAGCAATGATGTTAATTGTATCAAATGTGTTGGAAATCCCATTTTTTCCATTATTTCCCAAAGTTTCTGGTGTTGTACACAATCAAATGCCTTTGAGTAGTCTATAAAGGATAAATATAGATTCATATTAAACTCTCTGCATTTCTCTATTATTAATCTTATATTGAATATATGATCTCTTGATCCTCTTCCTTGCCTGAAACCAGTTTGGACCATATATACTTCTTCTATTTGCTTATGAAGTTTACCCATTATGATTTTTAACAGAATTTTACTGGCATGACTAATCAGGGCAACAGTTCTGTGTGCATAATTTCAGGTTACCTTTTTTTGGCAGTGGTATGGATATAGTTCTTTTCCATTCTTTTGGCCAAATACCTGAAAGCCATATCTTTTTACATACTGCATGATAGATTGTTGCACATTCCTTTCCTCCTGCTTTAATAAATTCAGCTGTTATCTCATCACATCCTGGTGATTTACCATTTTTCAGATTCTTTATTGCCCATAAAACTTCTTCTATTGTCGGTTCTGGTTCTTTCTCCTCCAATAATAATTCACACTGTTGATTTCTGCTTTCACAGTCAGTTGTTTCATGCATTCCTTTTCTTCTTCTTCTTCTTCGTTCGCACTGTCTGTCTATATCTGCAGTCCTGTCTCTTGGATAAATTTCACTGTTTTTTGTAACTCATGTATGGAACCGTAGAGCTTATCTTCTTTAGTGGTTTCACTGGGCCAGTAATTATTTCTCAGTGTCTCGTAGTTGATGCAGTTCTGGAGGATATGTTCCACGGTTTGGGGCACCTGGGCACATGTACATAGATTAGTAGTACCAACCTTAAACTTTGTATACATATGACTTCGGAGTTGGCTGTGTCCTGTTCGGAGACGGAAGATGGTGACTTGTTCCTTTCTGTTTAGCATGTGATAGTCATCATGTGGTGGTGTTTGTGGCTTCCTGTAGGTTTTTATCATGCTTTTCTTCTGATTATAGGTGACTGGTATGTCTGGTTGCTCCATTTCAGTGCCCTCTTTGGCCAGATGGTCAGCTTTCTCATTGCTGCCATTCCCAGGTTCTTGATCATTTCATTGGACACTCCATCTGGTCCTGGTGATTTCCTTGGTTTCAGTTTACTAACTGCTAGGTCTAACTCACTGCGTGTGATTGGTGCATCCATGACCTCCACTTTTCTGACTTGTTCCTCCTCTTTCTGTGGCTCGATGCGCACTGTACGCTCCTTCTCTGGATGGATATCAATGTTGCAGTCCTGTGCAAACATGCGAGCAAAGTGATCTGCTACCTGCTTACCTGTAAGAGTTTTCCCATCCTCATAGTGTAATCTTTGTACTTCTTCCAGTACTCTCATCATTTAACTGTTTGATTAGTTTCCACAGTTTCCTTCCATCCTTTTCAAAGTTTAGGGACTCTGTTTTCTCTCTCCAACTTTCCCGTCTGGCTTGCAGCTTTGCTCTCTGAAATTTGGCCTTAGAATGTTGGTAATTATTGTGGTGTTCTTGGCATGGTCTATTTTCTGCTTGCTTTCGAGCTGCTTCCACGTCATCATGGAGTTTTCCCAGCTCACTAGACCAGTATGGTTTATAGTCCCTGCGAGCTCCTCTGGGAATGGTTTCACGAGCGGCCTGAAGGATACAAGCATTGAATTCCTTCACTATGCTGTTAATATCCTTACCTTCTATGGACAGCTGTCCCACCAGGATACCTGTACGATGTCTCAATAATTGGTGTATAAGTATACAACTATACACTAAACACTGCAGTAAAGCTGTGATACTAGAATGTATAAAATTGGAAAAAAGTAGGAGCAGCTTTATTACTTAACGATTACAAAGTTGTGACGTTTCGGCGTGAGCCTTAATCATACAAAAACATACAGGACGAAGAAATAGGGAGAGGAGATAAAGTATAGATTTACATGAATACTGTAAAAAAAAAAAAAAGGTACTTAGCTGTAAATAAGGTGTGGCTTGCCTGGCGGTGTGTGTCAGGAATGGATCTGGTAGGACGTGGAAATTGTTTAAATAGAGACCTGTGACATGTGGTCGGTGGGTTGTAACTGGGAGTGGTGGATGGGGAACCGGGGAGGGGAGAGAGAGTGACGCACTACTGGCCTAGCTAGGAGAATTTGAAACAGGTGATTGGGGAAGAGATGTTGCAGAGAAGAGGGGTTGCTGAGAAAATAGCGGGGTTGCAGAGTGATGCTGTGAGGAAGTTTGAAAAGTAAAAAGGGGTGGATTTAGTGGAGATACTATAATGATTGAAGAAGATGATGTTACGTGTAACTAAACAGCGAGTTTAACCCATGTGGTTCCAGCGTCCCATAATTTTGAATGCACCGGTTCTCAAGTGCCAGGCGGCTTGTGTCATCTGCGTGACATTGTTTAATGGCTGTTACCAGAAAATCAGATTTGCCTCTGTGGTTGGGGCCATTGAAATGATTTGGGACTGGTTTCGAAGCATGCTGGGTGATGTCGTATAGATGTTTTTGCATGCGGTCCCCTAATCTGAGGCCAGTCTCACCGATATATGTTATCCTGCATCTTTTGCACACGATGACATATATCACATTTCGGGACTCGCATGTGAATCCCTCATGAAGAGTGAGGATAGTTTTGGGAAAGGTGATTGTTTTCGTTTCCCAAACTACAGGGCAGGTAACGCAGCGGGGGCGGTTACATTTTCTGGTGCCAACATACTTAAGGCTCTGCTTCAAGTGGCTGTGGATGAGGATGTCCTTAAGGTTTGGCTCACGTTTGTATGCCAATAGGGGTGCTTCAGAGAAAATGTTACGAGTGTCGGAGTCGAGTTGGATTATTGGCAGATGACGATAAAGGATTTTCTTTAATTGTTAATTTTTTAGACATTAAAATTTCTATTGGCACAAACAGGCTTGTTACCTCTGTATTTTACAAGCCCACCGATAGCCACACCTATTTGCTTTACACCTCCTCCCATCCTGAGGCCTGTAAGAACTCCATCCCATATTCCCAACTCCTCCGTCTTCGCCGCATATGTCAGGATAATTTGGACTTTTTAGATCAGTCCAACAAGTTATTAGAATTTTTCCGTCATCGCCACTACCCAGAAAAGGTCCTTCGTAAAGCCTTCAACCGTATCCAACTAGTGAGCCGCAAAGAAGTATTCAGGAAAAAGCCTGTTACTCCATCTGACAGAGTTAAGTTAGTACTGCCTTTCCACCCACACGGTCAGATGGTTAAGAAAATCCTTTATCGTCATCTGCCGATAATCCAACTCGACTCCGACACTCGTAACATTTTCTCTGAAGCACCCCTATTGGCATACAAACGTGAGCCAAACCTTAAGGACATCCTCGTCCACAGCCACTTGAAGCAGAGCCTTAAGTATGTTGGCACCAGAAAATGTAACCGCCCCCGCTGCGTTACCTGCCCTGTAGTTTGGGAAACGAAAACAATCACCTTTCCCAAAACTATCCTCACTCTTCATGAGGGATTCACATGCGAGTCCCGAAATGTGATATATGTCATCGTGTGCAAAAGATGCAGGATAACATATATCGGTGAGACTGGCCTCAGATTAGGGGACCACATGCAAAAACATCTATACGACATCACCCAGCATGCTTCGAAACCAGTCCCAAATCATTTCAATGGCCCCAACCACAGAGGCAAATCTGATTTTCTGGTAACAGCCATTAAACAATGTCACGCAGATGACACAAGCCGCCTGGCACTTGAGAACCGGTGCATTCAAAATTATGGGACGCTGGAACCACATGGGTTAAACTCGCTGTTTAGTTACACGTAACATCATCTTCTTCAGTCATTATAGTACCTCTCCACTAAATCCACCCCTTTTTACTTTTCAAACTTCCTCACAGCATCACTCTGCAACCCCGCTATTTTCTCAGCAACCCCTCTTCTCTGCAACATCTCTTCCCCAATCACCTGTTTCAAATTCTCCTAGCTAGGCCAGTAGTGCGTCACTCTCTCTCCCCTCCCCGGTTCCCCATCCACCACTCCCAGTTACAACCCACCGACCACATGTCACAGGTCTCTATTTAAACAATTTCCACGTCCTACCAGATCCATTCCTGACACACCGCCAGCAAGCCACACCTTATTTACAGCTAAGTACCTTTTTTTTTTTTTACAGTATTCATGTAAATCTATACTTTATCTCCTCTCCCTATTTCTTCGTCCTGTATGTTTTTGTATGATTAAGGCTCACGCCAAAACGTCACAACTTTGTAATCGTTAAGTAATAAAGCTGCTCCTACTTTTTTCCAATTTTATACATTCCTGTACGATGTCTGTACATTGTCCAGTTTGCTTTTTTATAGTTCCATCTGGGGAGAGGGTTACTGGTGTTAAGGAGTTCATTTTCTATTGTCAGGAAGACGGGTCGATGGTCGCTACCTCCAAGTTGTTTTCCAACTTCACGTGTAATGTTCCACTTCAGATCTGGAGAGTGGAATGCCAGATCTGGTGTTGATTTTGTATGCCAAGCCCTTGAGTAAAATGTTGGGGGCATCCACTGGCTGGTTGATCAGGAGAAGTCCATTATCATCCTGCCAGCTCTCAACTTCCTCTCCTCTCTTGTCTATGTGGTCATAGCCCCAGCTCTGGGAATGACTGTTAAAATCACCACAGACCATCAGTCTCTCTTTGTGTGGGATTGTTCCTAAAGCAAGTGGGCGGTCATTAGGACAGTAATAGTTAAGGAGGTGGAAATCTGTATTACTACTTTTTTAGATGGATCATCTGGTATTCGGCTCCTTCCATGTACACTCCACCTGACATGCGCTGATGTTATTCTTAACAAGTGTGAGTACTCCTCCTTTTCTTCTGTCCTGTCGGTCTGATCTAAAACACTGGTAGCCTCTGATTTTAAAGGCGGCATCTTTGGTTAGGGTGTCTCCTGTATGCAGCATATACTTACCTGCTCTGCAAAAAGTATGTTCTCTAGTTCAACCTTTTTGCTATAGCCATCTCTAACACTGCTGACACCCTCAGCATTCCACTGTATTATTTTAAGTTCTTGCTTTTTGGCTGTTTTCTTCTGTTGTATTTTTTGGCCAGTAGCTCTACTCTCATGTCTCCTGACTCCACAAGACGAACTGAGAGGACCTCCAGTAGCATTGGGTGGACCCTTTCGAGGCAGGGGGCCCGGCACTGCACCTGCCTGGTTAGTCTTCACAGGGCGAGCACCATGTTTGAAAACTGTAGATATAGACATTTCATTAGCGATAATGCGTGTTACCCTGATTTTTGCGATGCGCCTTTTGGCTGGGTAACTCCGACTTCAGCACCTTTCCTTGCTAGGGCAGACTGTGGTCTTGCTCGGACTGCCATGAAGACAGTGTGGCTGGCCTGGCCAAAACTTTGTTTTCCAGCCTCTGGTGGCTGTACTTAAGTCCCTTCTCCATGTCAGATGGTTTGGAGACAGTTCCACAAAGACACTCTGACTCTGAGATGAGGAATCTGATGAGTGCTTCAACGATATCCATTCCCCGCCACCTATAGTCTACTGGCTCTGTTTTGTTTACATCATTCTGATAGCCATTGTTGTAAAGACCCATAGGCTTGTCACGTCCTGGATTCATTGGTTTCACACCAGACTTCCCTCATCCCCGCCAGAGATCTCCATGTCCCCATCCGTCCACCAACCTGACATTACATTTTGCAAAAATAACAATTACAATTACAATTAGTGTTGATTGCTACAAGTTTCTGGGCTACAGAGGTAGGTCAGAGTTTTTAAGCAAACAGATCTATGTTCCCTGTCTCACAAACACTATGTTAAGATAAGTGTGCTCTTAACACAGTTGTTCCCAGGGGAGCATTCCTTTTCAATATTCCTTCCATCTTTCTAGAATTTCCTCTGTCTCTGTCAAGGTATTCCCCATCTTGTCACAAATTACATTTAGCTTAGGTGTGACATTTCTCGTCAATGTCTTTATTTCTTTAAACATTTCACTATCTCTTCCACATTTCTGATGTCCTTCTATTCTTTCACAACATTCTTGTATGTATTGTTTTTTGTCCTTTCTTATGTTTCTTTGTACTTCTTTTGTTAAAGATTTATATTTCTCTTTGTTGTTGTTTGTCACTTTCCATAGTGTCTTCATTTCTCTACGTTGTTTTATAAGTTCTAGTGTGCCTGCTGTAATCCATCCATTCTTTCGTGTTTTCTTTACTGGAACCATGTCTTTAGCTGTTATTATTGAGATATCTCTAGCCTGTGTAGCCAATACATCTGGTGTCATCTCCTCCTGTACAGCCATCAGGATTTTGAAATGGTTCTTCCTTCAATACCATATTGTTCTGGTAATTTTGTAAGATCAAAGTGGAGTGGTCTTGATCCTGCAACTGTCTTTTTCATCTTTATCTTCATTTCTGCTATTAATAACTCATGGTCCATGTCACAATCAGCACCTAGTAAAGTTTTTGCTGATGTTATACTTGATCTCCACCTTCTTTGCACTAAAATGTAATCTATTTGATTCTTGGTTTTTCCATCAGGTGATGTCCATGTGTAAAGTCTTCTTGGATGTTGTTTAAAAGTGTGTTAGTAATCATTAGCTCATTTTCCATGCAAAAAGCCATTAGATTTTCACCTGCCTCATTTCTATGTCCTATGCTGAATTTCCCTACAACATGTCCTTCATCTTAAGTTCCTTCTGTACCAATCTTTGCATTAAAATCCTCCATTATTAATACAATATCATTTTTCTGTACCTGGTCTATCATCGTTTGCAGTATGTTATAAAAGTATTCTACTTCCTCTTCTTCTGCTGCTGATGTAGGTGCATATATCTGGATGATTGTTACATTTCTAGGACTGCCTTTAAGTCTGATTGTGAGGATTCTATCTACATAGCTTATGTAGATTTAAAAAAAAGGGCAGCTGATAGAGTAGATAGACGTAAACTGTGGGAAATCTTACAGCATTATTGAGTTAGTACACATGATAAACTTATGCAAAAATGCATACGAAACGGTCAGTATACAGTTAGAACAAAGGCAGGGCACTTCAAACTATTCATCATAAAATCTGGAGTGTTACTATTCATAACATACATTGACAACATCTGCAAAGAAGCTAACATACATAGTAAAAATTCCAACAGCCCATCTAAAAAAAACAATGCCAATAAATTCAAAACACCTTTCAGAAAACATACAATAGATGAATCATAAATGAACTTTTTTGCTGATGACCAAACAGTTATAGCCACATCAGAGAAAAACTTATAGCAGAACATGGATATCTCAGCAAGGGATAAAAAGCCATAACACATGAGAGAGAGAGAGAGAGAGAGAGAGAGAGGAAATCTCAACATTGATATTTCTGTAGAATCAGCCCTTAAAACAAGTGAAACATTTCAAATACCTAGATAGTACAATATTATCTTCAGTGAAAATTTATGCTGAAATTGAAAGCATACACAGTAGAGCAAATCAGATCATTGGACAAATGACACCTTTACTGAAAAACAAATATATCACAAGAGAAAAAAAAAGAGTGCTGTATAACACAATCTTCCTCCCAACTTTATGCTATCAGCGTCAAATATGGACACTAACTGCCAAACACAAAAGTAAAATCACCACAACAAAAAAATGAGATGTTTACGGAGAATGCTTCATTCATTTGCATGTCCCTTGTGGAACTTTGCATCCCTAACAGCACTCCTGTAGGCCTCTCGTTGCCTCCCTAACAGCACTCCTGTAGGCCTCTCAGTTGTGAGTAAGATGGCCTGCTGCTGATGCATCCATTTGCAGATCATCAATGATGTCTTACAGCCATCTTCGCCTTGGTCTTCCTCTCTTTCTTTTTCCCATTATTCCAAGATGGTCTTCTCTAGATTATCATGACGTTTAATGTATCCAAAATATTTAAGTTTTCTTTGTTTAATCTTTTTTACTAGCCAGCCTTCTTCAATATTAAGTTCTTATAGTATGGATATATTTGTTCTTTTTTGTGTCCATGATATTTGAAAAACTCTTCTGTAGCATTTACTTTCAAAGGCATTTACATGCTTCTCAGCTGTTTTGTTAATTGTCCTGGTCTCACAGGCATATGTTGCGATGGGAAAAATGCATGCCCTTAAAAAACTTATTTTTGTAGTTCTGTCTGTTCCTCTCCACAGATTCTTTAGTTGTTTTACTTTTTGAAGAGTGACAGATGTCCTTCTTTTAATTTCCCTCATTGTATCTCCATTATTATTTAGAATGATCCAAGATATTCAAAACTCTCCACTTCTTCCAATTCTTCCGCATTTATACATATTTCAGCTGCCTTGTTTGTTTTGTCAGTTGTCATCAATTTAGTTTTCTTCGTATTAAGATAGAGGTTTTGCTCTTCGCTGTTCTTATGATTGATATAATTATTGTTTTCATTCCTTTTTGTGCTGTGGACAGTAATACTGTGTTATCACCATATCTAATCTCTGGTATTTCAAAACCTCCACTTGTTATGGCATTATTCTCATTAGGAGGATGCTAATTGTGACAAAAAGAGACCAAATAAGAAATGAGACACCATAAGGGCAAAGACTGGAGTAACACCAGTATTACACTACACCCAGAAACATCAAATAGTTTGGCTATGTTACATCATCATCATCGTTGTCATCGTCATCATCATCATCATCTCCCTTGAGAGCATAGGCCACAGATAAAGGGTCTTCAGTCACTCCTGTTCTTGGAATTATTTTCTGCTTCCTTCCATGTGCATCCCTTGTCTCTGAGCACTGTCATAATTTCCCTTCTCCAAGTAAGTCTAGGTCTTCCTAATTTTCTATTTCCTTGAGTACTCCATGTCAGTGTTTGTCTGGTGTCAGGTTTCCTCAGATTGTGGCTAATCCACTTCCACTTCCTGGATATGATTTGTAGATTCACTGGTTCTTGTCCTGCCCTTTCCCAGACCTCCTTGTTCCTGATCTTGTGCTGCCATATGGCTACCATTAAAAAAAAAAAAAAAATTATTAAGCCCAAAAATGCTAGAAAGTTCCCAAACAACTTTAATGATAAAAAATAAAATAAAAAGTGAACATGTGGAAAAGAAAGTTTTAGATAAATCAAATATGGCCAAAAAGAACACTTCATCTGGCATTGTGAAGAAGTTATGAAATACTGGTGTAATCACAAGGCTGCCCAACAGTTTTACAAATGGCAAGTGCATATCACCAAATATTAACCACCAAATGGTAGTTAAAATATTGAAACTAGTAGTAGTTAAAATATTGAAACTATTAGTAACTCCAATATGAGCTAAAATATATAAAAAATGATAACACCTGCGTCCATTAAGTGCAATGTCAATATGTGTTAGGTATCATACACATCAAGATGTCGCAGTCTGCTTGATTTTTATTCCTCATGAAAATTCTGTCAAAACCTATACAAACATTTATTATGAAGCAAAATTGAGCAATTTTTTGCTGCAAAAATAATATATAACCAAAAAATAATAGCTATACAAGTACTTTAAAATACTTACCATTTTTAAAGTCTTGTTTTCAGTTTGTACATCTAAAATGACCTTCACATTTCTCTTGATTGTAAAAATTGCTTGTTCCAACTGACTGGCTACAGGCAGCTTTGAATTTGGAAGAGATTCTAATGCTTGCTCAAACTAAAAAAAACAAAAAAAAAACAAAAAAATAAGAAAATGACCACTAATTAAGTAAATGCACATAAATTATTTCTCATCATCTTAAAGTCAACTTTCACAAGAAAGCTGGCTGCAATGACTCCACAACTTCTGTCTCTTGTTTTCACAATGCACTGAATCAAACTGAATTCTGACCACATTCGCTGCTGTCAGCCTATCTATATAACTGCCATTCTCTTGGCATTTCCTTCTACTTTTCAAGTACTACTTTCATTACTGCATTAACTTCTTTTCACATAAACAAAATATTTTAACTGGTTGGTTTTTATGTTTTTCTTTTTTTTTTTTTTTCCACTCAATTTCAGCTGATTTAGCATCTCGTTTTCTTCTCCGTCTATTTGTCTTATTCTCTCTGTACCCATGTTATAAGAGCCATAATTTTCTTTTCCCCTTTTTTTATTTAACATCCATGCTTCTACAGTGCAGACGAGTACAGGGTATACATACTACTTTAAGAACTATGAGTTTCAACTGCTGTTTTAAATGTTTCAATTAAGACATTTTTTTTCCTCTCTAATGGAAGTGGATTTGGCCACTTAATTTCTAGTTCACATTTTCCATTGTCCGTTATTATGTCTTCTTGATATACTCATATGAAATTACTGCTAGTGAATCTTCATGCATATTTGCAGATGGTTTTTGCTAGTTGCTGACTATCATAACATTTGTCTTCCTAATATTTATCTTCAGTCCATTTTCCTGCCTTCTGGTGTTTATTTGTGTCACAATGTTCTGTGAATCTTTTGAATTTTCTAAGATAAGCAAAGTGTCATCTGTAAATATATAATTTATTAACTGTTGTTAAGTTAACATCCATCAAGGTTTACATATTTGAAGATTTTTTTCTGCATATAAGCAAATAAAGAAAACATCTTGTCTCACCCCCCCCCCCCCCCACCTTCATTTCAAATCAATGGGGTTTTGGAAAGTTTGTGTCAGATTTTACAATTGCTGCTTCTTCCCAATACAAATGGCTTTTTACTAATGTGCTCTTTAAAGTTTTGTGGTTTGTGGACAAATTTTCAGCCTGTATGAAAATATATACTAAAAAAAAAAATAGTGTGTGTTAATGTTCACCATAATATCAAAGTACAAAGTATAATTTAAAGTTCTCTTGGGGGAAAAAAAGGTAAATTTCAAAGAAATCAGGAAAATAAATTCATGTAATGCTATTATGTTTGTCTTCAGCACTACTACGGACTGGAGTAACATCAGGAAACTGATAGTTTTTTATTTTAAAAGTAGAAAATTTATTTATTTGTTTGCATGGCATATAAAATGTGTGTGCATGCGTGTGTGTGTGCGTGGAAAGGGGGGGGATGGAAGCCACATTGATGGCCAGCTTACAGGGAACACTCTAACTTCTCTTGATTTTTTTTTTCCCAGTTTCTTTATAACTCAGCAGCTGGTCTCTAACCAACAGAGCCTCATTTTCTAGGCTATCTTCACTATGCTGGACTTTGCTTGTAACAGAATTCTTTAATTCTGTTCTTTATTCTAAGGGATATAATCCATGGTAAATCTGGTATTCAGACTAACTGATTAAAGCCCTTATTTAATCATGATGTAGATTGTTGGTGTAAAGGAAAGGTCAATCTTGACACTTTAAAAATCCTGAGATTTATGACCATGTTTGATGAACTTTACCTTGACATGTTTTTTTTTTTACTCAAGCTTAGTTAAGACCTTGAAAAATCTCGGGGAGTAGTGAACTTTATCCTGACATGTTTTTATTAAAAGTTAAATTTGGAATCTCCAGTTAGTTTTTCACTCAAGGTCATTTTTGGAAGTTGAAATCCTGAGATTTTGATTGAATTTTCTTTAGACTTGTTGAAGATGATTTTCTTATGACTAGCTAAAATTAGGGTGTTTTTCAGAGACTAGTTAAACAGGTGATTTTCATGAAGTTTAGACTTTCTCGTGGATGAATGGTCACGAAAATAGGAAGGTAGAAATTGCTGATGATATTTAAGCGCTGAACTTTTATGTAGGATTGATTATTGTTTAGATGGAGATTAGAATGTGGAATTAAGATAGAAGACAGAAGTGTGAGAATCATAGTGACAGGCTTGTGATTAATGATTTATGTAATTATACTGAGTGAGATTTTTGATAGATAGTTGAGAGATTTGATATCATTATGGGTTGAAAGTGTTATAGAAAATTGTATAGTAATTTGTGATGGAATGTGAGTTGAGTTTTCCTTCCATGGATTCAGGTATGTTTACCTGTAACTGAAGAATGTAACAATAGTTCTTTTGAAGCACTGTAGACTTATAAGGTCCGATACTTGTGTTATTTTCTTATGGATCCAAGGAAAGACCTCTTGTGAGAATGTAAGTTGGCACTTACATCCCTTCATGCTGTATGTCTGGCAGTTGGTCTGAGTATGAGTATAGTGTAGCCCACTCCTTCCTTATATGGCGAACAAGCTCTTGTCAAGGTTAGGAGTGGTTTGTTCATTTATTACAATCAATATTCTTCATCCTCACTGGATCACCATTCTTTTCACAATAAATACGTAGTTTATTTGATTCCATAAAATTTGGGTGTCAGCGGTCTTCAAACTTTTGTATTGTCTGTGTACTATACATTTAGAGCCTGAGAATTTAAGTTCATTGAAAATCTATACTAGTAAGATACTAAGACATTAGTTAGAAAACAAGTATATGATTGGCTTTCTCTAAACAAGGACTTAATTCTCAACTTGGTTTCTCTGAACTTTGTAATCTTCTCAAGCAGCTATATTTTTTCACTCAATCCACTGGCTATCAAGGGTTAATATGATAACCTTCTATGCTTTATGGGTTATTTGTCCCCCACCCCCAATTCTCCATCTGAGCAGCTTCAGTTTAGGCCACAGTTATGCAACGGGTGCAAGCTAGGGTCATCTGGGGCATGACATCATGTTAGTAAACATCTGCTACCCAAAAATCACTACTTTATTTTTTTATTCTCAACCAATCATCTGCTTTTATTTTGTGCTAAGTGTTTAATTTTTCATCTAATGTTTATGATTTTATCAGTTCTGTTGTTTCTACATCTGGTCTTTGAAAAGGCAATTGCCAAAATATTGGATTGTTGTATGATTTTCATTTATATGAGCCCACTTTACTTTCTGCCACTCTCACATTTGCCCACTTTTCTCACACTCTCTACTTTTTGTTAAAGTAAAAAGTAATACTGCCCCATACACCCCTATCTTTATTACTAAAAACTAGTTTTACCGCAGCTGATTTCTCTTACCTCTTGAATAATTAGTGTCTAAGTATATGAAACTAAGTATATATACACGAAGCCACTGCAGCAAAGCTGTGATAACAAAATGTATAAAAGGAAAAAAGTAGGAACAGCTTTATTACTTAACGAACACACAGTTATGGTGTCTTGGTGTGAACCTTAATCACACAAAAACACACAGGTCAAAGAAATAGAGACAGAAGATAAAATATAAATTCACATGAATGCTATGTATCTCGCATTCATTCTCCATCATACACTCAGTGAAGTTCTCCTATACAAAGTGGATCTCTGACAGAAGTTGTTTTGCATACTTATCTTATGTCTGGTCCACTCTGTTTTCCTTGATAAAAGACACCATTACTGACATAATGTTTTACTGTTTTTCATTTTCCATGTGTTTTTGTTATCTCCTATTGCCAATTCTCTCTTTTCTTCTTCTTCCTTATCTTTCTTATAAAACTGAACAATAAAAAGTGCTGAAAAGTTATTGGCCCAACATGTCCAAAAATCTGATTGTAATTTTGTCACTGTAACTGGATAGTTTCATTTTATAATGTAAAGTGCCAATATGCAGGATCAGAGAGCTATTTTTTTTTTGGTCAGATCAGTGATAAAATCATGTCAACAAAAGGTGAGGAATTTTCAAGTATGGAACTCTGGGCCATCATGAAGTTCCTGTTCTTGCATAAGAAAACTTCAAAGGAAATCCATGATAGTAATCTGCAAACACTGAGTGATAACCATCATACTTGGATGTGAGGAAGTGGTTTGCTAGCTTTCAGCATAGAGATTGCAAGACCAAAGATGCAGCAAATCTTAAAGGTTTTCAATGTCATCAGCTCCAGAAATTGTTGATCATGCTCATGACCTGATTTTGGCAGATGAATGAATTTTGCTTAAGACAATTGCTGAGACACTATAGATAACCAGGTAACTTGTTGAGTTCATGAGTATGAAGTAACTGTCAGCCAAGTGGGCGCTGAAATGTTTTAATTCTGGTGAGAAACAAAATTGAATGGACACCTTCAAGTTGATTTTGCAATATTTTGAGGGATCTTGTGATAATTATTTGGAATGATTTGTCACTGTTGATGAAACACTGTTACCACTATGCTCCTGAGACCAAACAGTCTTTGCAGTGACAGCACTTGGGTTCTCCATGATCAAAGAAATTCAAGACCCAAAAGTCGACACAACTGGTCATGATTTTTTTTTGGGTGTCGGGGGGGGGGGGGGGGGGAAAGAGAGATAAGAAAGGTATTTTGATGATCTTTTGAAGGACCCAACAGTTAATGCGGAATATTATTCTAATTTGCTGTGTTGAAAGAGAAATGGTGAGGAGTTGCAGAAATGCGTATTATTTTTGTAGGACAATGCACTTGCTCACAAAACATTGGATATCTTGAAGAATTTGGGATCTGAATGCATATATCATCCACCCTACACACCAGATCTTGCTCCATCATCTATTTCCTGTTCCTAACCTTAAAAAGTGTTTGAAAGGAAGGAAATTTTCAAATGATTTGGAGGTGATAGCAATAACAGAGCAGTACTTCAGTGATCAAATATCATATATATATATAGGTTTTTTTTTTTTTTTGGAAGGGTTAAAGAAACCTGAGAAATGATGCTAATTGTGTTAAACTTCAGAGTGAATATGTGGAATAAAATGCAAGTTTCATGGCCTTAGGTTATTTCCTTCTTGGCTGGGCCAATAACTTTTCAGCACCCCTTCATATCTAAAAAAAACAGCACCACTTTTACTGCAGTTAGGATTACACTCATATAATGTCTAGAAGAGATACATATAATAAAATCCCACTGAGAGAACTATCTTGAAAAATGTAAAAGTATAAAACATTGTGATATATTTTTCAGCCACACTAGGTGCCAGCATATTTTCAATAATATATTTAATTCAGGTAAATATAGGTAATTCCAGATCATTATGGTTTATGTCATACTTTAGATGCAGCTCCTGCAATTTCTGCTGCATGTTTCTCCATGGCTAGTATTGTTCTTTCCAGTTCTGCCTCTCTAAGTTCCCATCGCATCTGCCTTTCCTCATATTCCTGAAAGATGTGAAAAAAGTGTTACATAAATCAAATTCTTCTTCACTTTCAAAAAGGCATTAGTTGTATCGTGTGCCTACTTGCCAAACAAGTCTGACTTCAGTTCATTGCATTTTTAGGACCAGGTTCATCTTCCTACTGCAATCCCTATTCACCTGGCCAGGCTACTGTCTGTTTCCAAGGGCACCATTAGGAGGCAGAACAAGGCCTTGGCTGGCTATAGTTTGCCAAACCTCATGCAAACAGCAGACTATGGCTCACTAAGCACTGTCTTATTCAGTTTGAGTAGTGTGTGTTTACCTCCCACAAATCAAATGAGAGACTGGTGCACACTTATTGCCTAATATGACTGGATGAGAGGTTTCAGATTCTGTTAACTTCATTTACTCCATCTTTTGATAATTTTGTTCATTTTAATTTACATACAAAAAAATTCTTCTACAGCATATACATCAAATTAAAAAATATCCAGAAATGCTTAGAGGTTTAAAAGGTGAGAAGAGACATAGGCAATACCATCTGGAATTAATTGAAACTGCTAGTCGAAGATTTGTTTTTGTATTATAAAGATTGAAGGAGGAGAGAAACACACACTTAAAAATGTTGCAAACTGATCTTCATATTTGTTTGCTCTTGTATTAGATATTTTTGTGTGGCTCAAAAACAGGATGCTGCAATGCATTAATGACTGCCTGCTTTTTTTTTTAAACTGCTTCACTTTTCTGTCACTTTTTTTCTCTGCTATGTGAGATTCTTTAGAATCATTTCTCTCAGTTCATACATTCAGAACTAAAGCAGATATATTCTACAAATGAGCATTATGAATCAACTGCACGCTGGAGCAAAGACACACAGTTTAACTCATCAGCTCCAGTTAAATCATTTATTCTGGACATGAAGATCAAAAACTCAAACAGGAAGGATGTGTTTAATAATGTCAACAATAAACTGCAATGATCATTCTCAACACAGAACATAAATAGTGACAGTTATAAAAAAAGATCAGATGGGAGAATATCTCAGAATATGAGCTTCATCATAAGCAAGTGTCAAAAAATTGTTGGTAACCAAGCTAATGAGGCAGTGGAGTGAGATGGAAGATTAAGTGGCACGACTATTCCTACAAAATATCTCACATCTTTATTGCTAAGTAAGAAAAGTGCAACTTAAGGTCTCAGTCCATTTTTGTCTTGTTTGTGTGACAAAGTTCAAAGACTAGCAGATCGCAAAGAAAGTGACAATATACCAGAATAATACTAACATAAGAGGAAAAGAGTTTTAACTCTCTAAGATGGAGAGATTAATAATACTTCTAGAACTTTCAATAATGTTCACAAGTCTAGTTTGTGGTCAAACTGACTTGGTAGACTGAACTAGTACAGTACAGAAAGTCTGATTATCACATGAAAGGCAGAGAGAAATTTCTAGGTCTTAACATCATACGATAGTGGGTGGTATGAGACAAATGAGTGAAATATCACATGATTTCACAGTGGAGCAGGGAAATATAAAAACAGAGGAGGCTCAGAGAAAAAGAAGACTTAAGAGTAGAGTTAGAGTTTTCCAGTCATGGTTGAGAGGTAGAACGTCAATTGTGTTATAGTTGTTGTAAGAACAGGACCATGGTTCATTGTGGGTTGTCCTTGTGGACATAGTGGTGTAGGACGTAGGTTGAAGGGTTTTTGTTGAGTTGTTGATTTTCGTAGTTTGGATCAGTGGTTAACAGGATATTAGTTTGTAAGTATATCTTGAGTCATATTTTGTCCTATGACGGGAATTTCTCCCTTGGCGGGACACTTGGTTTTATGTATTTTGTTGAGTTGTCTGTTTTCCTTGATTTATTCATTTCACATTATGTCATCCACATACAATTCTCATATTAAAGTTTTGACTGTTCCTTGAAACTGTAAAACTGAAGACTCTGTTGTGATACATGTACATTTCTTGTATCGTACTGAAGAACGACAGGATGGTTATCCTTGGTCTTGTGGTCAAAGTTATCTGTATTGAATGGTTCTAAGGACTGTTATTGCCGGAGGTGGGATGGAGAACTCGCTCTCCACTCCAACGGCGTGCGTCTCAAATAGCCTCTAGCAGTCAAGTCCAGCTCCTGGCCTTCTCGTGGCAGAAATGTTTAAAATGACAGGATAAGGGGTGAAGGCGAATATCTGGCGCCTGAAAACCAGACACTTAGGGTAGATGAGAGGCACATTTGGTAGCTCATCTACCACTGCTGGCGAGATTCTTCAGCTGCTGTGCATGGAGCGGTACTCCTCCCAGCCAATGAAGAAAGGTGCAAATGGGGTTGCCGCACGGCACCACCGTGGAAAAGGTGGTAGAAAGGATAAAGCGAAGCAAAACAGTCAAATCACGGCACCTCTGGTCTTGAGGTCGGCCATGTCCTAAGTGCACTCATATAAGAAACTGCGGAAAAGAAGTAAGGGTTGCTGAGCAGCGCCAATGTGAAAAGGTGAAGGAAAAGATACAGTGAAGTTTAAATGGTATGTCCACTAGTATTGCTGTGAGAGGTACACATACCACGGCGCCTCTGCTCTAGAGGTCAGCCACGTCTGAAATACACCTACACTGGTGAAATATGCCTAAACCGGCATACACCAGGGGTGAAACTTGATGGCTAGGCATGTCACGCCACCTCCACTCTAAAGGTCGGTCACGCCCGATATACACCCATACTGATGAATTATGCCTAAAGCAGCTCACACCAGGGATGAAACTTGAAGGCTATGCATGTCACGGTACCTCTGCTCTAGAGGTCGGTCATGTCCCAAACATGGCCATACCGGGATAATACGCCTAAACTGGCTCAATCCAGGGGTGGAAGTCATGAGTGGCGAGGATTTGTCTTCCTGGACAAAAGCTCCATCCTGGTCACAACTAGGAAGGGTAGCGGCCACGATCACAAAATGCTGAAGTCAGAGATGCTGGACCAGGGCAGTCTAGACAGGCAACCACCTCTCTATGTATCCTAATCACACTGAAGTTTTCCAGTGAGAAAGTCCAACACAGGACTGGATGGGCAACCACCTCTCACCCGGCGGTGATACATGGGTATCTCAAAACACGTCGAGGTTTTCTGGTGAGAAAGTCCAACTCTGGCCTGGGTGGGCTACCACCTCTCACCCTGCGGGGATATACTGATATCCAAAACATGTCGAGGTCTTCCAGTGAGAAAGTCCAACTCCAGACTAAACTGGTGTAATGAAAACCATGGTATCATGCAATCCCACTTCTGAGACCCACCAAGAATACAGGCTCAAGCCCTGCGATACTCTGAACCTATTATGGTCCTCTCAGGGACCACACAGGGGACCACGGGACTTAACGAGGACCACAGGCATAAATTCAGTAGGATCACAGGGCGGTCTTGGTGGTAGAAGCAAACAAAGAAGAAGAAGAAGAAGATTTGTATTGCATGGCGTGATTTTGTTGAGAATCTGGGTGTGTTGTCACCTTGTGTTTAGTCTAGTGACCATTTGGTGGATTCCAATTCTTGGAATAGTTAACTTGAGTAGTAAGAGAAAATTACACTCTTCCAGTAAACACACATAGCTGGCTAATCTAATGTGTTTAGGCATTCTGTGTCAATGGCACCATTAACTTATTTCAGTGGCTTTCAATTTGTCAAGAATTAGACAAATAAAATGCTTGTCTTGTATTGTGGCAAGATGTAGACACTAATACTATTTCAACAGAAGATAACAGGAAATCAATACAATAATATCAACAAGAAAGAAATCAAATTAATGAAAAATATGTTAATGGGTATTTACAATGATAGGCTGAAAATTTTGCTTTCAATACAGAAACAAGTTTCAGTCAGTCAGTCATTTGCTTGTCCCTTGCTGAACTTTGCCTTCCTAACAGCTCTCCTGTAGGCCTTTTGGTTGTAAGCAAAATGGCCTGCTGCTGACACATTCATTTGCAGATTATCAAAGATGTCTTGCAGCCATCTTCACCTTGGTCTTCCTCTCTTTCTTTTTCCCATTATGTACCCTTCCAACATGGTCTTCTCTTCTTTCTCATGCTTGAAGTAGTGGTTCCATAGGTTCCTGATTTACTTGCAACCAGTTTGCCATTATGGTAGACAACAGCCCCACCCACTTTATAAGCCTCGTGCCATGGATCTGTCTGTGAAGATTACTGGGTCATGTGGTTTGGAATGTTGCTGAATTTATTCTTCCACTTGGACTTCTGTTCTTCCTTGATTCCTGTCGAGATTTGCAACCAGTATCCTAATAACCATGACCTTCATTAAATTCTGCATATCTGACACTTACAACCGAATAAGGAAAGTAACTGTATTGTAAGAACAAAAGGTTGTTGTTGTGATTTTCTCTCTTAAATTTTTGGGGTAGGAGAAGTTCAAGATTTTTCCAGATGGTCACGTGAGGAAAGAATCCCATGACAGGTGAATTGTGGGAAAGACTGTTGATCTGCAGCCAGTCTATGTCTGGATTTGAAGCTGTGTAGATGGATTTGTGTTCATGTTGAGAAAATCTGATGTCCTGTCTTAGTTATTGGAATGTTCAGAATGTATGAATATGGCAGGGCAACCTGCTGGCAGTCAACATTTCATCACCATCTTCATTTTCATCAAGTCCATCTGATAAATGTCATGTCAACTTGTCACGCTGGACTGGCTTGGTCTTCCGTATTTGTGTTGTACATTGGTTAGAAAGAATCTGGGAGTGAATCTGAGTTTGAAGATGATGTGTAACTAATTCAAAACTACTCAGTATTCTGAACACTGGTGCAAAGATAATATACATTCCTGTATCAACTTTAGTCCACTCTGGCTCTAGAGAGATCTGCTCTAGGTTGCAGACTGTTGAGAGTGTCTCTTCTGCCTTCGCCATCCATGATCTCCCTCACTTGATGCCTTGCCCTTTGCTGAGTTCAGCTCTGGTAGAAAGGGATAGTTTGCTGTGCCAGCAGTCCTGAGATATGTCTTCACCTGCACATATGCCTGCCTTACTTTCATGCTGGGCATATCCAGCAAGCAGCGCATAGCTATGATTGGAGTATCTCTGGTGCACCCCAGAACTGCACTCATGGCCTCATTTTGGATTCTTTCAAGCCTGGTTATTTGAATCATGGACAAAGTCAGAAAGATTGAGATCATACTCAACCACCAACATCACCAATACCTGCATCCTTCCATGGTCTTCACTGCAATGAGCCCATTCTTTGCTTTATGAATGACAATGTCCATGCGGTGGTTGAAAGATAGCATCTGTCAAATATGATCCCAAGGTATTTCAAACAATGTTCCCTCTTGATGGTTTCACATTTGTACTGCACTGCCTGAAGGATGGTCTTCACAGATCTGTTGTCTAATGAGCACCACAGGAGTTTGGCCTTGGTGGGGTTTATCACCGTGTTGTTGTTCTCACACCAACCCATGATACGGTCAATATTTTCTTGAATGTGGTTAATTATCCTGTCTGGAATTTCCATGTACATATGTCAGGATGTTGTCCACATATGTGAGTGTTCATCTAGTGCTGGTCTGGTGTAGCAGTGCAATCCTGGTAGTGTATATGTTGAAAAGCACTGGTGACAGCCTTGAGATAGTCCTGATGCAATAATGTTAGGCTCCGAGGTCCATGATTCATATAGTAGTGCCACAATTCTCCTTAGAAGCACTGAAGCTACCCTCGCATGATTCAGCCATCAACGCCCATCTCTGTCATAAGGCACAGGAGTGTTTTATGGTCAACTTTGTTATAGGCATCCTCCGGGTCCAGTGCAACAACTGCCATCTCTTCTTTCCTCTGAAACCCTTCATATACATCATATGCTAGTAACAATGCATTGCTCATTGTGTCTCTGCTGGGTGGATAGCCATCTAATGTGCATGGAAGCTGTCTGCCATTCTCCAGTTCCCATGTCAGTTTCTTAGTTATGATCTTCTCAAGCACTTTACCATAAACGTTCTGCCAAGTCAATGTTGTCTTTGTCTCTCTCTCTCTGAACCTTAAGTGCCCAGGGCACATGGGGCTTCCGCAAGGGTTTTCCATAAATGCCTGTCCTTCGCCTTTTTTTCTGCTCTTGCCCAGGTGAGCCCTCTATTGCTCAACATCCTTTCTGTTGTTCTTCTCCATGTCTCTTTTGGTCTACCCTTACTTCTGCTCCCCTGTGGTGTCCATCTTAGTGCTATTTTTGGTAGTGAGTTGTCAGTCATTCGGAGCACATGTCCCAACCATCGCCATCGTCTTTCCTCAATAATTGTTGTCAGTGGTTTCATCTGCATTTCTGCTAATAAGATGTTACTTCTTATGGTGTTTGGCCAAAATATTTTTCTAATGTCTTTGTCTAGTTTTGAAAAAATGAAGGCCTACCACATCTTTCATCATCTTTGATTAAATTCTGCCATCTTAAAGCACCTGAACCATTCAGAACATGGTCCACTTCAAAGAAGTCTTTTTAAAGACTGTTTTCAAATATTCAACACACAAATGATGGCCATATCACATCACTAGTTTCTCTGTAATATACCTGATAGAATGGTAGTGAGATGTGTGCAGTTCCTATAAAATCCATAGTTTTAAGGGTCACTGAGATGAATAGTGACACTCCCGATGCCATTTAAGTCCAAGTTCAGCCTCCAACAGCATGGGGGCCCAAGGGGTGGGGGTGGGATGGGGGTGACATAAAAATGAATGTGTGTGGGTGTGTGTGTATGTTAGAGCATCACGCTGGAACACCTGGAGCAATTTCAACCAAACTTGGCACATAAAGTTTTATGACTTACAATCTTGACAGTGCACCGTGGGGGTTAGATCATCTCTAGGATACCCCTATGACCCCTAGGGATTGGGGTGACATGTAAAAATAATTGAAAATGAACAATATTATTGAATCCATAGTTTTCAGGATCGCTGAAATGAATAACGACACTCCCAATAACGTTTGAGTCCAAGTTCAGCCCCAAACAGCATTGGGGGGGGGGGGGGCACACAGGGGTGGGAGTGGGATGTGGTGACATGCACAAATAATAGAAAACAACTGATATTAGTGTCGAATCCATAGTTTTTGGGGTCACTGAGATGAAAAGAGACACCCCCAATGCTGTTTAAGTCCAAGTTCAGTCCCCAATGGCATGGGGAGCCCTAGGTGTGGAGGTGGGATGGGGTGATATGTAAAAATAATCAAAAACAACCAATGTTAGTGTCGAATCCATAGTTTTCGGTGTCACTGAGATGAATAGTGACCCTCCCGATGCCATTTAAGTCCAAGCTCAGCCCCAATCGGCATGGATTCCTAGGGGCAAGGGTGTGATGTGGTGACATGCACAAATAATTGAAAATGACTGATATTAGTGTCAAATCCATAGTTTTTGGGGTCACTGAGATGAACAGTGATACTCCCGATGCTGTTTAAGTCCAAGTTCAGTCACCATCGGCATGGGGGCCTAGGGGTTGGGTGAGATGGTGGTGACATGTCAAAATAATAAAAAACTACCAATATTAGTGTTGATTCCATAGTTTTCGGGGTCAGTGAGATGAATACTGACAATCCTGATGCCGTAGTCCATGCTCAGCCCCAATCAGCATGGGGTCCTAGGGGTGGTGGAGTGACATGTACAAACAATTGAAAATGGCCAATATTATTGTCGAATTTATAGTTTTCAGGGTCGCTGAGATGAATACTGGCATTTGCAAGTTCAGCCCCCACTGGCATGGGGGGGGGGGGGGGGGAGTGGTGAAAAATAAAACGTCCAAATTGACCTCGATTAGTGTTGAATCCATAGTGTTTGGGGTTGCTTAGCTGATTGGTGACAGTCCTGATGACAATTAAGGCCATGATTAGTCGAACAGAAGGAATAGAACTCTGTAGAACCATCTAGACTCTGCAGAACCTTCTAGAAGGTTGTGGAACTGAAAAGACCTCTGTAGACTCTTCTAGAAGGCTCTTAAAATGAATAGAACATTGTAGAACTGTCTAGAAGGTTGTAGAAATGAACAGAACTTTGTTTATTGGGATAAATAAATACTCGGGCAACACCGGGTAATCAGCTAGTGTGTGTGTATGTATATATATATATATATCATGGTTGATTATAAAAAAGGAGATGACATAAGTCTGTCATGTAATGAGAAGAAACAGTCAGAGAAACCCAAAACAAGCTATCAAGTCGAACACAACAGCTGAAGAAAAAGAGGCTGATCACATGAAACTCTAAAGAGGACACTGTTAAGGGAGGCCAGTTTAGTGGGCATAACATCCCTTGATGAGGTTGAAAAGCTTGCAGAAAACAGGAAAACTTGGCAAACTACCATGCGAACCCTATGTGATATTTAACGGCACAGGATGTAAGATGTTTTATATACATATATATATTTGTTGTTGTCGTTGTTGTTAAAATCAGACCTTGCATTAACAGTTATCAGTGAAATCATTATGCATCAAGGCAAATTTCAATTTGTTCAATGACAACAGACAAATAATGATACAAGGTACACCGAATAGATGCTTTTTTCACCACAAGAATAAACTGACAAAGTGGATTAAAAATAACAAAATCTTTTGACCCTCTTCTTATCTTATATCTTATATCCTTCCCTTGGACCCTCTATAGCTCTCAAAATAGAAACTGTCATAACATAAACATTTTATACACACAGTATATAAAGAATATTGAAAATTGAACAGACTCTGCAAAGAATTTGGAATGAAGAAATGGAAAGCAGGGTATATAAACTGTGTACATACATACACTGACCACTACTTACCGTGTCACAGTATTTTTATTGTCTGTATAAGCTAATACCCACCTTGATCATTCTGACATTATCAGCCTCAAGCTCAAAAATAGTCACCTCATGTGAATGAATAATCTCTTCTAGGTATTTTATCTGATGAAGGATTGCATATGAAATAAAAACAGTCTGATATAAAGAAATTTATCTAGAAATAAGCTATTAAACTGCAAATTTTATCTTCAGTTCAGTTTTAGAACAGCCACTTATAATTATCACAGTATATCAATATGAAAAATAGTACTCAAGATAAATGATGCAGTTTTAATAAATAAATATGGGCACAACTAGGCAATTTTAAATGTATTTGCATTAGAAAAGTTGTGGATTTATGACTCACTGTCAAAGTGCTATCAGCCCTGTTTTTATGTGCTTGAAGCTGCATGCACTTATTGCACTGGGGATGATGAGTTGTCATTCATCCTTGCAAAATACTCCAACAATCTTACTCTTTTGTTGTTAAGTGTGGTCTTAGTGAATGGGAGTTTAGCACACTACATTCATTCATTCATTCATTTGCATGTCCCTTGTGGAACTTTGCCTCCCTAACAGCACTCCTGTAGGCCTCTCGGCTGTGAGCAAGATTGCCTGCTGCTGATGCATCCATTTGCAGATCATCAACGATGTCTTGCAGCCATCTTCACCTTGGTCTTCCTCTCTTTCTTTTTATGTATCCTTCCAAGACAGTTTTCTCTAGATTATCATGACGTTTAATGTGTCCAAAATATTTAAGTTTTCTCACTTTAATCCTCTTTACTAGCCAGCCTTCTTCAATATTAAGTTCTTGTAGTATGGATATATTTGTTCTTTTTTTCTGTCCATGATATTTGAAAAACTCTTCTGTAGCATTTACATTTGAAGGCATTTATGTGTTTCTCAGCTGTTTTGTTAAGTGTCCAGGTCTCACAGGCATATGTTGCGATGGGAAAAATGCATGCCCTTAAAAATCTTCTTTTTTTAGTTCTGTCTGTTCCTTTCCACAGATTCTTTAGTTGGTTTACTTTCTGAAGAGTGATAGATGTTCTCCTTTTAATTTCCCTCATTGTATCTCCATTACTTGTTAGTAGTGATCCAAGATATTCAAAACTCTCCACTTCTTCCAGTTTTTCCTCATTGATACATACTTCAGCTGCCTTGTTTGTCAGTTGTCATCAATTTAGTTTCTTTGCATTCAGATAGAGGTTTTGCTTTTCGCTGTTCTTACAGACTGACATAATTAGTTTTTCCATTCCTTTCTGTGTTGTGGACAGTAGTACTGTGTCATCAGCATATCTAATCTCTGGTATTTCATAACCTCCAATTGTTATGGCATCATAATATTCTTTGTCTACATCTTCTCTAACATTCCTCATTATATTTTCAGTATACAAGTTAAATAAGTAAGGTGACAATATGCATGCCTGATGGACCCCTTGTTTTATGTCAAACCAAGTTGTTGTTTCACCATTTATTCTTACTGCTGCCTGTTGGTCTAGATACAGCAGTGACGTTAATTGTATCAAATGTGTTGGAAATCCCATTTTTTCCATTATTTCCCAAAGTTTCTGGTGTTGTACATAATGAAATGCCTTTGAGTAGTCTCATTCATTCATTCATTCATTCATTTGCATGTCCCTTGTGGAACTTTGCCTCCCTAACAGCACTCCTGTAGGCCTCTCGGCTGTGACAATATGCACCCCTGATGGACCGCTGTGTTTTATGTCAAACCAAGTTGATGTTTCACCATTTATTCTTACTACTGCTTGTTGGTCTAGATAAAGCAGTGATTTTTTGAGTAGTCTATAAAATATAAATATAGATTCATATTAAACTCTCTGCATTTCTCTATTACTAATCTTATATTGAATATATGATCTCTTGATCCTCTTCCTTGCCTGAAACCAGCTTGGACCATATTGACTTCTTCTTCTATTTTCATACGAAGTCTAACCATTATGATTTTTAACTGAATTTTACAGGCACGACTAATCAGGGCAACAGTTCTGTAGTTTGTGCATAATTTCAGGTTACAATTTTTTGGCAGTGGTATGAATACAGTTCTTTTCCATTCTTTTGGCCAAATACCTGAATGCCATTTCTTTTTACATAGTTCATGACAGATTGTTGCACATTCCTTTCCTCTTGCTTATCCTGGTGATTTACTTTACTGTCTACAGTACCTCTGAATTGGTTACTTTGTCCTGCCATATGACTATCATTTTTTAGCAAAAAGCAGAGAAGGTGGAAGCTGTTAAATTTTGTCTCTCATATCTTATATGTTGTCCACATTTCAGTTCTATGTAAAATAGTGAAAAACATAATAAATTAGAACCTTTGTCTTCAGTGATAACATTCTGTTGTTCCATGCCCTTTTCTTTAATTTGCCTAATGTGTTTAGCTGTCTTTTCTATTTATGTGTGATATCTTCATTTGCAAACAACCCTACTGTTGCTTCATTTTGCTCATTTTACTCATGTTTACTTGGTTCATGACAAAGTATTTTCAAATTCTTAATGAACTACTAACAGTAATAGCCCACCATTTCATCTCATGGGCAGTCATTCCTATTTTACATCATTTCTGCTTATTAAGTTTGAAAATGTTTGTTGAATGTAAATAAACTTTATTCACAAAAAAGTATAGTGATTTGAAGATTAATTGTCATACTCATTCAAGACAGTTTATGCTGTGAATCAAAGTTTTGTTACTCTCACCTGATGTTGTAATTTATTGTTGTATCTTCTCTGCTTCAATTCTTCTAGTCTTATACCATCAATCTTTGAATGCCATTCAGTAACCTTTTGAGCTCCTCTTCCATCTCTCAGTGTTTCTATAAGCTCCTGAAGACTAGACTGTTGCAGGGACAGTGCTGCAATTTTGTCATCCATGTCTTGTTTCTGAGCTTGTATCTACAACATAATTGGAAGACAGTTCAGTATAAAAATATGCAATGCAATTAGACCATTAAACATCATAATTTACAAACAACAAAATGCAACTTTTATAACAACTTTACAAGGCCTATATGATATATAAAACTAGAAGATTTAAAGATATGTACACATTTAAATTAGATTAACTGAAATGACATGATAAACAACCACATAAAAACATATGTTTTGGCACCACTGAAAATGTATCTTTTCTTGCATGGTGTGTGCATATATGCACAAGGAACTCTCTAGGCAACTACTGTAATTGTTTGACTTGTTAAAGACTCTGGTCTCTGCGATTGATCTAGTAGCCTCAATTCTGCTACACTGATATACTCTGTGTAACATTACATAACCCAGGAACAATTAAGGTAGAGTTCATACACGACTGTGACTTGTATAGAAAAATCAACTTAACATGTCACCTCACAGCTGTGTTACAAACATAAATCAATAACCACCTAACTCTGGGGACTACAAGAGAATCTGATTTATTAATGAAAGCACATTTGTTTGTGGGTGTTGCCAGAATGGGAGTATGTTAAAAGACTGATGGAGTTACAAGAATATGAAGTAGTGTCCGGGCGACTTGACGTCGCCATGGGACAATCTCTCAAACGGCGAGATGGTGAAGGACATTGCTTCTTACAGATATTTCTACACTCAAAACTAAAAATCTGAGGAACTGTCCTGAAAAGGACAATCTTAAAAACCACTAAGCATTTCTACGACTTACTACTATTATGAGAGCAGAACTAACTACTAACTATAGAGGAAAACTTCATTATAGAGGAGAACTTCTAAATACTAACTATAGAGGAGATCTTAATTGAATCTACATTTTGAAGGCTTCTCACTTCTGCCAGTCCTAACCATTTAATGTCATCTGCTTCTTCCTGCATCTCCTACCTTACAAGTACAAATGAGTGCGACTTTGCAACGGATTTTCCCGCTGCACACACCTATAAATATCCTAACTTAACTCCCTGCAGGGGAGACTACTATCTTATTATATATCCAACCCTATTATCTAATCCTATACTGTTACACAGAGAAGAAACAGAAATTAAATTGACAAAAGATTGTTGAGTGTCTACAGAATAGAAAATAAACAGTCATGGACACATTAAATGTCATGATAATATAGAGAAGACCATTTTGGAAGGGTGCATAATGGGAAAAAAGAAACAGGAAGGTCAAGGCGAATATCGCTGCAAGACATCATTGATGATCTGTAAATGGATGCATCAGCAGCAGGCCATTTTGCTCACAACCGAGAGGCCTACAGATGTGCTGTTAGGGAGGCAAAGTTCCACAAGGGACATACAAATGAATGAATGAATGGTGAGGGATGAGACCACAGCAAAAAAAATTAATAAATGAACAAAAAAATTCTCTTAAGTATAGTGTTTTTAAAAATTTCTTTATTGAAGTTTAATAAAGTTTTATACTGCCATGATCTTAGTGGTAAATGATGCACTTGCATTGAACATGGCTTTGGTAAGACATTGATTGACACAACTTAAGTATACATATTTTGCCCTTTTAGGTTAGTTAAAAAAAAAAGAAAGATAAATGCAACCAGGTAATATGGTGCTAGTCAATGTGAATTTGATGCAAGAAAAAATGGATACTGTGTCTTCACTGGCTAGCAAAATAGGACAGTAAAAAATTAACAAGGAAAAACAAAAATAATGAAACTTCCCATTAATAGTCCATGTGCAAATTAAGTCCGAAATATAAAGAATTGTTTCACTATTTCACAGTGTGTAGTACGCCGGTCAGGCTCTCATAACAATGTCCTCTTTAGAGTTTCAAGTGTCGACCTCTTTTTCTTTGGCCTAATGTGTCCACTTGACAGCTTGTTTTGAGATTCTCTAACTGTTTCTTCTCATCACGTGACTGACATATCTACATTATCTATGCACTGTTCTTGAATACATTCCACTTAATCCAAGCATTTTCCTTAGGCATTTGTTTTCAAAAGAGTCTAATTTGTTTTCTATTTCTTTAGTTTTTCTGCTTTCTCATGCATAAATAAAGGTGGACATTACATTTGAATTGGATAATTTTAGCTTGGTTTTTGTGCTTATAACTTTTGAGTGCCATATATTCTCAAGATTCTAGAAGGTCAATGCAGCTTTTGCAATTCTAATTCTAAAGGAATTCTGGTGTCACCATCATGGTATGCAAATTGGTGTACTTCTTCAACATCTGTTCTTTCTACATATATTTTTCTTTTTTGATTAATGGGAAGTTTATTTTTGTTTTTTCCTTGTTAATTTTAAGTCCTATTTTGCTAATCAGTGAAGACAGTGTATCTATTTTTTTGTGTGCATGGAACTGACATTGTCACTGATAAGAGTTATGTCATCTGCAACATCAAGATCTTCTAGCGTGTGAGTGGTTCCTGTGTTGACTGTACAAACATATCCATTGTATGCTGCTGGAGGTCCTCTCAGTTCATCTTGTGGAGTCAGGAGACATGAGAGTAGAGCTACTGGCCAAAAAATACAATGGAAGAAAACAACCAAAAAGCAAGAACTTAAAATAATGCAGTGGAATGCTGAGGGTGTCAGCAGTGTTAGAGATGGCTATAGCAAAAAGGTGGAACTAGAGAACATACTTTTTGCAGAGCAGGTAAATATATGCTGCATACAGGAGACACACCTAACCAAAGATGCCGCCTTTAAAATCAGAGGCTACCAGTGTTTTAGATCAGACCGACAGGACAGAAGAAAAGGAGGAGTACTCACACTTGTTAAGAATAACATCAGCACATGTCAGGTGGGAGTGTTCATGGAAGGAGCCGGATATCAGATGATCCATCTAAAAAGTAGTAATACAGATTTCCACCTCCTTAACTATTACTGTCCTAATGACCGCCCACTTGCTTTAGAAACAATCCCACACAAAGAGAGACTGATGGTCTGTGACCAATGTGAACAAGAAAATATGTATGTCATAATAGTAAAAAACCAAAAAAAAGCTGTAAATGAATCAGTCATATGGTCTGATGGGACCTTAGCAACACCGCTACTGTAAAACAGCCATGTGATGGATATCAGAGGGAAAAAGAAAAAGAGCCCAATCAAACTGCAGAAGCAGAAATGAGTAGCATGGCTGAGACACAATATGATGGCTGACCGCTGAGAGGTGGATGAATTTGTTTCTGCCCTGCAAGATGCCTCAGGACATACTGCTGATTGTCAACTACAGACATGGATGGATGGATGAACAAACTGTTTTTGCAACAGATCTGTGTAAATCTGTCAAATATACTGTTGAAGAATGATTGCCACAAGATTCTGTCCTTAGCAGCATCTTGTTCTCTCAAATCTGTTCACATTATTTCCAAACTTTATTATTGCTGATGATTTGTTATATGGACATCTGGCCACCAAGAGACAAAGGTATTTAAATCTACTGCAATTTCTGGATGTTAAAGATTGATGCTAGTAAAACCATATAAACCAAACTCAGAGTAACATTTGATAATGCTCACATCACAAGAGAAGCAAAATGAAAATAACCTTGGTATGAAGTCAGAAAACTAAACTTTCAGAAGCTTATTGATGGTTTTGCCAAAAAAAAAAACAAAACATCAAAATGCCTAAATTTATTAAAGTGACTTACAAGTACACCTTGAGGAGCTGACAAACAACACTGAGATAACTATTTAAGGATCTTAGGTTACAACTTCCCCAGCATGTAACAATGTCAAAGAGCATATGTACACAAACAGACAAAATCCAAAGCCCTTATTCATTTGTAGGGGAATGAGTTCATCATTCTTGGCTGTATGTGTAACTGATGCAAACATAGAAGCATTATATATAAAAGTCAACAGTCAACCATTTAAAACAGAGAATAATATAAAAAGTATATTCCCTTATCATCCCAACAAGAAATGTTTGATGAATGAAGTATAACAAAAGACTGAAACTAAAAACTTCACACCAGCGCTAATAGTTGAACACTTCAACACAAGACACCAACTTCCTAAAAAAGGAAAAAAGTGTATGCCTAGAAAAATGCCAGCCAATCCACTAAATAATAAGCATATTTCCTCAAATTAATACTTCATTCAATTAAAACTGCAAGTACACTTACATCTTACATCCTTCATGTACCGCTAAATGTCACATAGGGCTCGCATGTTAGTTCACCAAGATTTCCTGTCTTTGGTGAGTTTTTCAATCTCATCAAGGGATGTTATGCCCACTGAACTTGCCTCTCTTAATAATGTCCTCTTTAGAGTTTCATGTGGTCGGCCTCTTTTTATTCGGCCTTTTGTGTTACACTTGATATATTTATATAGTTTTGGGATTCTCTGGTTGTTTCTTCTCAGCACATGACCACATATGCCCATCTTCTTTTTCTGATCATCAATGAGACTGATTGTTGTTTGCTCATCTGTCTGATCTCTGCACTGTTCTTGAATTCATTCCACTTTATACAGAGTATTTTCCTTAGGCATTTGTTTTAAAAAAAGTCTAATTTGTTGTCTATTTCTTTAGTTGTTTTCCAGCTTTCACATACATAAATGAGGGTGGTTATTACATTTGAATTGAATAATCTTAACTTGGTTTTTGTGCTTATAACTTTTGAATTCCATATGTTCTCAGGACTCTTGAAGGTCAATGCTGCTTTTGCAATTCGAATTCTAACTTCCTTTCTGATGTCACCATTCTGGTCTATGTAGCTGTTCCTTCTGTGTATATTTTTCCTTCATGGTTAATGAGAAGTTTCATTATTTTTGTTTTATCCTTTTTAATTTCAAGTCTTATTTTATTAGCCATTGAAGATAAGGTATCTGTTTTTCTTGCATTGATTTCACATTGTCACTAATAAGAGTTATGTCATCTGCAAAATCAAGATATTCCAGTTGGGTCCCATGTACATTTTACCTGTGCAGCATTTTTTCTATAAATTAGAAAATGTAAAGATGGAAAAGGAAAGGATGAAGATCAACATACTAGGAATGCGTGAAGTTAGATGGACAGGTGCAGGGAAGATAAACTCTGATAAATATACAATAATATACTCAGGAAGCAAGAAACATGAACGAGGAGTAGGAATAATATTTGACGAAAAATTTGATGAACAAACAGAAAGGACAATTGTAGGATATTTGAACATCTCAGACCGAGTCCTGCTAGCCCAACAGAAAGGACAACCAATAAACATAAATATTATACAAGTGTACGCTCCAACATCTGAAAGTTCTGAAGAAGATGTACAACTATTTTATAATGACATAGAGACAGCCCTAAAACACACAGTCACATGAAGTTACTATAGTCATGGGAGATTTTAATGCCATAGTTGGTAAAGGAAGAACTTCAGACATCGTTGGTGATTATGACTGGGGGAGAGGAATGACAGAGGTAGTAAATGAATTGAATTGGCAAGAATACATAGCATGGTTGTAGGAAACACCTGGTTTAAACAACATCCCTGAAGACTGGCAACGTGGTGCAGCCCAGACAAAACGACTTTTAACCAGAAAGAGGTTCTAAGGACTGCTATTGCCAGAGGTGGGGTGGAGAATTCGATCTCCACTCCAACAGCGTGCGTCTCCAACAGCCTCTGGCAGTCAAGTCCAGCTCCTGGCCTTCCCGTGGCAGAACTGTTTAAACTGACAGGAGAAGGGGTGAAGGCGAATATCTGGTGCCTGAAAACCAGACACTTAGGGTAGATGAGTGGCACGTTTGGTAGCTCATCTACCGTTGCTGGCGAGATTCTTCAGCTGCCGTGCGTGGAGTGGTGCTCCTCCCAGCCAATGAAGAAAGGTGCAAAAGGGGTTGCCACACGGCACCACTGCAGAAAAAGTGGTAGAAAGGATAAGGCGAAGCAAACAGTCAAATCATGACACCTCTGGTCTAGAGGTCTGCCACATCCTGAGTGCAATCATATCGAGTGAAATACATGAACCGGCTTAACCCAGAGGTTAAGACACTGCTGGCGAGACTCTTCGAATGCCGCGTGAGGAGTGAAGCTCCTCCCGGTCAAGGAAGAAAATGCAGAAAAGAAATAAAGGTTGCTGTGCGGCGCCAATGTGAAAAGGTGAAGGAAAAGATAAAGTGAAATTTAATCGGTATGTCCAGTAGTATCGCCGTGAGAGCTACACATACCACGGTGCCTCTGCTCTAGAGGCCAGCCACGTCCGAAATACACCTACGCTGGTGAAATATGCCTAAACCGGCACACACCAGAGGTGAAACTTGATGGCCAGGCATGTCACACCACCTCCGCTCTAGAGGTTGGTCACGCCCGATATACACCCATACTGGTGAAATATGCCTAAACCGGCTTATACCAGGGGTGAAACTTGAAGGCTACACATGCCGCGGTACCTCTGGTCTAGAGGTTGGTCACGTCCCAAACATGCCCATACTGGGATAATATGCCTAAATCAGCTCAACCCAGGGGTGGAAGTCACTAGTGGCGAGGATTCATCCTCCTGACAAAAGCTCCATCCTGGTCACAACTAGGAAAGGTAGCGGCCACGATCACAAAATGCTGAAGTCGGAGACACTGGACCAGGGCAGTCTAGACAGGCAACCACCTCTCACCCGGCGGGATGTATGCATATCCTAATCAAGCTGGGGTTTTCCGGTAAGAAAGTCCAACACTGGACTGGATGGGCAACCACCTCTCACCCAGCGGGGATATGCTGATATTCTAAACACATCAAGGTCTTCTGGTGAGAAAGTCCAACTCTAGACTAAACTGGTGCAACGAAAACCACGGTGTCACGCAATCCGCTTCTGAGACCCACCAAGAATTCAGGCTCAAGCCCTGAGATACTCTGAACTTCCTGTGGTCCTCTCGGGGATCTCGTGTGGTCCTTTCAGGACCACGGGACTTAACGAGGACCACAGGCATAAATTCAGTAGGATCACAGGGCGGTCTTGGTGGTAGAAGCGAATGAAGAAGAAGAAGAAGAACCAGAAAGACTACATATAAATCAACAAACGATTCTGCAATGCATTACTGACAACAAAAACCATGCCAGGAGCTGACTGCAATTGTGACCATGACCCACTCTGTGGAAAAATTAGAATAAAGCTAAAGAAAGCATGCAGAAAAGTGAGAAACATCAAACTGAATACAGAACTCTTTAAAAATGACCAAAAACAGCAAGAACAATACAAAGTTATTATAACAAATAGATACAATGCAACAGCAAAGATAAATAGTATAGACGAACAGTGGGCAATGTTAAGAGATTCTATCCACCAAACTGTTAAGGAGATGATACCACCAAAAAAAGAAGCCTCTAAAAATAAATGGATCACAGACGACATCTTAAGAGTGATGGACAAGAGGAGGAGTAAAATAACGAGGAAAAATATAGCAAGATAATAATATAATAATATAAAGAAATAAGACGCAAATGCAGAGAAGCAAAATAAGTGTGTTTAAATGAACAGTGCAGACAGATAGAGGACTCTCATAATAAAGACAGCAAAAACATGCATAAACGAATTAGTGAACTCACAGGCAGGAAAACAAAATATACCACAGGATGCCTGAAATCAACAGAAGGTAAAATGTTAATGGGAAAAGAAGACATTGTGGACAGGTGGACAGAGTATATTGGTCAGCTACATGGAGGAGAAAGACCAGAATTAACACCAGATACTGAAAACTGTGATGGACCACCAATACTTGAAGATGAAATCATAGATGCCATCAAACACATGAAGAAAGGAAAAGCGATTGGGCCTGATAATATAACAATAGAAGAAATAGAGGCATTAGAGGAGACAGGAATAAAAATAATAACCAAGTTACTGAATGACATTTACAACAGTGGTTATATTCCCAGTGACCTGATTAAATCCACCTTCATAGTACTACCAAAGAAACCAGGTGCAAAGGAATGTGATGACCACCGGACTATCAGCCTCTCATGTCACATAACAAAGCTACTTCTGAGAATCATTATGAGAAGAACAAGGAAAAAGATAAACATGGAAATAGCAGATGAACAGTTTGGATCTGTTGAAGGAAAGGGAACACACAATGCCATTTATGCTTTACAAACACTAGCAGAAAGAGCTTTAGAAGTGCAGAAAGATCTCTACTTATGCTTCATTGATTACACCAAGGCATTTGACAAGGTGAAACATAATGAAATTATTAAAATGATTGAAGACATCAATATAGATGGCAAAGACCTGAGGATTTTAAAACATTTATACTGGCAGCAAGAAACAGCAATTCAAGCTGAAAACAGAACTGGAAAATATCAACCTATAAAACAAGGGGTGCAACAAGGATGTGTACTATCTCCAGACCTTTTTTCTCTGTACAGCGAGAATATTCTAAGAACAATCATCACAGAACCAGGCATAAAAATTGGAGGATACAATATTAACAACCTTCGGTATGCTGACGACACAGTACTGATAGCTGAGAACCAACATGACCTGCAAAATCTCTTGGATAAAGTTGCCAAAGAAAGTGAACAGAAAGGCCTTACTTTGAACATGAAAAAAGACAGACTATGGTTATATCTAAGAAACAGAATCCACCAACATGCAGAATAAAATTAAAATGAACTATTCTAAAGCAGGTGCAGAAATTCAAATACCTTGGAGCAGTAATAACTTCAGATGGGAAATGCAGAAAAGAAATTAGGAACAGAATAGGCCAAGCAAAGATTGCATTTCAGAGATGAATGTTAGAAAACGAGTCCTAAAATGCTATATTGAACCTATCTTGTTATATGGAAGTGAATCATGGACAATAGGCAAGTCTGCACAAAAATCATTGGAAGCAGCAGAAATGTGGTTTATTAGAAGAATGTTGTGAATCCCATGGACAGCAAAAATAACTAATGAAGAATGTATGAGAAGAGCTGGAGAGACAACAAATCTTGTCAAAAAATATAAGAGAGAGACATTGTACTTTCATAGGACATGCAATGAGAAGAGGGGGCATTGAAAATATTATAACAACAGTAAAAATAGAAGGAAGAAGATCAAGAGGAAGACTAAGAGAAATGATACTGGACAGTCTGACGAGATGGTGTGAGAGGAGATCACCAACTGAGCTGATGGCCTGCATGAAGGATCATGTACTTTGGAGAAGCATAATAGCCAACGCCACTCGGCACAGCACCTGATGATGATGATGAGCATTTTTTCATTATGAAGTCTGGCAATTCCAAAAAATAAGGGAGATAATATACATTCTTGTTTCATGCCCATTTCAATCTGGAACCATTCACTCATTCATTCTTCTGTGTTGACTGCACAAACATATCTGTTGTAGAGAATGAACGAACGAACAAACATACTTTATTTTCAAAGTGTTACGAACTGGCATGCATCTTTCCCATTGCAACATATGCCTGTGAGACCTGGACACTTAACAAAACAGTTGAGAAACTCATAAATGCCTTTGAATGTAAATGCTACAGAAGAGTTTTTCAAATATCATGGACACAAAAAAGAACAAATATATCCAAACTACAAGAACTTAATATGAAGAAGGCTGGCTAGTAAAGAGGATTAAAGAGAGAAAACTTAAATATTTTGGACACATTAAACGTCATGATAATCTAGAGAAGACCGTCTTGGAAGGGTACATAACAGGAAAAAGAAAGAGAGGAAGACCAAAACAAAGATGGCTGCAAGACATCGTTGATGATCTGCAAATGGATGCATCAGCAGCAGGCCATCTTGCTCACAGCTGAGAGGCCCACCGGAATGCTGTTTGGGAGGCAAACAAGAGACAAGCAAATGAATGAATGAATGAATGAATATGAATTGGGCATGCAGACCTGTCTGACATTCTGCCCTTCATCATCCAGTTTTCACTCAGTCACAGTCAGTCAGCATTTGTTAATGAGGATAATAATCATGAAGACACACTTAAACGATTACATAAATAAATAATAAATTTATCTCATCTCCATATTCTGTATACTCTGATTCCTAATGATTTTGACAATTTTAGAAGGTATTCCATATATTCTTAAAATTCTCCACAATGAATCTCTGTGTCTTTTTTTAGTCTATAAAAAGTTCAGGATTAATGATTTTTGCTTTTCAATATGTTCTTCAAGTATTATTCTTATAGTAAAAATCTGGTTGAGACAGCTTCTCCCTTTTCGAAATCCTACTTGTTCTTTTCTCATTGCACTATATCATTAATTCTATTCAGAATGACTTTGCAACATACTGGTGACACAACTGATAGTAAGGTTACTCCTCACTAGGTATTGCAATTGCTAAAGTTGTCTTTTTTTGGTATTTTAACAATGATTCTTTTTTTGCATTTAGAAGGGACTTTTTCTTCTTTCCAAACTTTATTAAACATTCTCTACAGTTGGTTCATGTTGTAACTGTTAACAGCTTTTAACATTTCGGTTGTTATTTTATTTTCACCTACAGCTTTGTTGTTAGCCAATAGACAGATAATTATGGAATTCATACAGCACAGCCATAATCACAGCAGCAAAAGCAAGTGCTAGATTGCAGTCAACAAGTAGAAAAGCATGGATATCAGATAACACATGGAAATACATACATGACAGACAAGCAGCCAAATTAGCCATGTGGAATGTAAAGACAAATCTTGAAAAAGTTTTGGCAAAAGCAACATACAAAGGACAATAAAGTAAAAAGTTCAACTAGAAGAGACAAAAAAGAATATATGGCAAAAGAAGCAAAAAATGCAGCAAAAACAGGAGACAGCAAAACTCTATATAACATACAGAAGAAGCTAACAGATGCTATTATCTCCAGAGAAAGACTAGTCTTTAGCAAAACAGGCAACCTATTAACATCAAGTAAAGACCAAAATGATAAGAGAGAGAAAATGTACTTTCATAGGACATGCAATGAGAGGAGGGGGCATTGAAAATATTATAACAACAGGAATATCAGAAGGAAGAAGATCAAGAGGAAGAGCAAGAGAAATGATACTGGACAGTATGAAGGGATGGTGTGAGAGGAGATCACCAACTGAGCTGATGGCCTGCATGAAGGATCGTGTACTCTGGAGAAGCATAACAGCCAACGCCAGTCGGCACGGCACCTGATGATGATGATGAAAGACCAAAGCAAGGATGGGCTGAACACTTCCAAGAAATACTTAATTGACCACACCCAAATGAATTAATAAATCTTGAAACCAATTTACCAGTCCCACAACTAAATGTCAACTTAGATGAAGTTACACTGAATGAAACTGAAACAACAGTGAATCTAATGGCTAACAACAAAGCTGTAGGTGAAGAAGAAACAACAGTCGAAATGTTAAAACCTATTAACAGTGACAACATGATCAACTACAGAGAATGTTTAATAAAATTTGGAAAGAAGAAATGGAAACAAGGAATCATTGTTAAATACAAAAAAATGCCAACCTTAGTGACTGCACTAACTGGGGGGGGGGGGGGAGTGAAGGGGGTTGTAACCTTACTATCAGTTATGTCAAAGGTGTTTTGTAAAGTGATTCTGAATAGAATTAAGGATGCAGTGCATACTGCAATGAGAGAAGAACAGGCAAGATTTCAAAAAGGGAGAAGCTGTCTCGACCAGATCTTTACTCTCAGAATAATACTTGAAGAACATATTGAAAAGCAAAAACCATTAATCCTGAACTTTATAGACTTTAAAAAGGCGTTTTATAGCATACAAAGAGATTCATTGTGGAGAATTTTAAAACTATATGGAATACCATCTAAAATTGTCAACATCATTAGAGATCTTTACAATGGATATGTTTGTGCAATCAAGACAGAAGAAGGAATGAGTGAATGGTTTCAGATTGAAACAGGCATGAAACAAGGATGTATATTATCCCCCTTGCTTTTTGGAATTGCCATAAACTTTATAATGAAAAGATGCTGTACAGGTAAAACTGGCACTGAATGGGTACATGGGACCCAAATAGAAGATCTTGATTTTGCAGATGACATAACTCTTATCAGTGACAATGTGAAAGTGATGCAGGAAAAAACATATTCCCTGTCTTTCTTGGCTAGCAAAATAGGTCTTGAAATTAACAAAGACAAAACAAAAATTACGAAATTTCTCATTAATCAAGAAGGCAAAATATATGTAGAAGGAACGGCTGTTAATGAAGTAAACCAATTTGCATACCTTGGCAGCTATATGGACCAGGATGGTGAGACACGGAAGGAAGTTAGAATTAGAATTGCAAAAGCAGCATTGTCCTTCAAAAATCTTGAGAACATAAGGAATTCAAAAATTATAGGCACAAAATCCAAGTTAAGGTTACTCAATTCAATTCAAATGTGATATTCGCCCTCATTTATGCATACCTAAGCTGGAAATCAACTAAAGAAATAGACAAGAAATTAGACATTTTTGAAAACAAATGCATTGGTACAAAGTGGAGTTAATTTAAGAACAACACAGAGATAAGACAGATGAGTAAAGAACAACATGATGGACATATGTGGTCATGTGATGAGAGGAAACAATCAGAGAATACCAAAACAAGCTATCAAGTGGAGAACAACAGGCTAAAGAAAAAAGAGGTCAACCACGTGAAACTTATATGGAAGTGAATCATGTACAATTGGCAGGTCTGTACAAAAATCATTGGAAGCAGCAGAAATGTGGTTTATTAGAAGAATGTTGAGAACCCCCTGGACAGCAAAAATAACTAATGAAGAATGTATGAGAAGAGCTGGAGAGACAAGAAATCTTGTCCAAAAAAAATAAGAGAGAGACAATGTACTTTCATAGGACATGCAATGAGAAGAGGGGGCAATGAAAATATAACAACAGGAAAAATAGAAGGAAGAAGATCCAGAGGAAGACCAAGAGAAATGATACTGGACAGTCTGACGGTATGGTGTGAGAGAAGATCACCAACTGAGCTGATGGCCTGCTTGAAGGATCGTGTACTCTGGAGAAGCATAATAGCCAATGCTAGTTGGCACGGCACCTGTTGATGAAGATGATGATGATGTGAAACTCTAAAGAGGACACTGTTAAGAGAAGCCAGTTTAGTGGGCATAACATCCCTTGATGAAGTTGAAAAACTCATAGAAAACAGGAAAACTTGGCAAACAAATATGCGATCCCTATGTGACATTTAACGGCATGGGAAGGATGTAAGATGAAAGAAGAATCTGTAGGTCTTTTGGTTCTCTGCCATCAGCATGGTGTCATCCACATATCTTAAGTTACTGATTGCCATTCTGTTAATGATCAGTCCAGGCATCTCACTAGTTTCTTTTTCCTGGGAACAAATGTGTTAAGAACATACTAATCTTAACATAGTTTGTGAGACAGGGAACATAGACCTGTTTGCTTAAAAACTCTGACCTACTTCTGTAGCCCAAAAACCTGTAGCAATGAACATTAATTGTAATTGTTATTTTTGTAAAATGTATTGTCAGGTTGGTGGATGGATAGGACATGCAGATCACTGGTGGGGATGAGGAAAATCTGGTGTGAAACCAATGACTCCAGGATGTGACAAGTCTATGGGTCTTTACAACAACGTCTATCAGAATGATGTAAACAAAACAGAGGCAGCAGACTAAAGGTGGCAGGGAATGGATATCATTGTGGCACTCATCAGATTCCTCTTCTCAAAGTTGGAGTGTCTCTGTGGAACTGTCTCAAAGCTGTCTGGCCAGCCAGCATTGCACACTGGAAAACAAAGTTTTGGCCAGGCCAGCCTATACTACTGTCTTCATGGCAGTCCGAGCAAGACCACAGTCTGCACAAGCAAGGAAAGGTGCTCCAGTCAGAGATACCCAGCCAAAAGGCGCATTGTAAAAATCAGGGTACCATGCATCACCGCTAATGTGCGTACAAAGAATAATAATAATTTCTTTGAATACCTTCTCTGTATAAATAAACCTAAAATATAACCACTGAGATTTATTCTATGTTAATTTAATTTAGCAAATAAATTAAAAGTAGGGACCACATTGTGATAATAATTTTTAAAAAAAAAGAAAAAATGCAAACATAGCACAAAAGAGAGTAAGAAATATATTAAAACAGAAAGCAAACATACTTCCTTTAACTCTGATTCAAGCTTTGCCTTTTCCTGTTGTAGTTTCATCATGGTTTGTGAAAATTTTTCTTGCTTTGACAAAGGCACAGCTCCAGCAAATTGGATGCGAAGCTCCTGTTGAGATATGAAAAAAAAACATAAATGATAGTCTAACGAAAGTCATGGACAGCATGTTTCCTTTAGATGCATCTCTTTCCAGAATATTCCTTTCGCATCAATAGATACGCTAGTGTTTTACTAGTGAAAATGAATGTCACATTCTATCAGACATGTGACAAGCAAAGTCTTTTTAATGTTTTTGTGAAAATGAAAATTATTTACCCAGTGCTTCTCTCTAAACTTAAGAATTGGAAGTAAAAACTAATGAGGTGGCAGTGTGGAGCTGAACAATCTTATACTGCCAACAAGTCAGTGTTTGTTTCAATGAGGCACTGTCTATACAAGTTTTGTTTTTTCTTATGAACATAATTTACAATTAGTTAGTTATTCATTTTAAATTTTAAAAGGATTTATTTTAAATCCCTTGAAACACACAATGCATTAAAACTGGGCTGTGGTAATGTTAATGCCACTTTACTTGCAGAATAACAGCATGCAGACACCATACCCAAAGAAGAGGGGAGATAAACTATCAACTGTTCAAGTGCAGTGCTCCAGGATCCGACGGAGTAAGACTTGAAGCAAAATCTGGAATTTGAGATTAAAAATATAATCACAGACTTCAATCACAGTATACAAATGGGGATAATCCCAGAAGAATGGAACCATAGCCATCTAATTGTTCTGCCCAAAGCAAACAGGAATCACAAAGAGCTGTCAGGTCACTAAATTATAACACTCCAAAACACATACTGAAATCTGATGGCACTTTGCCAGGAAAATCACACAAGCCCTTGAAAATAGTGGCAAACTACCCAACACATTGGGAGGGTGCAAACACCATCATGAACACAGCCATAATGGCATATGAAATATACAGGGGTTCCAAACAAAAGATGAAACGCTACTGGTGACACTTGACCGGAGGATGCATACAACCTTACTCTCACTAATGCTCTAACTAGGCACCAACACATGGCTTGTCAGGTGAGCAGCTGCACCGCTCTTCAGCAGAAATGTGGCCATGATATACAGATCCTGGACATCCAAAATATCCAGGCCTCCTCCAAGGATTTCCTCCTCTCATCAGTATTATTCAATATATACACAGTGAGACTAGCTCAATTGAATTAAATGGGCCCTGGCTGACTTTTAACCTTTGTGGATGATATAGCAATATATGCACAACATCGAAACTGCCAAGAAGTGGCAAAAAATAGTACAAAAAACTGAATGTCATCATGACATGGTGCAAAGATCACAACAGGTCAATAACCTAACCACACCAAACTCTTTAGACAACCAAACACCAAAAGTCAAAATGCCAGGGGCGCACTATTAAAATACCTGTATATAAAGATGTTCATTCATTCATTTATTCATTCATTTGCATGTCCCTTGTGGAACTTTGCCTCCCAAACAGCACTCCTGTAGGCCTCTCAGATGTGAGCAAGATGGCCTGCTGCTGATGCATTCATTTGCAGATCATCAACGATGTCTTGCAGCCATCTTCGCCTTTCTTTTTCTCATTATGTACCCTTCCAAGATCGTCTTTTCTAGATTATCATGATGTTTAATGTGTCCAAAATATTTAAGTTTTCTCTCCTTTTTACTAGTTAGCCGTCTTCAATATTAAGTTTTTGTAGTATGGATATATCTGTTCTTTTTTGTGTCCATGATATTTGAAGAACTCTTCTGTACCATTTACATTCAAAGGCATTTATGAGTTTCTCAGCTGTTTTGTTAAGTGTACAGGTCTCACAGGTTTTGCTCTTTGCTGTTCTTACGGACTGACATAATTAGTTTTTCCATTCCTTTCTGTGTTATGGACAGTAGTACTGTGTCATCAGCATATCTAATCTCTGGTATTTCATAACCTCCAATTGTTATGGCATCGTAATATTCTTTGTCTACATCTTATCTAACATTCCTCATTATATTTTCAGTACACAAGTTAAATAAGTAAGGTGACAATATGCACCCCTGATGGTACTCTTGTTTTATGTCAAACCAAGTTGTTGTTTCATCATTTATTCTTACTGCTGCCTGTTGGTCTAGATACAGCAGTGATGTTAATTGTATCAAATGTGTTGGAAATCCCATTTTTTCCATTATTACCCAAAGTTTCTGGTGTTGTACACAATCAAATGCCTTTGAGTAGTCTATAAAGGATAAATATAGATTCACATTAAACTCTCTGAATTTCTCTATTATTAATCTTATATTGAATATATGATCTCTTGATCCTCTTCCTTGCCTGAAACCAGCTTGGACCATATTGACTTTTTTCTTACGAAGTCTACCCATTATGATTTTTAACAGAATTTTACTGGCATGACCAATCAGGGTAACAGTTCTGTAGTTTGTACATAATTTCAGGTTACCCTTTTTTGGCAGTGGTATGAATACAGTTCTTTTCCACTCTTTTGGCCAAATATCAGAATGCCATATCTTTTTACATAGTTCATGATGGATTGTTGTACATTCCTTTCCTCCTGCTTTAATAAGTTCAGCTGTTATCTCATCACATCCTGGTGATTTACCACTTTTCAGATTCTTTATTGCCCATAAAACTTCTTCTATTGTCGGTTCGGGTTCTTTTTCCTCCAGTAATAATTCACACTATAGATTTCTGCTTTCACAGTCGGTTGTTTCATACATTCCTCTGCAACATTCCTTCCATCTTTCTAGAATTTCCTCAGAAATAAAGATGTTACACCTTAAAATACTTGGGAATCACCTTTGACAGATGCCTATCCTTCTGGTAACATGTGATCAAGATGATATCAAAAGCAAAGAAAGACCCAGCAGCATTGAAAATAATAGCAAACATGGGTCTATAACAAAAACTTCTACTCTCAACAATGAAACTGCTGGTAAAGTAAAGATCAGAGTATGGTATCAGCATGCTTGTCTTATCAGCAACCCAAAAAAAAACCCCAGCTAGAATGAATTCAAAGTGAAATAATCAGAACAGTACTTGGATGTCCCAGAGACATACTGGGGTTGCCATGTGACATATGTTGCACATACCAAGCATGAAAACTTGACATAAATGTGTCCAAGTCAAAGAGATATACAAATCAAGAGCATGAAAGACCATCCATTAGAAAAGGAGATTCAGACACAAAAAAGCACTCAGATAAAAAGGTCAATCATGGATGGTGGAGGCTTAAAAGACCATAGGGCAGATATATAATCCTGAGAAAATCCCCATGGGTACCAAGTAGATTGATTCTTGAAAATATCCACACCTTACCAAAGTTCACATATGGCTCAGTCAAGAATGCCAAAACTGGGCGGCAGGATGAGCAGAATAAAAAATCAAAGAAACAAATCATTAGACTCTCCAGCCCAGATGATCCTATAATATACACAGATGGTTTGGTCACACCCACACAATTCATGGCCTATTGCAATGGATGCCTCATCATCAGTGAGGATGGAGCCTTCACAACTACATCCAGCATGAGGAATGAAGTTGAAGCAGCCACTCGGGCCATAAACTGGCTAGCAAATCAGCAAGCATCATGAGCCATAATTTTAACAGATTCACAGAGCATTGATCAAAAAAATTTAAAACCAGCTGATGTGTTGCAAGTGCCTAGCCAAACTAAAAGAATTGCAGATTTCCTCCCTGATGTGGATTTATTGCTCAGGACATGTTGGCATCAAAGGCAGAAATGAAATGGCAGATCAACTGGCAAGCAATGCAACAATCCTGGGCAACCTATAAATAGACAAAGAAGACCTCATAACAGCCGTCTTATCAAAAATACAGGGAGAAGAGAAAAAAATGTTTGAATTATTACTTATGACTTTGAGAAAGAGGCATAACAAAGGGCAGTGGCAGACGATCAAAACTCTGCGAAAAAGACTGAACTGTGTACAATCAATATGTTGTTGGCACCATCACCCGACATATACTATGGACAAGACTGAGGTTAAAGGGTGAGCACATAAGGGAGTATCCCGAGTGCAAGGAGGATTATCTCTAGGTCAGCAACAGAGCATGGCCATTCTTCAAGTACTTACAAACTGTGGGAAAATGAAGAGTGGGAATGGAAGAACAATGTAGATTTGAAGAGATTGTTGGTGCTGGTGGGAAATCTGAACTGTGCAACAGAAAACACTTGGTAAACAACCAACATTTGACAGAAACTATTAGCAAACATAACATATTAGCACAGCCATAATCACAGCAGCAAAAGCAAGTGCTGGACTGCAAAAAACAAGTAGAAAAGCATGGGTATCAGATAACAAATGGAAATACATACATGAAAGATGAACAGCCAAATTAGCCATGTTGAATGTAAAGACACAAAAAAGGTAGAAATCAAGTATAATGTCAGCAAAAATTTTACCAGGTGCCGACTGTGACACGGACCATGAGATATTAATAGCAGACATGATGATAAAGATAAAAAAGACAGTTATGGGATCAATACCACTCCGTTCTGATCTTATAAAAATACCAGAGCAATACGGTATAGAAGTGAACTACCCTTTCAAAATCTTGATGGATGTACAGGAGGAGATGACATCAGATGAACTGGCTATGCAGGCCAGAGATATCTTAATAACAAAAGCTAAAGACGTGGCTCCAGTAAAGAAAACACAAAAGAATGGATGGATTACAGCAGGCATACTAGAACTGATAAAATAATGTAGAGAAATGAAGACACAATGAAAAGTGACAAACAACAACAAAGAGAAACATAAATCTTTAGCAAAAGAAGTATGAAGAAACATAAGAAAAGACAAAAAAACAATACATACAAGATTGTTGTGAAAGAATAGAAGACATCAGAAGTGTGGAAGAGATAGTGAAATGTTTAAAGAAATGAAGACAGTGACGAGAAATGTCACACCTAAGATAAATGTAATTTGTGACAAGATGGGGAATACCTTGACAGAGACAGGAAATTCTAGAAAGATGGAAGGAATATTGAAGAGGAGTGCATGAAACAACTGACTGTGAAAGCAGAAATCAACAGAATGAATTATTATTGGAGGAGAAAGAACCTGAACCGACAGTAGAAGAATTTTTATGGGCAATAAAGAATCTGAAAAATGGTAAATCACCAGGATGTGATAACAGCTAACTTCTTAAAGCAGGAGGAAAAGAATGTGCAACAATCTATCATGCTCTATGTAAAAAGATATGGCATTCTGATATTTGGCCAAAAGAGTGGAAAAGAATTGTATTCATACCACTGCCGAAAAAGGGTAACCTGAAATTATGCACAAACTACAGAACTGTTACCCTGATTGGTCATGCCAGTAAAATTCTGTTAAAAATCATAATGGGTAGACTTCGTAAGAAAATAGAAGAAGAAGTCAATATGGTCCAAGCTGGCTTCAGGCAAGGAAGAGGATCAAGAGATCATATATTCAATATAAGATTAATAATAGAGAAATTCAGAGAGTTTAATGTGAATCTATATTTATCCTTTATAGACTACTCAAAGGCATTTGATTGTGTACAACACCAGAAACTTTGGGAAATAATGGAAAAAATGGGATTTCCAACACATAAGACACAATTAATATCACTGTGGTATCTAGACCAACAGGCAACAGTAAGAATAAATGGTGAAACAACAACTTGATCTGACATAAAACAAGGGGTTGTCTTACTTATTTAACTTGTACACTGAAAATATAATAAAGAATATTAGATAAGATGTAGACAAAGAATATTATGATGCCATAATAATTGGAAGATGGACATATGTTGGTCACTTGATGAGAAGAAATGATCAGAGAATCCAAAACAAGCTATCAAGTGGAACACAACAGGCCAAAGAAAAAGAGACAGACTGCGTGAAACTCTGAAGAGGTCAATGTTAAGAGAGGCCAAATTAACAGGCATAAAATCCCTTGATGAGGTTGAAAGACTAGCCGAAGACAGGAAAAATTGGCGAACTACTTTGCGAGCCCTATGTGACGTTTAATGGCACGGGAAGGATATAAGATATAAGATAAGATATAAGATAATAACTGGAGGTTATGAAATACCAGATATGCTGATGACACAGTATTACTGTCCTCAATACAAAAAGGAATGGAAAAACCAATTATGTCAGTCTATTACAATAGTGAAATGCAAAATCTCCATCTTAATGTGAAGAAAACTAAATTGATGACAACTGACAAAACAAACAAGGCAGCTGAAATATGTATCAGTGAGGAAAAATTGGAAGAAGTGGAGAGTTTTGAATATCTTGGATCACTACTAACTAATAATGGAGATACAATGAGAGAAATTAAAAGGAGGACATCTATCGCTCTTCAGAAAGTAAAACAACTAAAGAATCTGTGGAGAGGAACAGACAGAACTACAAAAATAAGACTTAAGGGCATGCATCTTTTCTATCACAATATATCCCTGTGAGACCTGGACACACACACACTGTAAAGGTATGTATATTTAATAACAGGACAGACCTGCTGTACTTTTCAGCAGTAGAAATTCATCTGTCCATTTATTTTGATTACCCTCTATTCTCTGTGTGCCCACTTGCATCGTCACGATTCTGCTACAGTACTACCAAAACTATGCGATAAAAGACCAGTAAACATCTTCAAGTACTTATAAAAAGCTGCTCTTGAAACTAGTTTGGTCTCAGTGATTGCAAATTGCCACATCATTCTTTACACCCCACTGCATCTCAGGTTGAAAGAAGTATCAAAATTAAATTACCTACCATGGTGAAACTAACATGTTACAATCACCATTTAGTATGTGTGAATTACAGTTGAATGTAAAAGCTCTGCTGCTAAACATATGGATACATGTAGGAGGATAAAGTTTAGTTATTTGAATTATTTATTTATGCTTGTTGTATTCATAGCACACTGGCACTGAACATGTTGAATGTCTGTAAGTGTGAATGATGAAAGATATAAGGCAGAATGATTGATTGGCCTGTCTGCCTAATTTTTCACCCTTTGCAAAACAAAGTTTGCTTGTTTGTTCATTTAAATCATGTTAGAAAGTTTAGATGCAAAATTTTTCTTTCAACTCACCTGTGAGCTGTCAGAGTCTACAGCTTACCTACAGTTTGTGAAATATTACTGGTGCACTAAGTCATGAATGATGACTGTATAGCAGCCAATGTATAAAGTGAATCTTATTCCCCCAGCAACACTGAATTGAGTCAAAAGTTTGATACGTTTTTGCAGTGTTTCACTGCTGCATAAAACCCAGCAACAAAATATATACCTAGAAGTGTTCCCAGATATAAGATGTGTTCCCAGTGGCACATAATGTTAATAATGATGTAACTTCACTCTTCAAAATACAGTCCATAACTTTCGAAGGTCTTCTATCATCACTCAATCAAAGTGAGGAGTCCTTTGTAGTAGCACTTGGAAGGCTTTGAGACGAAGAAATCTCCCACACAGGCTTCAACTTCTTCCAGTGATCTTCTTCTTATTCTTCTGTGTTCGTCACTTCAGATCCTGATCCCGGTTGACATGGCAAAGCCCGCAGTCCTCTCCAGATCCTGATAGTAGCCCCAACACTTTTGTTCCAAGCTTGTGTCCTCTGGCCATGTCTCATGCCTCAGGTCTGCATGGTTTGGGCACTCTTGTAGGATGTGTTCTGGAGTCTGGACTCCACTGCCACATGGACACTTGTCTGTGTGAGACATTTTGAGTTGACGCTGGTTCCAATGAAGTAAATTCCTGGCCTTTAATGCTGCAAATTTCATGGGCAGCTGCAGAGGCATTCAGCTCCTTCTTCCAATAAGTTCAAGAGGACACACCTTGCTGTCCACCATATTTCCTTCTCCTGATCATTTATCTCATGGTTCAATGGTTAAAAGTGGGTATGCATGTTTTCAGACTGATGATGTCAGAATAACATGACAATAAAGCGCATAAGATGGGAAACTTGACTGAAATTAGGGGATCGAAAAACGTTACAAATTTGGACTCACAGTAATATTTTTAAAAATTTTATAATAGGTAGCTCTGGGAAAAAGAAATGGAAAAACTAATTGAAGTCCACAAGAATGGTGAGGAGCAAAACCTCTCTCTTAATGCGAAGAAAACTAAACTGATGACATCTGACAAAACAAATAATGTAGCTGAAATATTATCAATGAGGAAAAATTGGAAGAGGTGGAGAGTTTTGAATATCTTGGATCACTACTAACTAATAATGGAGATACAATGAGGGAAATTAAAAGGAGGACATCTATCGCTCATCAGAAAGTAAAACAACTAAAGAATCTGTGGAGAGGAACAGACAGAACTACAAAAATAAGATTTTTAAGGCCATTCATCTTTCCAATCGCAACATATGCCTGTGAGACCTGGACACTTAACAAAATAGCTGAGAAATGCATAAATGCCTTCGAATGTAAATGCTACAGAAGAGTTCTTCAAATATCATGGACACAAAAAAGAACAAATATATCCATGCTACAAGAACTTAATATTGAAGAAAGGTGGCTGGTAAAGAGGATTAAACAGAGAAAACTTAAATATTCCAGACAATTAAACATCATGAGAATTTAGAGAAGACAGTTTTGGAAGAATACATAATAGGAAAAAAGAAAGAGAGGAAGACCAAGGCAAAGATGACTGCTAGATATTGTTGATAATCTGCAAATGGATGCAACAGCAGCAGGGCATCTTGTTTAATCAGGAGGCCTACAGGAGAGCTGCTAAGGAGGCAAATTTCTGCAAGATGCACGAATGACTAGAATGTATAAAATAGGAAAAAGTAGGAGCAGCTTTATTACTTAATTAATACAAAGTTGTGACGTTTTGACATGAGCCTTAATCATACAAAAACATACAGGATGAAGAAATAGAGAGAGGAGATAAAGTATAGATTCACATGAATACTATTTTAAAAAAAAATTTTTTTTTTAAAAAGAGTACTTAGCTGTAAATTGTAAGGTATGACTTGTCTGGCAGTGTATGTCAGGAATGGATTTAGTAGAAATGTTCTAGTGAAGACGGAGAAGCTGAGAGTATGGGATCGAGTTCTTACAAGTTTTAGGATGAGAGGAGGTGTAAAATAAATACATGTGGGTTTCAGTGGGCTTGTGAAATACAGAGGTGACCAGACTGTCTGTGCCAACAGATATTTTGATGACAGACTTGTCAGAAACTTCATAAGCGAATTTGATGCTCTCATTAAGCGAGCTGGCAAATTCAATATGTAAATTTTTCACCTCTGGCAAAGACTTGAAGGACTGCAAATGAACTTTGCACTTAATGTACTTGTTTATAATTGTGGCTTGGATGCAGGTCCTTTGCATTTCACTTGTTTGGTTTTTTGTCAAATCAGATGTGAAAAATGATTCATTGGCTTTGAAGTGGGGGGATTTTCATTTAAAAAATTTCTATATAACATTATGGTATACAATTTGTGCTTTTAATTTGTTGTTTATTACTGTTTATATGATTGTGAATGGGATGAAGATGCCTGATGAGGTAATCAGCAACCCAAAGCTGATATGCCAGTGTCAGGGTTAGAGAACCATAGCTGACCAAGACCCTGTCCCACCTCTCCGTGGACCCATAGTAACAGGCCTAGCCTGGCTAACGGGGCAGGGATGGCCACAGTCCCCATGGTGGTGGAATCTGCTAAAGAAGCATTGCACATCCTCTGCTTTTTAGCTGTACTCCAGGACTGAAAAAGTAGCCGCCATAACTCACTCCTATGCAGATATGATGCTTTGCAGCTACAGGGAGTTTGTACAAGTACAAATATGATTGTGGTTTTTTTGCATTTAATATGCTCATTTAATATTGTCAACAGGATGTGAAAACTGATTCATGGATTTTGAATCATGGGCATTTAAAAATTTCTGTGTATAATTTATGCTTTCATGATAATAGGTTATTTCTTACATGATGATATGTAATTCCTTGCACCCTTTTTTTTACCCAGGCAGCATCAGGTTCATCTGACAGTTTTAAAAATCAATGAACAAACATTAATCAGACAGAGAATACAAACTGGGAGAAGTGAAGAGGCAACTCTGTTATTTTAATTTGTAGAAGAAAAGACAACAGTCACAGGTGGTACAGTTTGAATTACCCAAAAAGTGAAGTAAAGCACTAAAGGGATGTGCAGCAATTAAAACAAAAAGAGTATTTTCATTGCCTACTTCAGATTCACAAAAATTACAAAGTTATACTCCATCAATTTATCAAGATTAGAGAACAAACACAATATTAAAAATGAAGCGTTGATGGAAACATGAATTCAGAAGTCACATAAGATGACACAGATCTATTATGTGCAGGAAGACCTTCACAACAAGAATGAAACTGACTAAAAATTTCTGTCATTCTATCTGGCAAATGGGGGAAATAATGGCTTTAAAAAGTTAAGGTTAATGAAGGCACTGTGGAAAGCTTCATATCACTTTGTAGTCTTCAAAATGTTATCAGCATTTGGAAAATCTATGCAGTGGATGATGATGCAAATGAAACAATGATTTAGAAATACTTTCAGCATTACAAAATGTATTTGTTGATTTTGGATACAATACCTTTTTTTTTTCTATAAATGATTGACTTTATGCTTAACACAAGTAAAAGAACTATACTGTGGAACCCTGCACTGCATATTAATGAATGCTCTGAGTATCTGAATACAGGAACATTCGCATTATACGTATGGTGAATGTGTACTTTATCATAACAAAAATCCCTTGCGTATCATAATCAGAAAATAAAAAATTTAACAAATATTGGAAATTAATACTAAGAGATTTGTTACAAAGGTGAATAAAAAATCCCAACAGTACATCAGAAGCAAAAATTAAACCCTTGAATTGCTCAGTGTGCTCATATATCAGAGAAGAATGCTTTCAGTACATGTCTGTTCATAAGTGAATCAGTCATTTGCATGTCCCTTGTGGAACTTTGCTCCCTAACAGCACTCCTATAGGCCTCTCGGTTGTGAGCAAGATGGCCTGCTGCTGATGCATCCATTTGCAGATCATCAACGATGTCTTGCAACCATCTTTACCTTGGTCTTCCTCTCTTTCTTTTTCCCATTATGTACCATTCCAAGACGGTCTTCTCTAGATTATCATGACATTTAATGCGTCCAAAATATTTAAGTTTTCTTTGTTTAATCCTCTTTACTAGCCAGTCTTATTCAGTATTTAGTTATTGTAGTATGGATATATTTGTTCTTTTTTGTGTCTATGATATTTGAAGAACTCTTCTGTACCATTTATATTCAAAGGCATTTATATGTTTCTCAGCTGTTTTGTTAAGTGTCCAGGTCTCTCAGGCATATGTTGCAATGGGAAAGATGCATGCCCTTAAAAATCCTATTCATTATATTAAGTGAATTCATTCATTCATTCATTCCTTTGCATGTCCCTTGCGGAACTTTGCCTCCCAAACAGCACTCCTGTAGGCCTCTCGGTTGTGAGCAAGATGGCCTGCTGCTGCTGCATCCATTTCCAGATCATCAACGATGTCTTGCAGCCATTTTCGTTTCGGTCTTCCTCTTTTTCTTTTTCCCATTATGTATCCTTCCAATACGGTCTTCTCTAAATTATCATGACGTTTAATGTGGCCAAAATATTTAAGTTTTCTCTCTTTAATCCTCTTTACTAGCCAGCCTTCTTCAATATTAAGCTCTTGTAGTATAGATATATTTGTTCTTTTTTGTGTCCACGATATTTGGAGAACTCTTCTATAGCATTTACATTCAAAGGCATTTATGTGCTTCTCAGCTGTTTTGTTAAGTGTCCAGGTCTCACAGGCATATGTTGCGATAGGAAAGATGCATGCCCTTAAAAATCTTATTTTTGTGGTTCTGTCTGCTCCTCTCCACAGATTCTTTATTGTTTTACTTTCTGAAGAGCAATAGATGTCCTCCTTTTAATTTCCCTCATTGTATCTCCATTATTAGTTAGTAGTGATCCAAGATATTCAAAACTCTCCACTTCTTCCAGTTTTTCCTCATTGATACATATTTCAGTTGCCTTGTTTGTTTTGTCAGTTGTCATCACTTTAGTTTTCTTTGCATTAAGATAGAGGTTCTGCTCTTCGCTGTTCTTGCGGACTGACATAATTAGTTTTTCCATTCCTTCTTGTGTTGTGGACAGCAATACTGTGTCATCAGCATATCTAATCTCTGGTATTTCATAACCTCCAACTGTTATGGCATCGTAATATTCTTTGTCTACATCTTCTCTAACATTCCTCATTATATTTTCAGTATACAGTTAAATAAGTAGGGTGACAATATGCACCCCTGACGGACCCCTTGTTTTATGTCAAACCAACTTGTTGTTTCACCATTTATTCATACTGCTGCTTGTTGGTCTAAATACAGCAGTGATGTTAATTGTATCAAATGTGTTGGAAATCCCATTTTTTCCATTATTTCCCAAAGTTTCTGGTGTTGTACACAATCAAATGCCTTGGAGTAGTCTATAAAGGATAAATATAGATTCACATTAAACTCCCTGCATTTCTCTATTATCAATCTTAGATTGAATATATGATCTCTTGATCCTCTTCCTTGCCTGAAGCCAGCTTGGACCATATTGACTTCTTCTTCTATTTTCTTTCGAAGCCTACCCATTATGATTTTTAACAGAATTTTACTGGCATGACTAATTAGGGCAACAGTTCTGTAGTTGGTGCATAATTTCAGGTTACCCTTTTTTGGCAGTGGTATGAATACAGTTCTTTTCCATTCTTTGGGCCAAATACCTGAATGCCATATCTTTTTACATAGTGCATGATAGATTGTTGCACACTCCTTTCCTCCTGCTTTAATAAATTCAGCGGTTATCTCATCACATCCTGGTGATTTACCATTTTTCAGACTCTTTATTGCCCATAAAACTTCTTCCATTGTCGGCTCAGGTTCTTTCTCCTCCAATAATAATTCACACTGTTGATTTCTGCTTCCACAGTCGGTTGTTTCATACATTCTTTTGCAATATTCCTTCCATCTTTCCAGAATTTCCTCTGTCTCTGTCAGGGTATTCCCCATCTCATCACAAATTACATTTAGCTTAGGTGTGACATTTCTCGTCAATGTCTTCATTTCTTTAAACATTTCACTATCTCTTCCACACCTCTGATGTTCTTCTATTCTTTCACAACAATCTTGTATGTATTGTTTTTTGTCTTTTCTTATGTTTCTTCGGACTTCTTTTGTTAAAGTTTTATATTTGTCTTTGTTGTTGTTTGTCACTCTCCATTGCGTCTTCATTTCTCTACATTGTTTTATCAGTTCTAGTGTACCTGCTGTGATCCATCTATTCCTTTGTGTTTTCTTTACTGGAACCATGTCTTTAGCTGTTGTTACTAAGATATCTTTGGCCTGCGTAGCCAATTCATCTGGTGTCATCTCTTCCTGTACAGCCATCAGGATTTCGAAACGAAGTGAATAGCAAACATAAAACTTGGGAATGAAAAATAAATTTAAAAACTTTACTCTAAAAAGTATACTAAAATTTTACAGCCTAAAGTTGATAGTGCACATCTTTTATGTTGATGTCCTTCATTAAACTGACAGCATTAATGTGAAAATCTCATGTTAGTGATTGTACTTTCCCATTCACAAGATGAGAAATCTATTACTTTAATTTTTTGACATTTAACATTTTAATAGTTTATCTAGAAATTAAAAAAAAATACTTCATCATATTGCAGAACTGTTATGTTAAAAATTGGTGATCATAATGAGGAACACAAAGAAAGGTATACAATGAGGGATTCAATAAATATGTTTCAGTAGTTAAAAATATTAAAGAAAAAACAATTATTCATAAAAGAAAGCTGCACTGTGTGCAGAAACTTGCTTAATTATTTCTCTACATCAGACATCCTCAACCTATTTTATGGTTGTGATGCATTTTGACCTTTTCCCTACTTTCGTGGTCCCCTCCCAGCTACTGTGACCATACTATTATCGCTACTAAAAACTTACTGATCTGGTGTGTATCCTTTAAAATATTTCTCTCACTGAAACTGAACATTTATTACTTATTTTTCCCTTTCTTATTATACACCATGTCAGGACATTACATCTTGCACTAGAAAGGAGAGATAGTGTTACAAACAGCAGTGTTATATGGCAGCTGCAGCAGACAAAAGGAAAAAAACAATAGAAACTTACTGAGGAGATTGTTATACCTGTAAAGATCTCCTGAGATATCTTGTTTTACTTTGTGCCTCTTGTTTAATATGGTAAATAGCTTGGTCTTTCTCATCTACTCTCTGCTCCATTCTGAGGATCTGTGCTTCCAGTTTAATGACTTTCTTCTGAGCCTCTTCCAGACGTTTTACAACGGAACCTTCACTGACCTGCAGCTGTACTATGTGACGATGTAGTTTACCTGCCAATACCATTTGACATATTCACTACAGGAACAACATAATTTTTTTTTCACTAAAAATTCTGCCACAAAAATACTGACTGTGACCAGCACTGTCCCATTAGCCAAGTTGAATCTGTTAATAGAAGCACTAAAAGAGAGATGAATGGTCTTAGATACATGAACAGGACAACTGAGAGGTTCCTTAATGAATTCAGCTAATACTACCTTTTTTTTTTTTTTAGGTTTACACAGCTCTGGTTTGCCAGTCCTGATAACTATGCTGTTTAATTAATTAGTATAATCACAATTACTCCCTCATTTGTCCATAGATTTGCTCTGACAAAGCAATGGGATGAAACTTTAAAATTTCCACTTGCTCTAATTTAAACTTACTCTTTTGGTTTTAATAATTGTCACCTCTTATATCTGCCTAAACAGCGTGCTATATTTAACACTACTGAACATATGTTGTTCCATTTTATATGAATAAAGCAATTTTACATTTGAAAACATATGAAATTTCCCTTTATGTTAACTGTTCAAACATCATAACAATTAATGTCCATATTCAGCTGACTAGAAGTGATTCATGGTTGCATTCATTAAAAAAAAAAGTCACCAACAGTCGATTTTTAAAATGGCATAAAATATTATCTGTCAATGAATACAAAATAAAAGGCTATCACTACTCTATAGGAATTTTAAAGATAATAATGTTGAAAAAAAAAACTTTTCTTTTTTAATCATATGGCAATGGTCTTATCAAAGTTCAGTGTGATATGAAACCTTTTATATGCACAAAATTTAACATTTGTAATAATCTTTCATCCTTCAAAATAATAGCAAAATTTATATCTGAGGCCAAAATGGTCATACGATGAAGAATGATGAAGATTATATCACATGAAATAATTAAGCACTGAATATGATATAAGAGTGATCTTAAAAAAACTGTGCTAGACAGAAACATGAACATTAGGCATTTATGTAGGTTGAAAATTGGAATGTTTTGGGTTTTTTTTTTTTTTCTGCTGCAACCATCAGTATTAAAATTGCATCTAAGAAAAAGAAGCCCAGTAATCTGGTGGTATCATAAATGGACTGGTAAGGATGGTCCAACACTATGGCCCACATTCACTGGACATTACCTCTCTTGACTTTTTTTTTCAATGGGGGTATATTACAGAGAATCACGAAACAAACTATCAACACAACACAACAGGCTGAAGAAAAAGAGGTTGGCACGTGAAACTCTAAAGAGGATATTGTTAAGAGAGGCCAAATTTATAGGAATAAAATCCTTTCATAAGGTTAAAAAGCTTGCTGAAAACAGGAAAACTTGGCAAACTACCATGTGAGCCCTATGTGACATTTAATGGTACAAGGAGAATGTTATATATATATATATATAATATAGTTTTTTTAAAAAAAACCTTTCTAAGTTGATGTAAAATTTTGAAAAAAAAAACAATAATAACAAAAAACACAAGTCTGCATTAAGCATAATTTTTGCGTAATAAATGTTTGTGACCAAGGAAAGACTATTTGCTCACCCTATACTACTGCACACAATTTAAGGTCCACTTGCTAAAACCCTTGCCTAAAACATAAAATGTGGCCAATATCAGAAAAAAATTAATATTAGAATTAACTGAAACAAATTCATACAACTCTTATGCAAATGCGATAATCTGTACAAAAGTCTAAGACGTCACTCACTCATCATCATAAAAGTCACAAGATAAGTACTGCTGCACTTGATCTGTCAAAATCTGGTATATCCACTATTTGTGGTCAGGCATTTGATACATCTTTGACACATGAAGTTCACAAAGGCACTAAGAACATCCTATGGAATTGTCTGCCACTCTTGATAAAAGAAACAGTCAGATATGCAACATTAACTGGTGAGAGGGTGATTAAACACTCTCTGTCCAAGGATGCCCTAGTGGTGTTCAACAGAAGAGAGAACATCAGATGAATGAGTGGGCCACTCTATCCTGACAATTCTCTGGTTCTAAATGAAGCCATTAATGACATGAGCTCAATGAGGTAGAGAATTATGATCCCGCAAGACTGCATCACCATCCATGGCCCCCACAGCAGGTTGAATATGAGGTCGCAGTATTTTATCTTGGGTCGCAGTATTTTATCTAAGTACCTTAGGCCAGTCAGCGTGCCATGGATGACATGAAGAGGGGTTACTGACCATGAAATAACTTCCTCCATAGTGATCCACTTCTCAAAGTGCGTCATCAGTAAAACATTCTCCTTGCCTTCTCCAAACACGAACCCTGCTCGACACAATTAAGCAGGACTCATGTGTAATGAGGACTTAACTGCACTGTTGTCATGACACCAGGCAACACGTGCTCTGCGGTAAGAGGGAGTGTGAGGGATTCTAACTGCTGGTCTTCATGAAGCAAGTCCTAACTCCTAATTCATGTAAGCGTCTGTAAAACTGTCATCCTGCTGAAGTTAATGTTTGCAGTATTCATCAGCTTATGGTTAATGATTTACGGTTTGGATCATCAACATTGCTCTCCAGACATGTCCACAAGTGCTCAGATCCGGCCGTCAATATATTCATGCATGTCCTACAGCTGATGGTGCCAATTCTGTGTTGGTTTACAAGTCCTCTCATGCACCCCATAGCATTTCATTCTTGGCCATGTCAATCTGTACTCCCAGCTCTCTCAGTTTAAGCAGTGATATAAATTCACTTCTCTCGAAATTGTCCATTCCATCTATCTCTCTAATGTAAATTCACTTCTCTTGAAGTCCTCCATTCTGTCTATCTCTCTAAGTGTATTGATAACATCAGCTTGATCCAGTGGTTGCCCATCTGCGATGAATAGTTCTCTCATTTCCCTGAATGCTTATATGCGCAGGGAAATAGATGAAGGTGATTCTGCAAATATCAAAATTGAGCCACTTCCTGTGTACAGAACCAGTCTCAACCTTCTGGATCATACTCACTGAATGCAGAAAAGGACATAGTCATGTGACTCCAGCCATACAAATGGTTTTGTTTCCACTATCATCTCCATCGTCATTCTGCTTGTGGTCATAGCAAAGGCACAGCTGGCTTCCTGGATTGTTCTGACTGCTGAACGTTCTGTGAAAGCCCATGCACTCTTCTGATGTTGTACAACAGATCAATCATTGTAAATAACTGTTTCTGTCTCACTGAAGTTTTCACTGATGAGGGCGTTAACCTCTGCATTTACAATCAATCAATCAAGTGCCATGCTGTGTGGCATAGGTGATCATTTCTCTCCACAATTCAGCATTTACAGCAAATGGATTCTGCTCCCTGGTCTTCTTGTTAAACCTGACAATGCAAGCAAAGGTGTCCCTGAACACTGGAGGCGCAGGTACCTATTAGTTACTGGGATTGATGTAGTTAAGTTCACAGACTTGCCCGATAACATCTTCTGCACAGCCCATCCATGATCTGCCTTTTTAGCCTGTCACCCTTTACTTTGAGAAGCTGCTGATGCAATGGGTGTTCATTATCTGTGCTCATCTTGAAGTATACACGCACCCTATAGATCCTGATCCTGTGATTTATGACTAGGAGATCAAAGAAGATCTCATTGTACATAGGAAGTGTCTCTAGTACATCCCAAGATAATTTGCATGGCTTCATTTTGCACCTTTTTTAGTTTTTTAGTCTGCACACACCTGACAGTGAAGATGGCTAAGGAATACTCAATGGGAACAAGAACCAGCCACCGGTAAAGAAGTATTAGTAGCCTCAGATCAGTGTTGGTAGCCGCCATGACCTTCACTGCTGATAGACTTTTGCAAGCCTTTGTTATCATGTTATCACCTGATTTTTGAAACACAAACTACGGTCAAACTTCACTTTCAAGTATGTCACGAAGTTGCTTCTGGTCACATCCTTGCCACCCAATTTCACAACACACATATCAGTCAGTCAGACATTTGTATGTCCCTTGCAGAACTTTGATTACCTAACAGCTCTCCTGTAGGCCTTCCTGTTGTAAGCAAGATGGCCTGCTCCTGATGCATCCATCTGCAAATCATCAATGATGTCTTGCAACCATCTTTACCTTGGTTTTCCTCTCTTTCTTTTTCCCATTATGTATCCTTCCAAGACGGTTTTCTCTATATTATCATGGCGTTTAATGTGTCCACTGTGTCCAATGTGTTCTCTGTTTAATCCTCTTTACTAGCCAGTCTTCTTCAATATTAAGTTCTTGTAGTATGGATATATTTGTTCTTTTTTGTGTCCATGATATTTGAAGAACTCCTCTGTAGCATTTACAGTCAAAGGCATTTATGTGTTTCTCAGCTGTTTTGTTAATTGTCAGGTCTTACAGGCATATATTGCAATGGGAAAGATGCCTTTAAAAATCTTATTTTTGTACTTCTGTCTGTTCCTCTCCACAGATTATTTAGTTGTTTTACTTTTTGAAGAGCGATAGATGTCCTTCTTTTAATTTCCTTCATTGTATCTCCATTATTAGTTAGTAGTGGTCCAAGATATTCATAACTCTCCATTTCTTCTAATTTTTCCTCATTGATACATATTTCAGTTACCTTATTTGTTTTGTCAGCTGCCATCAGTTTAGTTTTCTTCACAATAAGATAGAGGTTTTGCTCTTCACTGTTCTTACGGACTGACATAATTAGTTTTTCCATTCCTTTTTGTATTATGGACAGTAATACTGTGTCATCAGCATATCTAATCTCTGGTATTTCATAACCTCCAGCTGTATCAGTTGTTCAGTGAGAGCCATGTCACCGATGTTTTTGAAGGGTTGTATCTAAGGTACCAAGATATCATCATTTTATGATGATGAGTGAGTGATTCATCAGCTGACGTTGCAGAGTAGAACAAGTGACTGTTTGATGGTGAATGACAGACAACAGAAGATATCCGTCATTGTTGGTTCATATAACATGGGCATCCTGAACAGTTTCTGTCTTTTATTTCTCTAGTGGCTCTAAATCTCACCAAAGCCTTTGGATGGTAGAGTGTGACAGTCCCAACCATCTTGCAACCTGATGAGCAGATTTGCTATCTCAACCCACGCAATAGCCTGAAAGCATTCTAGAGTGCTGACTTCTTCACTGGGGTATGGTTTTTGCAAATGACAAAAGTGTCCTTTTTAACACCAATTTTAGAACAAATGAAGAGTGACATCTGTTCAGTAAGAGTCCCTAGTGCACTTACATCACAAATCAGCATAAGGTTTCTACCTGCGTGGGCTGGCAGAACATGTGAATCATACCCTAAATTTATGCTTAACATAACATTATTGCACATGATTTATACACCCACCATGATAATCAGTGAGTACTTTTCATACCTGCATAGAGGACTATTTGTGGATGGCACTGAAACAAGTTTCAATTAAATTATTATTTATTGTATCAATATAACAGCTGATATAAAAATGTTTTGGAAAATAAACTGAACTTTTGTGCAGTACTATTGTAGAGCCTTGATTATCCAATCTAAATGGGACCAGTGGGTGGTCAGGCAAGTGAAAAACTATATGTGAAAATAATGTTTCTGGAATGTGAGGGACCTAAAGTAAAAGAAGGCCAATCCATTAAAATGTTGATTTTATTATTGCAATAAGTCATTGAATGGGATGCAAACAAGCAATTATAATCAAATTTGAAACAAACTCACAAACACTCATTCATCCATCCATTCATTCACTCATTCATTTGCAAGTCCCTCGCAGAACTTTGCCTCCCTAACAGCACTCCTGTAGGCTTCTCGATTGTGAGCAAGATGGCCTGCTGCTGATGCATCCATTTGCAGATCATCAATGATGTCTTGCAGCCATATTCGCCTTGGTCTTCCTCTCTTTTTTTTTCCATTATGTATCCTTCCAAGACGGTGTTCTCTATATTATCATGACATTTAATGTGTCCAAAATATTTAAGTTTTGTTTATTTAATCCTCTTAACTAGCCAGCCTTCTTCAATATTAAGTTCTTGTGGCATGGATATATTTGTTCTTTTTCTGTGTCCATGATATTTGAAGAATTCTTCTGTACCATTTACATTCAAAGGCATTTATGTGTTTCTCAGCTGTTTTGTTAAGTGTCCAGGTCTCACAGGCAAATATTGCGATGGGAAAGATGCATATCCTTAAAAATCTTATTTTTGTAGTTCTGTCTGTTTTTCTCCACAGATTCTTTAATTGTTTTATTTCTGAAGAGTGATAGATGTCCTCTTTTTAATCCCTCATTGTATCTCCATTATTAGTTAGCTGTGATCCAAGATATTCAAAACTCTCTACTTCTTCCAGTTTTTCCTCATTGCTTTGTTTGTTTTGTCAGTTGTCATCAATTTAGTTTTCTTGACATTAAGATAGAGGTTTTGCTCTTTGCTGTTCTTACAGACTGATATAATTAGTTTTTCCACTCCTTTTTGTGTTGTGGACAGTAGTACTGTTTTCCTCTCTTTCTTTTTCCCATTATGTACCCTTCTAAGACGGTCTTCTCTAGATTATCAAGATGTTCAATGTGTCCAAAATATTTAAGTTTTCTTTGTTTAATCCCCTTTACTACCCAGCCTTCTTCAACATTAAGTTCTTGTAGTAATCTAAAAGTGCAAACCGTCTATTCTGCTATACAGGATTTGTGTTGCTGTGACAAATTAAACTTGCTATACAGGATTTGTTTTGCTGTTACAGATTAAACTATTTCAATTTCTTGGTATTTCCACAACTTATTGCAAATATTCCACACCAAGTATAAAGCATTTCTTGCTATTTCTAAAGTCTTTCTTTACATGGCTAGTTGCTTGCTTGTAAGCCCTGTGCTGATGATGCTACAATCCTCATCCTTCTATACTTAACATTTTAGCCTGCTCATTATAAAAACAATCAAGCATTTCTGGATATTATAATCTGTATAAAATAATTAAAACAGACCTATTACTGTCTTGTCATCGCTCTGAGCTTGGAAGTCCAGAAGCTGCTGACGAAGTGACTGACACTCTTTCTCATGAGAAATTTGCTGTGCACCAAGAATTCTTACTTGAGATGCTGCAATTTCTGCCATTTCCTGTGTATATATATTGAACAAGAAAAGGTTATAAGTTTTCACTGAAATGATATAATTTGATGATAATAATGAAAGCAATGTAATAACTACATGAATTTTAAATTCCAGCTGGAGTTAAGGATTGGAGGCTGTTCTACTACTAGGCACATCCACTGGGTGGTGGATGGTGGAATAATAGCTACATACAGAGGTTAGTTGCAAATGTATAGAATAAGCAGTTGTGGAAAAACAAAACAGGTGGTGACCTTCGAAGGTGAGGCGAGTTAGTTGTGTAGGGCAGCTAACTCTATAAAATGTCTCAGGAACTCAATGATGGAGTCATCTGCAAGAAAGGGGCGCACCATTTTCTCCCCCTGCTGCCCTGTGGGAAAGATTTTTGAACAAAGGCTATTGGAGCAAAACCATACACAACCCAGCAGCAAGGAATGGGTTACTACTACTGTACTTTGTAAAATCATGTTAATACACAATCCTGAAAAAGCAAACGACATGAAGGGAGGGTTCAGTCAAATACTTTCGTCTGGTAGGGACAGTCATGCACCACAGGTGACACCCGATCATCATCAGTCTACTATGAGAAAAACAAGTCACAAATTCAGATTTGAAACATGGAATATAAGAACAACTATGCAGTATGGAAAACTGGAAAATATCAAGAGAGAAATGGAATGTATGAAAGTCAGCCTACTAGGATAAACTAAAGTCCAGTGGACAGGAGCAATCCAGTCAGAAAAATATAAAATTTTATACTCATGGGGAAATAGTCATGAAAGTGGAGTAGGTATAGTCCTGGGTGATGTCAAAAGCAAAGCCCTGAAGGGATACCAGGCAATATCAGATCAGATTTTGATGATTAAGTTGTGAGGAAACCCAGCAGACATAGACATCATACAAAATGTATAAACTAGGAAAAAAGTAGGAACAGCTTTATAATAAAGCTGTTCCTACTTTTTTCCTAGTTTATATATTATGGTAAATGTGGCCAGCATGAAGGATACATTTTGGTATCACAGGTTTACTGCAGTGACCCTGTGTATAGTTATATACTTACACACTAATTATTATGTGTTACTAAAACCTCATCCAAGTCTATGCTCCAATATCAGCAAGTATGGAGGAGGACATCAAAGAATTTTACAGTGACCTAGATAAAGCAGTCAAAAAGTGCAAAAATCATGAATGCACAATAATAACAATGGGTGACTAAATTTAAGTGGAGGGTATGGCTCACAGAAAGAAATCAGAGGTGAAAAACTGACAGAATGGGGAGAGATCTATGAGATGATATTTGGCAGCACCTGGTCCAAACAATACCCAAGACATCTGTAGACTTGGAAAACCCCAAATAGCATCACAAAATATCAAATTGACCACATACTAATAAAACATTTAGAAATGCTCTTTTGTCAGAGAAGACTAGACCTGGGGCAGATTGTGACAGTGACTATGTTCTGGTAATAGGAAAAATGAGAATTAAACGAAGATCAAGGGCAATATAAAACTGAACTTAGCACTGCTGAAACAGATAAAAGTCTGAGAAAAACACAACATTATTGTATACAGATACACTGCAATAGCAACAAATTGATGGCATCAACAGTGAATGGGAAATGTTAAGGAAACAAACATCAAAAGTAGTTATACCTGAGCTAAAAAGACCAGCCAAAAGAAATGGATAATGGATGAAATTCTAAACTTAATGGATCAGTCTAGACTACAAAAGAATGACAAGATCAGCAATAACAAAAAGAACACAGTGAAATATAACAAAGAAAATTATAAAGAATTAAACCAAGACATAAAGAAAGAAGAGTGGCCAAATGCAAAATTCAAAGAAATAGAACATCACCACCCAAGTAACACAAGAGAAATGTACAAAAACACAAGATGAATTAACAGGCAGAAAGACACATCACAAAACTAAATGTCTTAAATCAAAGGAGAGAGAAATTATACGGGGAAGAGAAGAAATAATAGACAGGTGGAAGACATATACAGTGATGAAAGAACTTATCTAAACTCTGAAAACAACAATGAGATCCCTCCCATAATAGCGCCAGAAGTCAAAGAAGCCATCCACCAAGTGAAGATTAATAAAGCACCAGGTTCAGGCAACATAACCAAAGAAGAGTTGGAAGCACTTGAGGAATATGGAGTAGAAGTAATAGCTAAACTTCTGAATGACATCCACAATACTGGATATATATCAAATTATTTAAGGAAATCAATATTTATTGCTATTCCAAAGAAACCAGATCTGTGATGATCACAGAATAAAAAGTTTCATGAGTCATGTCATCAAAATTCTGCTCCGCATAATCATGCTAAAATAGTAGAGCTAAAACAAAACCAGAGACTGCAGAAAAACAATGTGGATTTGTCAAAGGGAATGCAATTTACACATTAAGAATGCTCACAGAAAGAGCCATAGAAGTTAAAACTGATCTATATTTGTGTTTTATAGATTACTGCAAGGTCTTTGACAATGTAAGGCACAATCTAGTTAGAAAAATTAAACATAGATGGAAAGGACCCGAGAATTATTAAAACATCTATTGGCAGAAATAAAAGTGGAGCATGAAATTGACAAAGAATATTACGATGACATAACAACTGGAGGTTCTGAAATACCAGAGATTAGATATGCTGATGACACAGTACTACTGTCCACAACACAAAAAGGAGTGGAAAAACTAATTATGTCAGTCTGTAAGAACAGCAAAGAGCAAAACCTCCATCTTAATGTGAAGAAAACTAAACTGATGATGACTGACAAAACAAACAAAGCAATAAGGAAAAACTGGAAGAAGTAGAGAGTTTTGAATATCTTGGATCACAGCTAACTAATAATGGAGATACAATGAGGGATTAAAAAGAGGACATCTATCACTCTTCAGAAATAAAACAATTAAAGAATCTGTGGAGAGGAACAGACAGAACTACAAAAATAAGATTTTTAAGGATATGCATCTTTCCCATCGCAACATATGCCTGTGAGACCTGGACACTTAACAAAACAGCTGAGAAACACATAAATGCCTTTGAATGTAAATGGTACAGAAGAGTTCTTCAAATATCATGGACACAGAAAAAGAACAAATATATCCATACTACAAGAACTTAATATTGAAGAAGGCTGGCTAGTTAAGAGGATTAAATAAACAAAACTTAAATATTTTGGACACATTAAATGTCATGATAATATAGAGAAAACCGTCTTGGAAGGATACATAATGGGAAAAAAAAAAGAGAGGAAGACCAAGGCGAATATGGCTGCAAGACATCGTTGACGATCTGCTAATGGATGCATTAGTGCGGGCTATCTTGCTCACAACCGAGAAGCCTACAAGGGACATGCAAATGAATGAATGAACTGACCTCAGATGGAAGATGCCTAAGATAAAGAGCAAAAGAATGCAAGCCAAAATAATGTTTCTGGAAATGAAAACCACTCTGTGAAATAAATCACTGTCATTGGGAGTGAGAAAAAGTGTACTCTAGTACTACATAGAGCCAGTTTTATTTTACAGATGCAAGGATTAGTCAGTCACTAATGAAATACAATGCCAATTGGAAGCCACTGAAATGTGGTTCCTTAGAAGAATGCTACAAAAACCACAGACAGCAAAGAAATCAAACAAGGAGGTTCTGAGAGAGTCTGGAAAGATGAGACAAACAATAACAAAAGTCAGAAAAAGACAACCCAGATTCTTAGGATACATTCTACAGTGAGGCAAGATAGAGTACACTGTGATAATGGGAAAAATAGAAGACAAAAGAGATCAAGTGAGAGAAAATTCTGGATGGACTAACTGGATGGCACAGACAAAAAACACCAGCACAGCTTAGTGGCAGGGAATTGTGGAAAACCTTTATAGCCAATGGCAGCCAGCAGGGAAACAGATAGATAGATAGGAGTTAATGTAACAAATCATCACAATCTTTTATTAAATGTACCGTTACCTTCAATTTTGAGATTTCCTGTTTATAGGTAAGCTCTGATTCTTCTAGAATAGCAATTCTTTTTTTGTCTGCAGAATTGACACTTATAGGAATTGAATCTGAAAATATAAAGTTAATTACAATAACCAATAAAAATAATGAGAAATAAATTCATGTACATTTTTATACATTTAAATGTTGATTCAAACAACAACAAAAAAAAAAAACAGAAAAGCGCCTAAAACAATAATTTCAATTTTGTAATAGGATGAACTACCACAAAATTTAAAATAAAGATATGGTTCCAGTAAGAAAACACAAAAGAATGAATGGATTACAGCAGGCACATTAGAACTAATAACACAACATAGAGAAATGAAGATGAAATGGAAAGTGACAAATAACAAGGAGGAATATAAATCTTTAACAAAAGAAATAAGAAGAAATATAAGAAAAGTAAAAAAAAAAAACAATACATACAGGATTAGAACAGAAGAACATCAGAAGTGTGGAAGAGATAGTGAATGTTTAAAGAAATAAAGGCATTGATAAGAACTGTCACATCTAAATGTAATTTGTGATGAGATGGGGAAGACCTTGACAGAGAAGGGAAATTCTAGAAAGATGGAAGGAATATTGCAGAGGAATGTATGATAAAACTGACTGTGAAGTCGAAAATCAACAGTGTGAATTATTATTGGTGGAGAAAGAACCCGAACCAAATATTGAAGAAGTTTTATGGGCAATAAAGAATCTGAAAAATAGTAAATCACCAGGATGTGATAACAGATGAACTCACTAAGGCAGGAGGAAAGGAATGTGCTACAATATATCATGAACTAAAGATATAGCATTCAGGTATTTGGCCAAAAGAATAGAAAAGAACTGTATTCATACCACTGCAGTAAAAGGTTAATTTGAAATTATGCACAAACTACAGAACTGTTGTCGTGATTAGTCATGGCAGTAAAATTCTTTAAAAAACTATAATGGGTAGATTTTGAAAGAAAACAGAAGGAGAAATCAATATAGTCCAAGCTGGTTTTAGACAAGGAGGAGGAACAAGAGATCATATTTTCAACATAAGATTAATGATAGAGAAATGCAGAGAATTTAACGTGAATCTAAATTTATCTTTTATAAAAGATAATTTGATTGTGTACAACACCAGAAACTTTGGGAAATAATGGAAAAAATGGGATTTCCAACACATGTGACACTTCTTCTTCTTTTCTTCTTCTTCTCGTACACACTGTCTGTCTATATCTGCAATTTTGTCTACTGGATAAATTTCACTGTTTTTTTGTAATTCATGTATGGAACAATAGAGCTTATCTTCTTTAGTGGTTTCACTTGGTCAGTAATTACTTATCAGTGTCTCAAAGTTGGTGCAGTTCTGGAGGATATATTCCACAGTTTGGGACACTTGGGCACATTTACAAAGAGTAGTAATACCAACCTTAAACTTTGTATACATATGACTTTGGAGTTGGCTGTGTCCTGTTCAGAGACAGAAAATGGTGACTGCTCCTTTCTATTTAGCATATGATAGTCATCATGTGGTGGTGTTTGTGGCTTCCTGTAGGTTTTTATCATGCTTTTCTTCTGATTATAGGTGATTGGTATGTCTGGTTGCTCCATTTCAGTGCCTTCTTTGGCCAGACGGTCAGCTTTCTCATTGCCTGTTACCCCACAGTGGGAGGGAATCCACTGCAAGGTGACTGTGTTGTAAGCCACTTTTTGACAAGGCATCTTTAAGGTCTGGTAGTTTGTTGCACTGAAGAGCTTCCAGTACTGATCTTGCATCTGTGAGAATTACTATGGGGCACGTATCAGTTCTGGAGTCTGATAGTTTTTCAACTGTGGCTATAATTGCACTAACTTCTGCATCAAAGTTGTTGCAGTATTTTCCAGTGGGTATGGAAATCTTGTCAGTGGTGTTGTTTGGATATTCAATATGTGCTCCTGCCCATCCATTCTTTATGGCATTTTGTGCAGATCCATCCGCACATATCCAGGTATCACATGGGTATTTGACATCTTGAAGTGTAGCTGTTGATCTTACATGACTGCTTTGCATCTCACCATTCTGCACACTTTTCACTTCAGTTTGAGTAGTTATTTGTGTACAATCTGCTTCTTTCCATGGTGTATGCTCAGGTAAAGATAATAATGCAGCAATTACAGTTGAAAGGTCTGGTATTAGCTTATCTCTTCCCGTGCCACAGGAAGAAAAGTGGATGTTCAGTTGCTTACCAGAGTAAAAGCACAGGTCTTGATATGTTAGGGGGTATAGTTGTAAAATGGAATGGAAAACAGTATTTACATGTACTTTCGTGTACTTATTATGTTTCAAAGTATAACTAAATGTATGAAAATTTCATAAATGCAGTGTTTTTTAGGAAAAAAGAAGTAATGTGATGTTTTTAGACAATGACTGTGCCCAGCTCACCATTGGCTAGGTCTAGATCTGCACTACTTACCATCTGAGATGTCTAGATCTACTTGTCGATCTCATATTCTGATTCTATGTTGCATTCTCGCTAAATTAATGCCTGAAATAACCTTGTAACTACTTCTCCAGTCGTCTAAATATGTCTAGATCTACTTGGGATACATTCAAGAGCAGTGGGGTGGTCACAGGCCATGTCCATACCCCTATATACATCATTAAAAATTGAAAATTAACCATGTTTCTCTTCCTTTTTCTTGCTCAGTATCGCTCGTATCTAAGGACTCTTTCACCATTTTGAAAAGTGTCACCGGAAACGTGGACGAAATATGTACAATCTAAATGTTACATCGGTTGTTTTATCGAAACAAACCATGATTGAAATTTCGATCGTTGGCATGCAACGGGGATACAAGAAGGGGTCTAAAAATCGACTGCTGGCACGGGAAGAGTTGAGCATATGCTTTGGCCTGATGAATGAAACTGCTTCTTTTAGGCCATCTTAATGCCAAGTTATTGAATCTCTCCTTCAGAGGATGGCTTACAAAGCTGAGAAATTTCTCTCCCAAGGTCATGACTTTTGTCTCTATGTTCTTTTAGCGCCTGAGCACCAACTATTTTTTACATTTCTACTACTGGTGTGGACCTCATGGCACCTGTGATAATCCGTAGTGACTGATTTTGTACTTTGTCTAGATTATGCAGCATAGCGTTTGATGATACGCACCAAGCTGCTGAGCCATATTCTAAATGTGGTAGAATACTTTGCTGAGATACATTCTTGAGGATTCTTTCGCTAGCTCCCCATGTGGTTCCACTCAATTTACTTATGTTTTCTTCTGGGTTTTGCTTCTGTATTGCTGTGTTGCTTCCAGGTCAGTTTTGATTCAAGAGTCACTCCTAATTAAGTGGGTTGGTTGTCCATCCTTAATGGTATTTCATTTACAAAGATCTTACCTGCTTTCTGTTTAGATGAGAACATAGTGGTACTTGATTTCTATGTGTTTATACTTACACACCATTTGTTTGTCCATGATGTCAAGATGTCTGTTGCTCTTTGGAATCTCTGTGAAGCAACTGTCATGTATTCATCTGTACACCACATGACCAGATCATCTGCATACAGTGCTGCTTTGATTCCATAGGGAAGTTTCTTGACCAGATCATTAATGAATACCAGGAATAATGTAGGTGAAAGGACTCCTCCTTGTGGTACACCATGTTGCAGCAGTACTTCTGGTTTTTGTGACCATCCATTACTACTCTAGCTCTTCTATTGTGTAAATAGGACTTTATCCAGTTGTACAGTCTTCCATTGACATTGCAGTTTCTTAGTTTCCACAGCAGACCTTTTTTTCCATACTTTATCAAAGGCTTTCTTCAAGTCTATCTACGCTGCTAGTACAAGGTTTTTGTCTCGGAATGTGTCCTCAGTCTCTTGAGAGAGATAGGTCACTTGACCATCTGTACTGTAGTACTGCCTAAATCCTGCTTGTTGTGGAACGAGAAGGTTTTCACTTTCTAGTTTCCATTTTACCCTCAGGCTAAATGCTTGATGTGTTCCATCGTTTTGCATAGGCAGCTAGTGAGATCAACTAGCCTGTAGCTGGAAGCCGTATCACTGTTTTTCCCCTGGCTTTAGCAGTGGTAACATGCTTGCTTCCTTCCAGATTTGAGGTAACTTACCTGTGCTCCAACACATATTGAAAATATCCAACAGCTTTCCCAGTGCTGCCATTCCCAGGTTCTTGATCATTTCATTGGACACTCTATCTAGTGATTTCCTGGCGATTTCTTGGTTTCAGTTTACTGACTGCTAGGTCTAACTCGCTGCGTGTGATTGGTGCATCCATGACCTCCCCTTTTCTGACTTGTTCCTCTTCTTTCTGTTGGACATTGTGCACTGTATGCTTTCTCAGGATGAATATCAATGTTGTAGTCTTGTGCAAACATGTGAGCAAAAGTGATCTGCAACCTGCTTACCTGTAAGAGTTTTCCCATCCTCTATTAGTGTAATCTTTGTACCTCTTCCAGTGCTCTCATCGTTTAACTGTTTGATTAATTTTCATAGTTTCCTTCCATCCTTTTCAAAGTTTAGGGACTCTGTTTTTCTCTCTCCAACTTTCCTGTCTGGCTTGCAGCTTGGCTCTTTGAAATTTGGCCTTAGCATGTTGGTAATTGTTGTGGTGTTCTTGGCATGGTCTATTTTCTGCTTGCTTTCGAGCTGTTTCCACGTCATCATGGAATTTTCCCAGCTTACTATACCAGTATGGTTTATAGTCCCTATGAGCTCCTCTGGGAATGGTTTCATGGGTGGCCTGAAGGATACAAGCATTGAATTCCTTCACTTCACTGTTAATATCCTTACCTTCTATGGACAGCTGTCCCACCAGGATACCTGTTCGATGTCTGTACATTATCCAGTTTGCTTTTTTATAGTTCCATCTGGGGAGAGGGCTACTGGTGTTAAGGAGTTCATTTTCTATTGTCAGGAAGACTGGTCAATGGTCGCTACCTCCAAGTTGTTTTCCAACTTTGCGTGTAATGCTCCACTTCAGGTCTGGAGAGTGGAATGCCAGATCTGGTGTTAAGGTTTTATGCCAACCCTTTGAGTAAAATGTTGGGAAAATCCACTGGCTGGTTGATCAGGAGAAGTCCATTATCATCCTGCCAGCTCTCAATTTCTTCTCCTCTCTTGTCTATGTGGTCATAGCCCCAGCTCTGGGAATAGCTGTTAAAATCTCCATAGACCATAAGTCTCTCTTTATGTTGGCTTGTTTCCAGAGCAAGCGGGCGGTCATTAGGACAGTAATAGTTAAGGAGATGGAAGTCTGTGTTACTGGTTTTTAGATGGATCATCTTGTATTCGGCTCCTTCCACGTACACTCCTACCTGACATGCGCAGATGTTATTCTAAACAAGTGCGAGTACTCCTCCTTTTCTTCTGGTCTAACCTAATCTACCGCTGCTGCAAGATTCTTCACCTGCCATGCGTGGAGTGGGGCTCCTCCTGGCCAGTGAAGAAAGGTGTGAATGGGGTTGCTGCGTGGCGCCACTGTGGAAAAGGTGAAAGAAAAGATTAAGTGAAATAGTCTTGAAGTCAGGACTGCTCAAATCATGGAGGTGCTCTGGAGGTTGGCCACGTCCTATGTGCACTCATACCGGGCGAATTGCCTGAACCAGCTTAACCCAGGGGTTAAGATACTGCTGGCAAGATTTTTCTGATGCCGTGCGTGGATTGAAACTCCTCCCAGCCAGTGAAGAAAATGCGAAAAAGCAATTGGGGTTGCTGTGTGGTGCCGATGTGAAAGGATAAAGTGAAGCTTAATAGGCATATCCAGTAGTCTCGCAGCGAGAGCTACTCATACTACGGCACCTCTGCTCTAGAGGCCGGCCACGTCTGATAACAACCATACTGGTGAAATATGCCTTAACCGGCTTAAACCAGGGGTGAAACTTGATGGTTACGGTACCTCCGCTCTAGAGGTTGGTCACATCCTAAACACGCCCATACAGGGATAATATGCCTAAACCAGCTCAACCCAGGGGTGAAACTTACTAGTGGCGAGGATTCATCCTTCTGGACAAAAACTACTGGTCACAACTAGGAAAGGAACTGGCCGTGATCACAAAATGCTGAAGTCGGAGACACTGGACCAGTGCAGTCTACATAGGCAACCTCCTCTCACCCAGTGGGGATGTATGTGTAATCTAATCACGCAAGTCCAACGCTGGACTGGATGGGCAACCACCTATCACCTGGCGGGGATATACTGATATCTAAAACAAGTCGAGGTTTTCCGGTGTAAGTTTTTATTGCACATGATGTTCATAGTTCAATCCAAAGCATGGTTAACAACCGAGCAACATCGATGTTTTTAACTAAGAAATGTCAATATTTATTGTGATTTTGGAGCCATAAGGACATGTCCTATGACCCGACCACTATTCCTGAATGTACCCCAAGTACATCTAGACCTATTAAATGGACTGGAGAAGTAGTTAGAAGATTATTTCAGACATTATTTTAGTGAGAATGCCACCACATGATGAGATCGGACAAATATTTAAGTAGATCTGGAAATCGCTGATGGTAAACAATGTACATCTAGGCATCGCTGATGGTAAGCACTACACAATTATCAGCTAAAATCATCATATTACTTCTTTCTTCCTAAAAAACCCTTCATTTATGAAATCTTCTTACATTTACAACTATTTTCATGCATAATATGTATACTTTTAAAGTGGAAATGCTTTGTACATTCACTTTTACAACTATACCCTCTATACATATCAAGACTCGCGATTTTTTGTGTGGCACAGATGGGATCATCTGCGTTTTTTTTCTGTGGTGCGGGAAGAGTTAAACATTTCACTATCTCTTCCACACCTTTGATGTTCTATTCTTTCATAACAATCTTGTATGTATTGTTTTTTTGTCTTTTCTTATGATTCTTCTTACTTCTTTGTTAAAGATTTATATTCCTCTTTGTTGTTATTTGTCATTTTTCATTTTGTCTTCATTTCTCTACGTTGTTTTACTAGTTTTAATGTGCCTGCTGTAATCCATTCATTCTTTTGTGTTTTCTTTATTGGAAATATCTTTTGCTGCCATTATTAAGATATCTTTGGCCTGCGAATTGGCAATTCAACTGGTGTCATCTCCTCTTGTACAGCCATCAGTATCTTGAAATGGTTCTTCACTTCTATACTGTATTGTTCTGGTATTTTTGTAAGATCAAAGCGGAGTAGTCTTGATCTCCTGTCTTTTTTATCTTTACCTTCATATGTCTGCTATTAATAACTCATGGTCCGTGTCACAATCAGCACCTGGTAGAGTTTTTGCTGATGTTATACTTGATTTCCACCTTCTTTGCACTAAAATGTAATCTACTTGATCAGGTGATGTCCATGTGTAAAGTCTTCTTGGATGTTGTCTAAAAAGTGTGTTAGTGATCATTAGCTCATTTTCCATGCAAAAAGGCATTAAACTGCCACCTGCCTCATTTCTATGTCCTTTACTAAATTTTCCCAAAACATATTCTTCATATTCTGCTCGTTCTGTACCAACCTGTGCATTAAATTTCCCATTATTAATATAGTATAATTTTTTCATACCTGGTCTATCGTCATTTGTAGTGTGTTATACGTTTTCTAATTCCTCTTTTTCTTCTGCTGATGCAGGCACACATATATCTGGATAACTGTTACATTTCAAGGAGTGCCCTTAAGTCTGGATTGTAACCTAGTAATGCTTTATGGGTTCTTTCCTCCTAATTCTTCGTCAGAGTATATAAAGATACCATCATTTTTACTCTTGAAGTGTCCTGATCTTTTCCATCGATGTTTGCAGATTCCCAAAATGTGCATTCCCGTTCTTTCCATCTCATCACTATTATTTGATACCTTCCCTCATACATACTTCTCACATTAGCCAAGTCCTAAACACCCAAAATACACACATGGAACTTACTGCTTAATTCATCTCGAAGATCTCTTTCAACTTTTTGCATATCAAGATTTAACTTTGTTACCTACAAAAAAAAAGAAAGAAAAAATTACATAAATAAACAGTCACTACAAATAACTTCCAAAGTACAGAATACAGCTAACAACACAATGGCATTTTAATAATATTAATTATGGATATCTAATAATATTCTGGGCAGGGTGTGCTGGAGATGATCTAGTGGATGTGTAATCTTGAAATATTTGCATTTGATGAAGAATGGATATTTGTGAAGAGACTGGTACATTGTTAACATTGCACTTGATAGAACATGTGAATTATTGAGTAGTACTAAAACCTGTTCTTCTGAGCTCTTAATGAATGGCATTTGTGTGAAAAACCCTCAGGATGGGTATACAATGATCTACAAATATAGGCCAAAAGTTCATCAACATAATCATATTCAGACCAATTTTTAAAATAAAACAGCTTCTGAAACAAGAAAAATATTAGTTGAATTATTACTGTAATGCCACTGTATCTGTTAAACGTATATGAATCCCATATAACCAGAAACTCAGAAGAGATGGCCAGCAATGAAAAATTAAACAATGTATATTCTACAAAATCAAATGTGAAAGTGCTAAGACAAAAGCAAGTGAAACCAATAACAAAGAGCAGGAAGGAGAGTGAAAAAATAATCACAACTGAAATTAAATAATCATGACAAAGCCAAGATGAAAAATTACCACAAATAATACTTAAGAAAATATTACTAATGAACAAGAGTGGGTCCAGTTTTTCCTCATTGATACATATATCAGCTGCCTTGTTTGTTTTGTCATTTGTCATCAATTTAGTTTTCTTCACATTAAGATAGAGGTTTTGCTCTTCACTATTCTCATGGACTGACATAATTAGTTTTTCCATTCCTTTTTGTATTGTGGACAGTAATACTGTGTCATCAGCATATCTAATCTCTATTTCATAACCTCCAATTGTTATGGCATTGTAATATTCTTTGTCTACGTCTTCTCTAACATTCCTCATTATATTTTCAGTATACAAGTATGCACCCTGACGGACCCCTTGTTTTGTCAAACCAAGTTGTTGTTTTACCATTTATTCTTACTGCTGCTTGTTGGTCTAGATACAGCAGTGATGTTAACTGTATCAAACGTGTTGGAAATCCCATTTTTTCCATGAATTCCTAAAGTTTCTATATGGAATACCATCTAAAATCTACAACAGATATGTTTGTGCAGTTCCTCAAGAATGTATATCAGCAAAGTATTCTACCACATTTAGAATATGGCTCAACAGCTTGGTGCACAGCATCAAACACTACGCTGACAAAATCAGTCACTACGGATTATCATAGGTGCCATGAGGTCCACACTAATAGTAGAAATGCAGAAAATAGTTGGTGTTCAAGCGCTAAAAGAACGTAGAGACTTATGACCATGGGAGAGAAATTCCTCAGCTCTGTAAGCCATCCCCTGAAGGAGAGATTCAATAACTTGGCACTAAGATGGCTTAAAAGAAGCAGCTTCATTCATCAGGCCAAGTGTATGCGTAAGCAACTGTAGTCGCTCCATTATCATCTGTACCAGAGCATACGCCATGGAAAGAAGCAGATTATATACAAATAACTATTCAGACTGAAGTGAAAGATGTGCAGAATGGTGAGATGCAGAGCAGTCTTGTAAGATCAACAGCCACACTTAGTGTTCTAGATGATAAATATCTATGTGACACCTGGATACGTGTGTATACAGATGGATCTGCACACAATGCCATAAAGAATGGATGGGCAGGAGCACATATTGAATATCCAAAAAACACCACTGACAAGATTTCCATGCCCACTGGAAAATACTGCAACAACTATGATGCAGAAGTTAGGGCAACTATTGCTGCAGTTGAAAAACTATCAGACTCCAGAACTGATACGTGCCCCATAGTAATTCTCACAGATGCAAGATTAGTACTGGAAGCTCTTCAGTGCAACAAACTACCAGACCTTAAGGATGCCTTGTCAAAAATTGCCTTACAACACAGAGTCACTTTGCAGTGGATTCCCTCCCACTGTGGGATGCCAGGCAATGAGAAGGCTGACCGTCTGGCCAAAGAGGGCACTGAAATGGAGCAACCAGACATACCAATCACCTATAATCAGAAGAAAAGCATGATAAAAACCTACAGGAAGTCTCAAACACCACAACATGATGACTATCATATGCTAAATAGAAAGGAACAAGTCACCATTTTCCGTCTCCGAACAGGACACAGCCAACTCTGAAGTCAATGTATACAAAGTTTAACGTTGGTACTACTAATCTATGTACATGTGCCCAGGTACCCAAACTGTGGAACATATCCTCCAAAACTGCACCAACTATGAGACACTGAGAAATAATTACTGGCCCAGTGAAACCACTAAAGAAGATAAGCTCTATGGTTCCATACGTGAATTACAAAAAACAGTGAAATTTATCCAAGAGACAGGACTGCAGATATAGACAGACAATGCGTACGAAGAAGATGTTTATGAAGTCAAGACAGAAGAAGGAATGAGCGAATGGTTTCAGACTGAAACAGATGTGAAACAAGGATGTATATTATCTCCAATGCTTTTTGGAATTTTCATAGATTTTATAATGAAAAGATGCTGTACAGATAAAACAGGGATTGACTGGGTACATGGGACACAAATAGAAGATCTTGATTTTGCAGATGACATAACTCTTATCAGTGACAATGTGAAATCGATGCTGGAAAAAAACAGATTTGTTGTCTTCCTGGGCTAGCAAAATAGGTCTTGAAATTAACAAAGACAAAACAAAAATAATGAAACTTCTTTTTTAATCAAGAAGGAAAAATATATGTAGAAGGAACATTTGTTGATGAAGTAAACTAATCTGCATACCTTGGCAGCAACACAGACCAGGATGGTGACACCAAGAAGGAAGTTAGAATTCGAATTGCAAAAGCAGCATTGTCCTTCAAAAATGTTGAGAACATAAAGAATTCAGAAGTTATAAGCACAAAAACCAAGTTAAGATTATTCAATTCAAATGTGTTTTCCACCCTCATTCATGCATGTGAAAGCTGGAAATCAGCTAAAGAAATAGACTCTTTTAAAAACAAATGCTTAAGGAAAATACTCAGTATAAAGTGGAACAAATTCAAGAACAATGCAGAGATAAGACAGATGAGCAAACAACAACCAGTCTCATGGGCGATCACAAAAAGAATATGGACAAATATAGGCCATGTGATGAGAAGAAACAATCAGAGAATACCAAAACAAGCTATTAGGTGGAGCTCAACAGGGAAGAAGAAAACTCATCTTTATACACAGATATAAATGAAGCGACACTACAGCAAGTGATATAATTCATATATTTGGGACACATGATAAAAGATGATAGGAAATGTGAAATGTGGACTATCAGAAAAATAGGAACGGCCAAAACCACTTTCAATAGAAAAAAAAAGGTCCTTACTTCGAAACAGTGCAGCAACTGAAGATGAGTCACTAAATGTAATGTATACTTCACATTTCCCTATAGTGAATTAGTATAGAAAATGAAACTGAAGTCTATGAAATGTGGATATACAGAAAAATAAAGAGAATTCCATGAGCAGAAAAGAAGAAAACAAACAAGCATTAATCAAATGAAAACTGAAAACAGAAATAATGAGAAAGTAAGAACCACACATTTAATATATTGAAGTCATATCATAAGACATGATGCAGTTATGACAACCTTACCTAAAGGAAGAGTGGACTGGAAAAAAAAAAGAAAAGAGATAAAAATGAAAAAGACTGGACTCGGGTTTGTCAGGTGCACTGTGAAAACAAAGGACAGATCAAGGTGGAGGACCACTGCAGTCAACTTTCTCTACGGAATGCTGATGAAGTAAAGTGCAGATTGGCATCACATGAATGTAGCTAAACTGCTGAAGGCACTAGCCTAATGATATTAAAACATGATAAATCTAATAGTGTTTTCTGCATTTGGGTTACTGAGTGTGAACTGTTTAATGAGAAGTTTTATTGAAAATCTAGGCCAACAGGCAGGAGTGAGAATAAATAGTGAAACAACAACTTGGTTTGACATAAACAAGAGTACCATCAGGGGTGCACACTGTCACCTTATTTATTTAACTTATATAGTGAAAATATAATGAGGAATGTTAGAGAAGATGTAGACAAAGAATATTATGATGCCATAAAAATTGGAGGTTATGAAATACCAGAGATTAGATATGCTGATGACACAGTGTTACTGTCTACAACACAAAAAAGAATGGAAAAACTAATCATGTCAGTCCGTAAGAATAGTGAATATCAAAACCTCTATCTTATGTGAAGAAAACTAAACTGATGACAACTGACAAAAGAAATAAGGCTACTGAAATATTTATCAATGAGGAAAAATTGATAGAGGTGGAGAGTTTTGAATATCTTGGATCATTACTAACTAATAATGGAGATACAATGAGGGAAATTAAAAGGAGGACATCTATTGGCCTTCAAAAAGTAAAACAACTAAAGAGTCTGTGGAGAGGAACAGACAGAACTACAAAAAAAAAAAAAAGATTTTTAAGGGCAAGCATCTTTCCCATCATATGAAATTCAAAAGTTATAAGCACAAAAACCAAGTTAAGATTGTTCAATTAAAATGTGATATCCACCTTCATTTATGCATGTGAAAGTTGGAAATCAACTAAAGAAATAGACAACAAATTAGACTCTTTCAAAAACAAATGTCTCAGGGAAATATCTGATATAAAGTGGAATGAATTTAAGAACAACACAGAGAGATAAGACAGATGAGCAAACAACAATCTGTCTCATGAGTGATCAGAAAAAGAAGATGGACATATGTAAGTCATGTGATGAGAAGAAATAATCAGAGAATACCAAAACAAGCTATCAAGTGGAGCACAACAGGCCGAAGAAAAAGAGGTCGACCAAGTGAAACTCTAAAGAGGACATTGTTAAGAAAAGCCACTTTAATGAGCATAACATCCCTTGATGAAGATGAAAGACTCGCAGAGAATATGAAAACTTGGAAAACAACTATGCAAGCCCTATGCGACATTTAACTGCACGAGAAGGATGTAAGATCTTTCCCATCGCAACATATGCCTGTGAGGCCTGGACAGTTAATAAAACAGCTGAGAAACACATAAATGCCTTTGAATGTAAATGCTACAGAAGAGTTCTTCAAATATCATGGACAATGAAAATGTGTATGGTCCATTCAAAATAAGTTAGCAGGATATTCTAATTCCAATAGAGCACAACTACAGTCATATACAGAGAGACTCTTCAACTTGAAAATTATAGGATTGTAACCAGAGAAAGGATGTTCTAAGTGGTTTATGATAATTCCATTGTTAATATGAAACTAATTACAGTAATATGAATACTGAACAATAATACAGCTCATAAATATATATTATTATTGCAATATAAAAATCTTGTTTACCTCCAAAAATTTGTCTTCCAGCTCTTTATTTCTGCTTTCCAGGTCCAGCAATAGCTGCCTCTGCTTTTCATACATCATTCTGGCATGCTCTGCACGCTCTCGTTCATTCAGCTCTTTCATTTCTAACAAGGTAATTTTTTTGGAGATAGAAATGATATCACCATCTGTGACTTGTATTCTTGATCCGCTGACAATACCTGAGGTTAAATGGTATTATTTAATCAAAGGTTAAACCTAATGTTAAAAATAATATCTGAAACAAAATCAGACCAAATATTAAATATAAATACAAATATTTATACTATAGTAAATCATCATACAGTATTATTTCCACTGGCAAAGTTGACTAATGGATCTGTTTACTCTGTACCTTACTCTCATAATGCACCCAGTCAAACTGATTCCTGCTCATATCTTGATGTTAAAAGGAAAATGCATCCCTGGAGGGCAGACACTGAATACAGAATTCTACACAGCAGTTCTACAAAGCCTTTACAATGTATGCGCAGACATCACCCCGAGAAGTGGCATACTGGCAAATGGATTCTTCACCATGATGATGCCCCTGCACACGTCTTGTCAAAACAAATGAGCATTTGGTGAAATACCACATTCCACTGCATTAACTCCCTCACCTTACCTTGCTACGTCTTGCTCCCATATCTGAAGAAAACACTGAAAAGCCACTGATTCGATGAAGTTGAAGTAATTCAAACAAATGCAGTGAGACAAAGTGACTTCCTGAGGTGCTTCCATAAATGGGAGGACCATCGGAATAAGTGCATATAATCACAAGAAGACTACTTTGAAGGAGACTAGACCAAGAAGGCAGTAATTCTACTCATTCAGTCAAAAAAAATTTGGTCCCTGAATTTTGCAAACAGCTCTCATATACGTTTCTAAAAGTATGAAAACGTTATTTACCTTGCCTATGAAGTTCTTCCACTGCTGCTTCAAGTGCATGCAACTTCTCTTTCTCTATTTCCAGAGTTTTCTTCAAGTCTATGTTGCTTTCTGTTAAATGTCTCACTTCAGCCTATTTAAAGTTGAAAAACAAATATACAGCCAATTAGAATACTTCTAACAACTTTGTTATATTCAAAGTAAAAGTAAGACCAGTGCTATAATTTTTTGCACATAGAAATAAACTAATTTTGTTCAACATTTGAACTTCCTAAGAAAAAAAACTGATGGGAAAAAAGTGTCAATTTCTTTATTGTGCTCTTTTTCTCCTATTAAATAAATACCTCAAATACAAGACAAAATTCATATGGTGAAATTTCAGGTACAATTACAATCTGCTTGTCTGCTTTGTTTATTATGTTCATATAAGTAATATGCACAGTTCATGTCATTTGTCGTACTGCGATTTCTGGTGAATATATTTCCACAAGCCTTCTCTGTTGTGAGATGCATAGTTTCTGGCATGCCTTGCTACCACTGTATGTGACAGAATTTCAGTTAAACAATGTTTACTGGACACCATCCTGCCTGGCTACACAAAGAAGGCCATTGCTGTCACACTTGCAGGAAACTACTACAGAGTGTGAAACAACTACATAACTCTCTAAAACATCAAAGTCCTTTCCCCCCTACCCAAATCAAATTATGGATACCTTTGTGGAGACAGCTGTGTTAAGAAAACTGTTTCAACAATGTTTGTTTCAAAAGGATGCTGCAATAACTTTACATTCAAGTTCAGCATCACTGAGTATGAATGGGAACAAAGCAATATGGCATGAGATCATACTTCAATTGAAAAAATTATATGGGCTTGGAGAAAGAAGAGCACTTCTAGAAAGAAGAGCAATTCTAGAAAATTTATCCATAGTAAATGCAGTCTTGATAAATGAACCGTACATAGGACACCATCTAAAGAAATAAAAATATCAAAGATACCCATGCATTTCATTGTCTGTCTGACATATAAATGAGATATCATTAACTTTACAGGTCAAGTATCATGACGTTGAACATTTATGATGAAAAGTAATCTATCTTTGATCTTAGCCAAAAGGCAGAGAACTATCTAGTTGGACTAAAACATAATAAATATCTCACAAAAAGTGTTGACTTAACACAAAGATAAAATTATTGTGTTTCACAGATATGCTGTTAATAATAGAGGACATTTTTCTAAAAGTTAAAAGTATAATTGTTCTTATTAAAGACAAATAAGTCGTGTCATAATCTAAAGTATAATTTTAAAATGTAAAAAAAAAAACTTCGCCATTAGTGAGGCTCGAACCCATAACCCCTATATTAAGAAACTCATGTTCTACCAACTGAGCTAGTCGGACAGTTAAAAGCATTCTCATTATGTAGTATATACTCCTAGTCTGGTATTTGTGGTTTTAGTCTATTATTCGTGGTGGTGCAAAGGTCAGTGGACATGCACAGTGGATTGAATTCGATGTGCCACTAGATGTTTTTAGAGGCTGGGTGGACCCTGGGACATTTTTTATGTTATCATCATCAGTGTCGTGCTGACTGACGTTGGCTATTATGCTTCTCCAGAGTACATGATCTTTCATGCAGGCCATCAGCTTAGTTGATGATCTCCTCTCACACCATCCCATCAGACTGTCCAGTATCATTTCTCTTGGTCTTCCTCTTGATCTTCTTCTTTCTATTTTTACTGTTGTTATAATATTTCAATGCCCCCTCTTCTCACTGCATGTCCTATGAAAGTATATTGACTATCTCTTATTTTTTTGACAAGATTTTTTCTCTCTAGCTCTTCTCATGCATTCTTCATTAGTTATTTTTGCTGTCCAGGGGATTTGCAACATTCTTCTAATAAACCACATTTCTGCTGCTTCCAATGATTTCTGTGCAGACCTGCCTATTGTCCATGATTCACTTCCATATAACAAGATAGGTTCAATATAGCATTTTAGGATTCGTTTTCTAACATTCATTGATAAGGATGTGTTGGGTAATATGTTTCTCATTCTCTGAAATCCAGTCTTTGCTTGGCCATTCTGTTCCTAATTTCTGTTCTGCATTTCCCATCTGAAGTTATTACTGCTCCAAGGTATTTGAATTTCTGCTCGTGGTTCAGAATAGTTCCATTTAATTTTATACTGCATGCTGGTGGATTCTATTTCTTAAGATATATCTCTGTCTTTTTGATGTTCAAAGTAAGGCCTTTCTGTTCACTTTCTTTGGCGACTTTATCCAAGAGATTTTGCAGGTCTTGTTGGTTCTCAGCTATCAGTACTGTGTCATCAGCATACCGAAGATTGTTAATATTGTATCCTCCAATTTTTATGCCTGGTTCTGTGATGATCATTCTTAGAATATTCTCGTTGTTCAGAGAAAAAAGGTCTGGAGATAGTACACATCCTTGTCACACCCCTTGTTTTATAGGTTGATATTTTCCAGTTATTTTCAACTCGAATTGCTGCTTCTTGCTGCCAGTATAGATGTTTTACAATCCTCAGGTCTTTGCCGTCTATATTGATGTCTTCAAGCATTTTAATAATTTTCATTATGTTTCACCTTGTCGAATGCCTTGGTGTAATCAATGAAGCATAAGTAGAGATCTTTCTGTACTTCTAAAGCTCTTTCTGTTAGTGTTCATAAAACATAAATGACATTGTGTGTTCCCTTTCCTTCAACAAATCCAAATTGTTCATCTGCTATTTCCATTTTTATCTTTTTCCTTGCTCTTCTCATAATGATTCTCAGAAGTTGCTTTGTTATGTGACATGAAAGGCTGATAGTCTGGTGGTCATCACATTCCTTTGCACCTGGTTTCTTTGGTAGTGCTATAAACATGGATTTAATCAGGTCACTGGGAATATAACCACTGTTGTAAATGTCATTCAGTAACTTGGTTATTATTTTTATTCCTATCTCCTATAGCGCCTCTATTTCTTCTATTGTTATATTATCAGGTCCAGTCACTTTTCCTTTCTTCATGTGTTTGATGGCATCTATGATTTCATCTTCAAGTATTGGTGGTCCATCACAGTTTTCAATATTTGGTGTTAATTCTGGTCTTTCTCCTCCATATAGCTCACCGATGTACTCTGTCCACCTGTCCACAATGTATTCTTTTCCCATTAACATTTTACCTTCTTTTGATTTCAGGCATCCTGTGGTATATTTTATCTTTCTGCCTGTGAGTTCATTAATTCATTTGTGCATGTTTTTGCTGTCTTTATAATGAGAGTCCTCAATTTGTCTGCACTATTCATTTAACCACACTGCCTTTGCTTCTCCGCATTTGCGTCTTATTTCTTTATTTATCTTTCTATTTTTTTCTTGGTTATTTTTACTCCTCCTCCTCTTGTCCATCAGTCTTAAGATGTCATCTGTCATCTATTTATTTTTAAGGGCTTCTTTTTTTCAGTGGTATTATCTCCTTAACAGTTTGGTGGATATAATCTCTTAACATTGCCCATTGTTCATCTATATTATTTATCTTTGCTATTGCATTGTATCTATTTGTTATAATAACTTTGTATTGTTCTCACAGTTCTTGGTCATTTTTAAGGAGTTCTGTACTCAGTTTGATGTTTCTCACTTCATTCTGCATGCTTTCTTTAGCTTTATTCCAATTTTCTCCACAGAGTGGGTCATGGTCACTATTGCAGTCAGCTCCTGGCATGGTTTTTGTTGTCAGTAATGCATTCCAGAATCGTTTGTTGATTAATACGTAGTCTATCTGGTTAAAAGTCTTTTTGTCTGGGCTGCACCACATTGCCAGTCTTCGGGGATGTTGTTTAAACCAGGTGTTTCCTACAACCATGCTATGTATTCTTGCCCACTCAATTCATTTACTACCTCTGTCATTCCTCTCCCCCAGTCCATAGTCACCAATGATGTCTGAAGTTCTTCCTTTACCAACTTTGGCATTAAAATCTCCCATGACTATAGTAACTTCATGTGACTTTGTATGTTTTAGGGCTGCCTCTATGTCATAAAATAGCTGTACATCTTCTTCAGAACTTTCAGATGTTGAAGCGTACACTTGTATAATATTTATGTTTATTGGTCGTCCTTTCAGTTGGGCTAGCAGGACTCGGTCCGAGATGTTCAAATATCCTACAATTGTTCTTGCTGTTTGTTTGTCAAATATTATTCCTACTCCTCGTTCATGTTTCTCACTTCCTGAATATATTATTGTATATTTATCAGAGTTTATCTTCCCTACGCCTGTCCATCTAACTTCACTCATTCCTAATATGTTGATCTTCATCTTTTAAATTTCCCCTCTTTACATTTTCTACTTTTCCAGCCTGTAATAATGTTCTAACATTCCATGTTGCTATTTTGAACTTGTTAGTTTTGACTCAAGTAGCTTGATGATGATCTGGCCTCACCTGTAGCTCGTGAGCTGCCCTACTGGACGAGGCTGTTCAGAGGAACATCCATTAATGTCGTTCATGACAAATCTATTACTCTGAATAACCATAATTGTTCTTTGGAACTACAACAGTGGTTTCCCGTTGCCTTCTGCCAGTTTGTGTATGAACTCTCCGCTGGCCTTTGGACTTCATGTCCTACCCACAAGGCAGTGGGAGTGAGAGGTTTTAAAGCGCCTCTTACCTGCTTGGTATTCCCTTCACTGAGCACCTGAGGCACTTTATATTAGTAGTAGAACCACCTACTACCCCACCTCACTCTCTGAGTCTACTGCCAGTTGGTCCGTGCCTGCTTATTTGGGTAAATCCTTATCCACAGGGATCCTCCATATCTGGAGGACTTTCACCATCCGCCACCTATGACGTGCTGGGTCGCCCCAGCTTTAACCAGATTTTTTATGTGTACCATAAAAAAAAATCCCACTAGTGGGACTTGAACTCAGTACCACTGGATTAGTAAACCAAGTTCCTAACCACTCAGCTAACCAGGCAGCCATTTATTATATGTTCAGTAGTAAATATGTATACACTTTATCACCACAAAAAGATGGGGTATCACAAAAGGGATTACGAATTTTTCTAGTTTTTATCTTCTCATAATATGTCTAAGAAAAAAAAATTTTTTTTTTTTTGGTGAGGTAACTGATTTCTTTACTTTTGTCAGTGCCTTCTGCTTGCAAATGATATTGCTTTTTGAAATATTTTATTTGATATCACCTTAGTTTCTGTTTCTGTCTTGCTGTCATTTTGCATAATCCTTTTCTATTTTTATAACTTTCTTTGATAATCTTCTTCACTAATTTCTCCAGAGTGCATTCACTTCTACATATCATCCACATATCTAGGGTTTTTAATACTGTGGCCTCCTCTTTTTATTCATATCATATTTTCACTGTATAATAATGATAAGTTGACAGGACAAAAAGTTGTCTTACTCAGATTCATTGTTCACATTGTGACCCTACAATGGGTGTCATCCCACTGTGGAATAACTGGCAATGAAATAGCTGACACTCTAACCAAAGCTAGCAGCAATCAAGATCAAACAAATCATCCAGTAAACTACCAAGATGCGAAAACTATAATCCATAACCAGTGCAGATCTGAATGGAAGAAACAACTGGAATGCAACAATGAACCAGATGCAATACACCAACTACAAAGACACCAGCAAACCATCCTCATTCGCCTACAGACAGGCTACTGCAGACTACTGACACCATCTAAAAATGTCTCACACAGATGAATGTCCATGTGGCAGTGGAGTCCAGACTTCAGAACATAAGCTTCAAGAGTGCCCAAAACCATGCAGACCTGAGGCATAAGACGTGGCCAGAGGACACAAGCTTAGGACAACAGCTTTGGGGCTCCTATCAGGATCTGCAGAGGACAGCAGGCTTTGGCATGTCAACAGGGATCAGGATCTGATGTGACCAACAACCTCGAATGCAGAAGAAGAATTGTTCACTTTTATTGCTGCTTTTTATTCATATACATATTCTTAATAATTCTCATATATTTACCATCTATAAGAAGTTTTTCAAGCATTTGTATCATATAATCGTGTCTCACTCTGTCAAAAGCCTTCATGTACCAAATAATGCACTTTTTCACTCTGTTCATATTACATTCACATCCACTGGGAACATATTAACAACATGCTTATCTTAACATAGCCTTTATGAGACAGTGAACATAGATCTGATTGCTTAAAAACTCTGACCTACTTCTGTAACCTAGAAACCTGTAGCAATCAACACTAACTGTAATTTTTATTTTTGTAAATTGTAATGGTGGTGGTGGTGGTGGTGGTGGGGGGGGGTGTGGTGTGTGTGTGTGTGTGTGTGTGAGAGAGAAAGAGAGACAGAGAGAGAGAAAAGTCTGATGTGAAACCAATGCATTCAGGACATGACAATCCTATGGGTCTCTACAGCTATTAGAATCTGGTACACAAAACAGAGCCAGCAGACTATAGGTGGTGGGGAATTCTTCAGTGGATATTGTTGAAGCACTCATCGGATTCCTCATCCCAAAGTCAGATTGTCTCTGTGGAACTGTCTCAAAGCTGTTGGGCCTGACATGGAGAAGGGGCTTATGTAAAGCCACCAGAGGCTGGAAAACAAAGTTTTGGCCAGACCAGCCTACACCACTGTCATCATGGCAGTCCAAGCAAGACCATAGTTTGCCCTAGTAAGGAAAGGTGCTGTTCAGAGGTACCCAGCCAAAAGGTGCATTGCAAAAATTAGGGTACCATGCATTATCGCTAAAATGCGTATAAGAAGAAGAAGAAGATATTACATTCACAGATGATGCAAAGAACATACAAGTATACCTACCAAAGTAGATGCTACAGTCAAAGCACTAATTAGTGGAAACACCAGAGATGCAACGCAGTTATCAAAATAGATGGATCAGTCTATACTGGGGCAGGAAGTGTGCTTGGGGCTTTACAATCAACTCACATGGTAGAACAGCGAAAGAAGCCAGTGTACTTTTGCTGCAACAACAAGCAGCCTCACAAAGGAAACTATGGCTGTGACAAAAGCTCTGAGCTGGCTTCTGTCACAAGACCACACAAAAGCAAGCATCTTGAGCGACTTGAGGAACATGTTAATGAAAATTCAGGCTGGGTCTTTAAGACAACAGTGGCATGAATCCCTACAGATATCACAAATTCATTAACTAACCTTCATTTTTGTACCAGACCAATACAGGTGTCAAGGCAAATGAATTAGCAGATCAGCTGACAGACTACCTATCACAGAGGAAAGACAGGCAATGGATTGAACTAAAATCACCAGTACTATAAGAGAAGCAGGCTGAACAAAAGATTTCACTGACATCTGTGAATTGGTGTCACTGACAAGAATGAAGAAGTCAGGGGTTAAAAATAGGGTGGCAGAAAATGAATGACTAATCAAGAGTTCCAGACTGATGGTCAGTCAAGACAGAATTGGTGTAATCAGTTACTGTATCTTATCTTATATCCTTCCCGTGCCGTTAAACGCCATATAGGGCTCGCAAAGTAGTTTGTCAATTTTTCCTGTCTTCAGCGAATCTTTTAACCTCATCAAGGGATTTTATGCCTGTTAATTTGGCCTCTCTTAGCAATGTCCTCTTCAGAGTTTCACACGGTCTGCCTCTTTTTCTTTGGCCTGTTGTGTTCCACTTGATAGCTTGTTTTGGGATTCTCTGATCATTTCTTCTCATCAAGTGACCAACATATGTCCATCTCCTTTTCCTGATCACCCATGAGACTGGTTGTTGTTCGGTCATCTGTCTTATCTCTGCATTGTTCTTGAATTCATTTCACTTGATACCGAGTATTTTCCTTAGGCATTTGTTTTCAAAAGAGTCTAATTTCTTGTCTATTTCTTTACTTCTTTTCAAGGTTTCGCATGCATAAATGAGGGTGGATATTACATTTGAATTGCATAGTCTTAACTTGGTTTTTGTATTTATAACTTTTGAATTCCATATGTTCACAAGATTCTTGAAGATTGATGCTGGTTTTGCAATTCTGATTCTAACTTCCTTTCTAGTGTCACCATCCTGGTCTATGTTGCTGCTAAGGTATGCAAATTGATTGACTTCTTCAATATCTGTCCCTTCTATGTGTATTTTTCCATTTTGATTAAGGGGAATTTTCATTATTTTTGTTTTGTCCTTGTTAATTTCAAGTCCTATTTTGCTAGCCAGTGAAGACAGGCTATCTGTTTTTTCTTGCATGGAATTCACATTGTTACTGATAAGAGTTATGTCATCAGCAAAATCAAGATCTTCTAGTTGGGTTCCATGTACCCAATCAATACCTGTGTTATGTGTGCAGCATTTTTTCATTATGAAGTCTATTGTAATTCCAAAAAGTAAAGGAGACAGTATACATCCTTGTTTCACACCTGTTTCAATCTGGAACCATTCACTTATCCCTTCTTCTGTCTTGACTGCACAAACATATCCATTGTAGAAGTCCTTAATGATGTTGACAATTTTAGATGGTATTCCATATAGTTTTAAAATTCTCCATAATGAATCTCTGTGTATGCTATCAAATGCCTTTTTAAAATCTATGAAGTTCAGTATTAATGGTTTCTGCTTTTCAATATGTTCTTCATGTATTATTCTTAGAGTAAAGATCTGGTTGAGACAGCTTCTCCCTTTTTGAAATCCTGCTTGTTCTTCTCTCATTGCAGTATCCACTATATCTTTAAGTCTATTCAAAATGACCTTGCAAAATACTTTTGACACAACCAATATTAAGGTTATTCCTCTCCAACTGTTACAGTCACTAAGGTTGACTTTTTTTGGTATTTTAACAATGATTCCTTTCTTCCAATTAGAAGGGACCATTTCTTCTTTCCAAATCTTGTTAAACATTCTCTTTAGTTGTCTCATGTTGTCACTATTGATAGCTTTTAGCATTTCAGGTGTTATTTCATCTTCACCTGTAGCCTTGTTGTTAGCCATTAAATTCACTGCTGTTTCAATTTCATGCAATTTCATCTAGGTTGACATTTATTTGTGGGGTTTGTAAGTTGGTTTCAACGTTTAACAATTCTTTTGGGTGTGGTCGATTGAGTATTTCTTGGAAGAGTTCAGCCCATCTTTGCTTTTGGTCTTTATTTGATATTAATAGGGTTCCAGTTTTGCTAAGGACTGACCTTTCTTTAGATGTAATACTACCTGTTAGCCTCTTTTGTATGTTATATAAAGTTTTGCTGTCTCCTGTTTTTGCTGCTTTTTCTGGCTCTTTCGCCATACTGTCTATGTATTCTCTTTTACCCCTTCTAGCTGAACTTTTTGCTTTCTTATCTATTTCTTTGTATGTTGCTTTCACCAGATCTTTAGAACTTCTGGTGTGATGTGCAAGATGGTGGATGTTTTTTTAATGCTCTTGCCGGCATGCAGAAATCAGCAGAATCCTGCTTGATCTGTCACATATCATGTACCAGGAGTTGGGCATAAGGCTAACAACCTTATCCTGTGACCTATCTAGAGGCGACTCCAGATGGGAAAAAAAAGATATCGTTACGGAAACTAGCAGAGAAACCAACCGAGCATCAGGGATGCCAACTCCAAGGAGTTCATTCATCGGCCCTAAACATGTGATAAAGATTGGATTCTGGAATGTAAGAATGATGGCAGCACCAACAAAAACTACTCAGGTCATCAAAGAAATGGTGAGATACTATCTAGACATACTGGGCATCAGTGAAATGCGATGGCCACAAGCAGGTAAAAGATCGGCGGAAAACGGTAAGTTAATAATACATTCAGGCAGAAATGATGGCAAACTTCGAGATGGGGTAGGTATTATTATGTCAAATGTAGCAGAAAAGAGCCTTGTAGAATGAGAACCAGTGGTATAATAAGAGCACAATACAACCTAAGACACGGAAGAATGACAATAATACAGTGTTATGCACCCACGAATGATGTAGATGATGATGTGAAAGACAACTTCTATCACCAACTACAACAAATCATCAACAAAGTCCCTAAACACGACATCCTAACTGCTATGGGGGACTTCAACACTAAGGTAGAGAAAGATAATACCGATGTTGAAAAAGTAATGGGGAAAGAAGGAACTGACATGGCTAATCAGAACAGAGAAAGATTAATTGAAATATGTCTAACAGAGGCACAATATTCCCACACAAAGAGAGACATAATGTGGATATCTCCAGATGATAGAACTAGAAACCAGATAGATCATTTTTGTATTAGAAAGCAATACAGAATATCTCTCATAGATGTAAGAGCTTATAGGGGTGCAGATGTTAACAGTGATCACAACCTGTGCACAGGGAAAATAAAACTAAAATTGAAAAACCAACACAAGAAATCAGTACACAGAAAGATAAACAGCCATAGCTACAAGAAAAGAATACTAACAGTAATTTCAATCAGGAACTTGCCAATCATTCCAAAACACCCAGTGAAGTTGAGGAGATAGTTATAGATGAATTATGGAATTCTTACAGCACACCCATAATCACAGCAGCAAAAGCAAGCGCTGGACTGAAAAAACCAAATAGAAAAGCATGGATATCAGAAAAAACATGGAAGTATATACATGAAAGACGAGCAGTCAAATTAGACATGTTGAATGCAAAAACAGTTACTGTACGCTGAAGGAGATACTGAAGAGGAGGTAGGAACACCTATGGAGTGTCAGGAATGCATAGATAGACCTTTCTAACTCTGCTTAATCCTAGAGACTGCTCAACTATTAATAGAAATATATATTAATTGTGCCTCTCTTTATCTACATGCAGGGATGAAATGAGGGGATAATTTGTTGTTTTTTTTTTGAGAACACTGAAATAAGTCTCCAGTTATGCATGCTTGCATCATGCTCTGATACTGGGTATCCCCAAGAAGTATCTCAGAGTCATGATAAAACTCATGTTCTAATTCTGGACTCTTTCCAGCTTTCAAACTGGGGTCAGAGAGAATGCTGGGAGACTGAACCAATAATTCAACACTAATATCACCAGCGACTGCATTAATAAGAAAATTGTGTCCATCATTGAATACAAGCCTTAACCATCACTTTGTCAGAATGGCATGTCTTGGGATGGCTGATGCAGAAGAACCTTTTCAGGTAATGTGTGACATAGGAAAAATTGTGAGAGAGACAAAAAAAGAATTCACCAAAATCATCATTCAACTGGACAGAGAATATTGCAACAGAGCTTATGGTGCCACTAACTTTCAGTTCCATGAAGACATTCAGCACCACTTACAGCCATAGGACTAGGTCATCAGAGGACTGAAGTGGATGAAGCTTTGCTACATATCTCAATGAAAAGACATCTAAGAAAAGAGCAGGTGCATATGACATCACAATCTGTATTGTGAGGATGGAAATCAAAGTGGCCATTGCTGCAGTCACTTTGCTGGCTGAACAGTAAAAACACTGTAGTCATATGACAGACTCCCAAATAATGTTATGTAAGACTGACAGGTGTATGCTTTGCAGTGATTGGGCCACCTTACTTAGAACTCTGGCTGCATGCCTTACACAGATCTACAGTTCTGGCCATAATGGAGTTCATGGTAATGAGCAAACCAACTGGTTGGCTGAAAAGGTGCCCATGCTGATACTGGACAAGAAGAATATCTCAAAGGCTATTCTGGATAAATTTTGTGGCGAGGATGAACTGGGATAGAAGAGTAACTCCTACATCAGCAGAATGCCAGAACTGGGATTGAGGCAAGGCAAAGGACGAAAGCTCTCTCTGTGAACAGAAGTGATGTACTCACATAAATGCATGATAGGAACAGTCAGTACACACATTGGTTAGTGGGAGAGGCTGCAAAGCAAATATGGGAATGTCTTAACTGCAGTGATGCTACCTACTGAGATGAGTCATCAGTTATGTGAGCCTTTTTCTTTCAATAAAACCATCCTGTACTTCTGCAATTTCTGTCTTTATTTTGTTTCATAATCTTCAAAATTACTGTGCTCATCTTGATCATATTTCCCCTGGGAACAACTGTGTTAAGAACATGCTTATCGTAACAAAATATAATGTCACCCTCTTATAAGGCAGAATTTTTATGGACAGAACCTTCTGTAAAAAAAAAGAGGGAATATAGAACTGAGAAATCTGCTAGTAGCCTCCTGTTTATTATAGGAGTGTCAGATAACTCAGATAAAATGCTATGTATGCTAAGAAAATCCACTCGCCTGTGGAAAAAATGACAAGCACAAATACTCCTCCAGTTTTTGACATTGCACACCTGTCAATAGGTGGAGCTGAGATCTTGGCCTGGGGCCGTGCTGGGCTATTCAGGATGGTGGATGGATGGGCACACAGAGATCACCTGCGAGGATGGGGAAAGTCTGATGGAAATCGATGAGTCAATTAGTGACACCATGATAAGCCTATGGGTCTCTACAACAATGGCTATCAGAATGAGGCAAACAAAGCAGCCAGCAGACTATAGGTGGTGGGGAATGGACATTGTTCAAGCACCATCAGATCCCTCATCCCAAAGTCAGAGTGTCCCTGTGAAACTGTCTCAAAGCCGTCGGATGGGCCAGTGTTGCACTTGAGGCCTGATCTTAGCTTCTCACTAGAAAGGCCTCCTGGGTATGAAAGAAAGACTTAGGATAAAAACTCCAAATATGAAAATATCAGAAACAGAAAGCCAGGACATCGCCTCGTAAAAGGCCAGTGCCAGGTGGTTCACTCCCTGGCTACCCTGAATGAAAAATCAGCTACTGGGGGCATATTAAACATTCTTCAAATCAACATTTCTGGACTTAGGCCAAAGGCATCAGAATTAAGCAGACAGCTGAAAAAAGTCAACATCCATATTGCAATCATACAAGAAACCCTTCTATGTGGAAAGATCACTCAGTGCCTGGATACACCTTGTACAAATGTGAATGTAAATGCAGGGGTATTGCCACACTCTTGAGAAATGACATCTAGGGAGAAGTTAAAAACAGAAAGTGCAATGAGAATGATATCCAAGAGATAACAGTATGGCATGATGGACTGCGATACACTCTGTATGATGTTTATTGTTCCACAAATTCTAAAAGTCAAATCAACATACACAGCACAAACATGCAGAAAACTATCACTGCAGGAGATTTTAATGCACATCTACCATCACTAGGATACAAAGACCAAAACCCTATGGGAAACAACATTGAAGAGCTATGCAACACCAGCAACATGATAATATTGTAAGACTTCTCTTCCCCACCAACACTCCTCCACAGAGCCACTGGATGCACATACAGACCTGACCTCACCACTGTCTCAGCAGACATCCACAACAATTGAGAGTGCTTGATGACATAGGAAACGATCATCGCCCCATCCTTCTACAAATTTCTCACACACAAAACCAAAGACCACACAAACCTCCTCACTGCAATTATAGAAAAGCAGATTGGGAAAAATTCAGAACACAGATTAAAACTTATCAAAATTAAATGACAACACAAACATTGACACACTCTATATCAACATAATCTAAGCCATACTTGGAGTAGCCTACAAAACAATCCCTCGAGGATGCAGAGAGAAATATAGTCCATTCTGGACAAAATCTCTGGAAGACTTAGTAATAAAAACAGAAGAACAGCCAGGAAGAATGCAGAGAAAAACCCTACTCCAGAAAACAGAATAGAGTACAATAAACTAACAGCTAACTCGAAACTAAAAAAGCAAAGAAAGAGAAGTGGTTAAGAACATGCAGCAATCTTAGCCTCAGAGCTGAAGGAAAGAAGGCTTGGAAACTCTTAGATAACATGTCTGGAAAAAACAAACTAACCTTAAGCCAATGCAAATCTCTGGTCGAGTCCTCTCAAGTGACTCAGACAAAGCCAGTACTTTTAACAAATTCTTTGCTGCCACCAACAAATCCTGCAACAGGAAAGTACTTGACAAGGCGCTGGGGAAAGTTCTGAGAAGTAAAGAGAAATCTAGCTTGGCAAACATTCCACTTTTTGAGGAAAACTTTACCATCCATGAACTCCAGAGTGCTGTGGGTAAGCTATAACTAAGAAAAGCACCAGGACCAGACAAAATATCAAATGAAATGATCCTTCATCTGGGCCCTGTAGGAAAGTCCACATTACTCAACTTCATTAACAAGACCTAGCAAAGTGGAGTACTACCAAAATAATAACGCTGTTTATACTATTTTCCTAGTTATTCCAAAATCTTGGAAGCCAGACATAGTTAGACCTATCCTGAAAAAAGGAAAGCCAGAAGATGACCTAAAAAGCTTCAGACCAATCTCAATATTTCCAACACTGGTAAGCTAGCAGAATGAATGCGTAACAATTGGCTGTACTGGTGGCTGGAATCCTTAGGGTCCCTCAGTAACTTTCAGGCAGGCTTCGCAAAGGATTAAGAACTGAAGATCAGCTATTTCTCTTCACTCAAAGTGTAAAAGACAGTTTTTTACACAAGAGAAACTCTGTAGCTGTCTTTGTAGGCTTCCAGCAGGCATATGACAGGGTCTGGTGAAAAGGCCTACTGTTAAAGATGCAAAACATGGGCATACATGGAAAAATGTATTAATGGGTTAAAAACTACCTGAGTAACAGGACCATACAAACTCAGCTCAATAACAGATTGTCAAACAAATGCACCCTGGAGGATGGTCTGCCACAAGGTTCTGCTCTTAGCTGCACCTTGTTCCTAATCTTTATAAATAATCTCCCCAGCCTGTTGAACACCCACAAAGCCATGTTTGCCGATGACCTTGTCATATGCAGACCTACAGCTGGCTGCTCAGAGACTTAATAGAGCCCTCCTCACCATATCAGCCTATTGCAAGTTGAAGATCAATGTTAGTAAAACTGCATATACAGTCTTCACTCTTAGCAACAAACTAGCAAAGACTGAAATGAAAATAACTCTTGATGGTGCTCAAATTATGAAAGAAAAATCCAACATACCTTGGTGTGAAACCAGACAGAAAATGTAACTTTAAAGAGTTCATGGATGGACTAGCAAAAAAACCATCCAAAAGACTAAACTGAAGTGACTTGCAAGTACATCCTGGGGAGCTGACAAAGCAACACTCAGACAAATGTACACAGGATATATTAGATCTATAATACATTACAACCTCCCCCCAGAGGTCACAGCATCAAAAAACTCTCGTACATAAGTAGACAGAATCAAGTTCATTTCATTTGTGGGACAATGAGATCAACATCCACAGCTGCATGTGAAAGTGATGCAAACATACAGCCATTATATATAAGACGTGTAAAGTCAACCACTGAAGCAGTAGAAAGATATAAAAGCATGCCCCCAGACCATCCTAACAGAATAGTGGTTGATAAATATAAGCACAATAATAGACTGAAACTGAAAACTCCAGTGCACATAGCAGAATAGTTAAACACAAGACACAAACTCCCTGAAAACAGAGAAGAATGTACAAAAGTACCAGACATCCCACAAAACACAAACTATACACTTCCTCAAATAACACCAAACTCAAGAACAAATTAGTGAACAAATCATCAGATTCCCAACACCCTAAAGCTGTGTGCACTGGAGACCATAGAATCCTACCCCAAGGACTGGATCCATGCATATACTGATGGGCGTTCAAGGAAACAGACAACGCAGGATATGGGGTACCTATGTTTCTATATAAGACAACAAGCCACATTTCTGGTCCTTGTGGATCTCGTTGCTCTAGTTATGATACATAGATGCAAGGCAATATTAGCATCCCTGGCAGCCACCACCACCAAATACAAAAACAGCGCCTCTCACCCAAAAAACCTTGTTATTTTCTCAGACCCCCAGTCTGCTCTCCAGGCCCTTGAAAACTAGATACCATCAACTGATCACATTACAACTGACATAATCAGTGCATTAAACCAACTCACATCCTATGACATCAAGACCACCCTACAGTGGATACCAAGGCACATAGATATCAGAGAAAATGAATGTGCTGGCAGACTGGCAAAGAGTGGAGCCACCATGTTACAGCCCCACATCTCCACCAACATGAGAACAGCTAAACACATTATACACAACAACTGCAAGCAGCAGTGGATGGACAATTGGGCCAGTAATCCAACTGGAAGATCCCTACATATACACCTGTCAAAGCCTAACCCCGGAGACCACATCAACAGTTTATGTCGTAGAAACCAATGCACAATTTTCAGGTTGAGAACCTCAATAAGCACTTACACAGTGACCGTAAACCACACACCATACTGCATGCACTGCAACAAACAAGAAGAAACTGTTAATCACCACCTGGTGGACTGCAAGTACATTGAAGGACCTTCGGAAGAACCTGATACCACCAAACTCTTTAATCACCAACATTCTGTATGGAGATGTAGAACAGCTGAAGAGGACCTGTACGTTTCTTTATCTGGCACAAGGGAAAAAGAGTGAAAACTCGTAAACCGGGGATCGGAAAAGTCAGGAAAACTCAAGCTCAACAGTTGATTATATTCTGTTGTTTCAATAGGTTTGAAAGTGCATTAAAAAACTGATTTGTTCAGATCTGATGGGGTATTTCCTGTGTAATGAATAATGCTCAGGAAACTAGTTACTTTTTCTATATCTGTATGATCTAAAGTCATAATCATTATTTCCTTTGTGATGTTGATTGGTCCTGATGGCTTCCTTACTTTCATCAACTAAAATGCATTTCTAATTTCAGTTTCCAATATAGGCAGTCTTTCATTACTAACTTTGATGCTGAAATGTTCACTTCTCAAGTGATACAAGTTTTTTAGGTGATTTGATCACCTCTTCATGATTTATTCTTTGCATGATATATTCAAGGTTCACAGAAGAATCTTCTCAAAAGATATAAATATAAAACATATCTGTCTGAGCCATGCCCTATCTTCTTACAATTATTCCTGGAAACAGTTTGTGGCATTACTTCACTTAAAAACAAGTGATCCAAATTTTTTTTTTAATGAAATGTATCTGTAACATAATTTTCTTTGTCACACTGTACATCATTAGAAACATCTTTCCTTCTGAAAGAGAAATAACTCTAAAAATTATGTAGTTAAATTAAAATTTTCTGAACTACATTTAAGGTACTCTTATATCCAACAAAGGCACAGAATATCCTGATAACAGATCCATATATTTTCCTCCACTTGGTGATCCATGAGGTCAATGTGCACATGCCATTCAGTTTGCATGTGTGAAGCAACTTTAAATTGGTATGCTTTGCACAAAGTTCACTGGTCATTCCTGTTTCTCTGCCAAAATGCAGTAAAAAAATCATTGTTTTCATGGACTACACTTAGTTTGTGCAATCATAATCTCTTGTCATCATTTGTAGTGTTGTATGACTTAAATATAACATATATAATGCTGTCAATGCAATGGATGTGGCAGCAAGTGAACATTTACGATGAAGACCATGCATTTATATGCTATAAATGTTATTAATTTGTGTTTTTATATCAATTCTATGACATCATCACTTCTAAGCATAGTACTACTTAATTTTGCATCTTGTTACCCAATAAATATATTCCTATTCTACCTTTAATCCTTCCAGCTTCTCTGTTTCTGAAATAAGACTATTTCCTCTCTCCAGTATGTCACGATACTTTTCTGTCAGACTGTAGTACTGTTTATTGACCTTTTCAAATTCAACAACTGGCACAGAGCTATCCAAAGCCTTCTGAAGTGCAACAATTTTGAAAGCAGCCATATCCTGAAACAGGCAGAGGACAGATTAAATTATACTGGATGTCATATCAATTACAAGTAACTAAATCATAAAACAAATTCAGAACTAGCTCAGTTTACTAGTCTCAATGTTTCTTTACTTGTTTCAAGGGCTGACTGTCTAGAAAGATCTTTGTTCAGACTTCTCTAGCTATGGTAATGACTTTCAATTTTTTTCAGCACTGATCATCATGTTGTAGCTTTTACATGCCCTTGCTAAGTTACAAGGGTTGATTGATAAGTCTGCAGCCTAAGGTACAACAGATTATTCGTGGATAACTTTTTTGGCTTATTTCTCAACACAGACCATTTGTAAGTTTATGCACTAGTCCAACGATCCTGGAGCATATGGATCCCTTCTTTGTAAAAGTCAGCATCTTGTGCAAGTAGAAAGTAGTCTAAAGTGTGAATGGCATCATCATCTGAAGCAAATTTGTGACTACTGAGCTCCTTTTTGAGTTTGGTATACAGGTAATAGTCCAAAGGGGCCAAATCTGGGGAATAAGGAGGATGTTCATGAAACTAGAAACCACATTCATGAGTGGCAGCTATTGCCACCACCCACTTGTGAACTGGGGCATTGTCTTGCTGAAAGATGATTCCTCTCGTCAATTTCCCTTGACACTTTCCTTCAAACTGACCCGCAGTTGCTTCACAAGATTAACATAATAGGCCCAGGTGACTGTTCTGCCCTTTTGAAGATAGTCTACCAATAGCACACCTTCTGAATCCCAAAAGATGGAAACCATCACTTTGCCTGAAGACAGAACCACCCTTGCTTTTTTTTTGGAGGTGGGGATCCATGATGTTTCCACTGCTTTGACTGTTCTTTGGTTTCTGGTTGAAAATGATGAACCCAAGTTTTATCCATAGTCACAAATTGCTGAAGAAACTTTTCGGGATCTGCAGAAAAATGGCCAAGACTGTCTCCTGACATATTGAGACACTGTCATGTGTGAACAGCTTCAAAAAGTTTCGGGACCCATCAAGCAGAAACCTTTGTCATTTGAAGATCATTGTGAATAATGGCATGAACACGTTCCTGGGAGATGCCCAATTCAGTAGCAGTGTACCACTCAGTTAGTCGTCGATCCTCCATTCATGAATTCTGCCGGTGGTTTCATCAGTGGTTATCGTTCTTGTTCTTCCTGGATGGGGATCATCTTCCAGACTCTCCCTTCCATGTTTGAATTGAGCTGCCCATTTCTTAACTGTGCTGTAAAGAGGGACAATCTCCCCTAGAGTCACTATCATATCCTCATGGATCTCCTTCGATGATAAGCCCTTGATGCAAAGGTAGCAAATGACTGATCAATGAGAAATTTTATCTATTTTCTCAATTTCTGCCACCCCTTACAACTTCAGTAGCCTGTAAAAAAAAAAAAAATTGGCTGCAGTTAATTTCTTGAAATTTGGTGTTTAATCTTACATTAACCTGATCTACAAATGCACCTGATATCAACTGTGTGTTTCAAGTATTTGTACCTTAGGCCGCGAATTTATCACTCATCCCTCATATCCTGTTGTAGGTCTTTTTCTGATGTGGTTATAAGTGCTTGGTTGTCAGCAAAAAGAAGTTAATTTATAGTCCATCAACTGGGTATGTTGTCTGGAAGGTGTAGGTTTATCAGCATTGTTTCTGGAGTTGGGTTGTTGAACAGTTTTATGGTGGAATTTTTACTATGTATGTTAGCAAATATCATCTTCAGGGAAAATTGACAATGAGAATGAGAACAGATGCAATAAAGTGAATCAGGTCATTGGATAAATGATTACTGAAAAACAAATACATCACAAATGAAACAAAAAGAGCACTGTACAATACAACATTCCTTCCAACTCTGCTGTCAATGTCAAATGTAGACACTAACAGCCAAAAACAAAAGGAAAATCATCATGACAGAAATGAGACATCTGAGGAGAATACTAAATGTGACAGAAAGAGATACAGAAAGAGCAGAAGACGAAGGATATGTGGTGGGGAAATTTAGCATTTTGCATGGAAAATGAACTAATGATCGCCGACACAGTTTTTAGACACATCCATGAAGACTTTACACATGGACATCACCTGATGGGAAAACCAAGAATCAAACAGATTACATTTTATTGCAAAGAAGGCGGAGATCAAGTATAACATCAGCGAAAACTTTACCAGGTGCTGATTGTGACATGGACCATGAGTATAGCAGACATAAAGATAAGGATAAAAAAAAAAATTAGGGGATCAGGACCACTCTGCTTTGATCTTACAAAAATATCAGAACTGACACCAGATGAATTGGCTATGCAGGCCAGAGATATCTTGATAACAACAGCTAAAGACATGGTTCCAGTAAAGAAAACACAAAAGACAAGAAATGTCACACCTAAGTTAAATGTAATTTGTGACGAGATGGGGAAGACCTTGACAGAGATAGAGGAAATTCTAGAAAGACAGAAGGAATATTGCAGAGGAATGTATGAAACAAGTGACTATGAAAGCAGAAATCAACAATATGAATTATTATTGGAGGAGAAAGAACCCAAACAAACAACTGAAGTAGTTTTATGGGCAATAAAAAATGTGAAAAATGGTAGATCAGCAGGATGTGATGAGATAACAGCTGAACTTATTAACTCTTCCCGTGCCATTGTCGCGATAGTGAGAACTTCTGGTTTTCCCGATTTGAGCCAATGTCGATATAGTGACTCTTGGTTTGCTTTATTAAAACAAACAGTGTAACATTTAGATTAAACATATTTCGTCCGCGTTTCCGGTGACACTTTTCAAAATGGTGAAAGAGTGCTTAGTTATGAGCGATGCTAAGCGATAAAAATGAAGAGAAACATGGAAATTTTTCAATTTTTGATGATGTAGATAGGGGTATGGACATGGCCTGTGACCACCCCACTGCTCTTGAATGTATCCAAAGTAGATCTAGACATATTTAGACAACTGGAGAAATAGTTAGTAGGTTATTTCAGATATTAATTTAGCAAGAATGCAACACAGAATCAGAATATGAGATCAACAAGTAGATCTAGACATCTCAGATGGTAAGTAGTGTAGATCTAGACCTAGCCGATGGTGAACTTGGCAGAGTCATTGTCTAAAAACATCACATTACTTCTTTTTTCATGAAAAAACTCTGCATTTATGAAATTTTCATACATTTAGTTATACTCTGAAACATAATAAGTACACGGAAGTACATGTAAATACTGTTTTCCATTCCATTTTACAACTAAGCCCCCTATACAGATCAAGACCTGTGCTTTAATTCTGGCACTCAGCTGAATGTCCACATTTCTTCCTGTGGCACGGGAAGAGTTAAAGCAGAAGGAAAGGAATGCGCAACAGGAGGAAAGGAATGTGCAACAATCTATCAAGAACTATGTAAAAAGATATGGCATTCAGGTATTTGGCCAAAAGAATGGAAAAGAAATGTATTCATACCACTGCCAAAACAGGATAACTTGAAATTATGCACAAACTACAGAACTTTTGCCCTGATTAGTCATGTCAGTAAAATTCTGTTAAAAATCATAATGGGTAGACTTCATACAAAAATAGATGAAGTCAATATGGTCCAACCTGGTTTTAGACAAGGAAGAGGATCAAGAGATCATTTATTCAATATGAGATTAATAATAGAGAAATGCAGAGAATTTAATGTGAATCTATATTTATCTTTTATAGATTATTCAAAGGCATTTGGTTGCGTACAACATCAGAAACTTTGAGAAATAATGGAAAAAAAAGGGATTTCTGACACATTTGATACAATTAATATCACTGCTATATCTAGACTAACAGGCAGCAGTAAGAATAAATTGTGAAACAACAACTTGGTTTGACATAAAACAAGGGGTCCATCAGGGGTGCATACTGTCACCTTACTTATTTAACTTGTATACTGAAAATATAATGAGGAATGTTAGAGAAGATGTAGACAAGGAATATTGTGATGCCATAACAATTGTAAGTTATGAAATACTAGAGATTAGATATGCTGATGACACAGTATTACTGTCCACAACACAAAAAAAATGAATGGAAAAACTAATTATGTCAGTTCATAGGAATAGTGACGAGCAAAACCTCCATTGTAATGTGAAGAAAACTAAATTGATGACAACTGACAAAACAAATAAGGGAGCTGAAATATGTGGAAAAATTGGAAGAAGTAGAGTTTTGAATATCTTGGATCTTGGATCACTACTAACTAATAATGGAGATACATATGCCTGTGAGACCTGGACACTTAACAAAACAGCTGAGAAACACATAATGCCTTTGAATGTAAATGCTACAGAAGAGTTCTTCAAATATCATGGACACAGAAAAGAACAAATATATCCATACTACAAGAACTTAATACTGAAGAAGTTTGGCTAGTAAAGAGGATTAAAGAGAGAAAACTTAAATATTTTGGACATATTAAATGTCATGATAATCTAGAGAAGACCGTGTTGGAAGGGTACATAATGGGGAAAAGAAAGAGAGGAAAACCATTGCGAAGATGGCTGCACGACATCGTTGATGATCTGCAAATGGATACATCAGCAGCAGGGCATCTTGCTTACAACAGAGAAACCTACAGGAGAGCTGTTAGGGAGGAAAAATTCTGCAAGGGACATGCAAATGACTGACTGACTGACTAAATGTAACAAGAAGAGGCCAAATAAGAAATAACACCATCAGGGCAAAGGCCGAACTAACACCAGTATTACACTATATCTAGAAAGAGCAAGCCAAATGGTTTGGTCATGTTACACAATTACCACCAAACAGTATACCACAAAAAGCATTCACACTAAGGTTTGTAGGTAACAGCGGAAGAGGTCGTCCATGTAAGAGATGATGAGAGGAAATTACAGAAGCATTAAATATCCCATTATATGATGCAAATTGCAAAGCACTATCAAGACATCTATTTGTCTCCTCAACACCAAAAGTTTGAAATTAAAAATTCAGACTCTGGCTTCACTGCATTCGGGACAACCCCATATATGGTCTGCTGCATGCTTCAGCATCCATCCAAGAGTATGTCTGCTAATAGTTCCTGTCAAATGTTGGTTTTTTACGATGCATTTTCTGCCACACAGGTCGGATTTCATGCCTAGTTTTTTTACACTTATGCTGGTAACTGTAACAGCCTAATTTTATTCTAAATAAATTTAGTCTAGATTCAAATAGTGTTATATATTCAAGTGAAAACACTTTTGCTAAATTTCAATATCTTATTTACAGTATTTAAAACTCACAGCAACACACATACCTTATACCTTTGAAGATAACCCAATCTTTCTGATACTGCAGTCTCCATCTGTCCCATTTCACTTTGTAAGTGATTAACTTCCTATAAGTACATATCATTTGTCATTTGTTACACATAAACAGAATTGTAAAAGGTTGTCAAGCTTTGATGTGTAATCAGTAAAAATTCAATCATTAATATAGTGTTTGCAGTGTGGTCCACTAGTGTACAAATACATATAAACTATCACTGTTGTAAAGATATGAAAAATAACTAAATATATATTGTCACTGTTGTAAAGATGTTAAAAATAATTATCTGTAAATAATGTGGAAGTTGCTTATTGAAGGGGGAGAATCACATTTAAAATCATATTTTTGACATTTCTTGATAAACCAGTTTCTAACCACTGATGAGATGGGGAATACCTTGACAGAGACAGAGGAAATTCTAGAAAGATGGAAGGAATATTGCAGAGGAATGTATGAAACAACCAACTGTGAAAGCAGAAATCAACAGCATGAATTATTATTGGAGGAGAAAGAACCCAAACCGACAATAGAAGAAGTTTTATGCGCAATAAAGAATCTGAAAAACGGTAGATCAACAGGATGTGATAACAGCTGAATTTATTAAAGCAGGAGGAAAGTAATGTGCAACAATCTATCAAGAACTATGTAAAAAGACACAAACAAGGCAGCTGATATATGTATCAATGAGGAAAAACTGGAAGACGTGGATAGTTTTGAATATCCTGGATCACTGCTAACTAATAATGGAGATACAATGAGGGAAATTAAAAAGAGGACATCTATCGCTCTTCAGAAAGTAAAACAACTAAAGAATCTGTGGAGAGGAACAGACAGAATTACACAAATAAGATTTTTAAGGGCATGCATTTTTCCCATCGCAACATATGCCTGTGAGACGTGGACACTTATCAAAACAGCTGAGAAACCAAAATGAATGTAAATGCTACAGAAGAGTTCTTCAAATATCATGGACACAAAAAAGAACAAATATATCCATACTACAAGAACTTAATATTGAAGAAGGTTGGCTAGTAAAGAAGATTAAAGAGAGAAAACTTAAATATTTTTAACATATTAAGCATCATGATAATCTAGAGAAGACCATGTTGGAATGGTACATAATGGGAAAAAGAAAGAGAAGAAGACCAAGGCGAAGTTGGCTGCAAGACATCGTTGATGATCTGCAAATAGATGCATCATCAACAGGCCATCTTGCTCACAACCGAGAGGCCTACAGAATTGCTGTTAGGGAGGCAAAGTTCTGCAAGGGACATGTAAATGAATGAATGAATGAACCACTGAAATGGATATAGCATTAGAGGTAATTCACATTTCAAAGTAACAGCATTTCACCAATGCCACTATGATGGCAGAACATGTCTTGCCTTTGACAGCTGCCTCGTTTATCAATGTTGAATATTAGGGAAGTTAGGTTTAAGCCAGAGTGATGAACAGTGATGTCTAAATTCCCCTTTTCATTTTAACTCTCATCTGTTTAATTTTCTTCAGATGTCTTTTATTCTACTATCTATAAATTTACATTTTCATACCTTGGCAGCTACATAGACCAGGATGGTGACACCAGAAAGGAAGTTAGAATCAGAACTGCAAAACCAGCATCAATCTTCAAGAATCTTGAGAACATATGGAATTCAAAAGTTATAAACACAAAAACCAAGTTAAGACTACTCAATTCAAATGTAATATCCACCCTCATTTATGCATGTGAAAGCTTGAAAACAACTAAAGAAAAAGAAATCAAATTAGACTCTTTTGAAAACAAATGCCTAAGGAAAATACTCGGCATCAAGTGGAACGAATTCAAGAAAAATGCAGAGATAAGACAGATGACTGAACAACAACCAGTCTCATGGGTGATCAGGAAAAGGAGATGGACATATGTTGGTCACTTGATGAGAAGAAATGATCAGAGAATCCCAAAACAAGCTATCAAGTGGAACACAAAAGGCCAAAGAAAAAGAGGCAGACCATGTGAAACTCTGAAGAGGACATTGTTAAGAGAGGCCAAATTAACAGGCATAAAATCCCTTGATGAAGTTGAATGATTTGGCAAAGACAGAAAAAATTGGTGAACTACTCTGCGAGCCCTATGTGACATTTAACGGCAAGGGAAAGATGTAAGATATAAGATAAGATAAATATATCTGCAGTATATATATAAAAAAGCACACAAATGAAAATAAGCTGGGACCTAACTATCATAAAGTATTAGACTTACCTGTCTGTAGTACCTGCTAATATCTTCAATCTCAGCCACTGTTTCACTAACCAAACCATACTGACTTCATAAAAGTCTTTAGGCTGCTGTCACAAAAAGACTACCACTTTGTACATTGCATCATCCAAGTCAAATTTCTTGCCTCCCAGTGGGCCAAAATTGCAAAGTGAGAGGTAGCAATTTGTTGCTGCAGAACCTCCCATGCATATTCAGTTAACTTCTGCTTCACTGTATTGACCACATAAAGTCTGACATTTTCATGCAGAAGGATGATACCTCTAATCAAAGACCCACGTCAATTTAGCCTGATCTAAGGTTTGTTATGATGGTCGGGTAGCATTCCACATTTACTGTGGCACCATGTGGCAGGAACTTGATGAGAAAGTATCCACGGTAATCAAAGAAAAAGATGAACATAATCTTCCTGACATGGGGCTGAGACCTAGACTTCTTTAACAGAGATGACATTATGTGCTTCCGTTGCATGTTTTCTCAATGAGATTCAGGGTCATGATAGTGGCAAATGGGGATTCATCCCCAGCAACAATACACAACAGAAATGCCTTCTTCTTAGAACCTCTTCATTTGCTCCTGGCGCACATGCTAAGTCTTCTGTTCATCTGTCAGGTTCCACGGGACCCAATTAGCACACACCTTCCTGTACCCAAAGCCTCGTGCAGGATGTTGTGAATGCTACCATGACTAATGCCAACATGAACAGAATGTTAATTTGTCATGGTGCACTAAATAATCAACCTCATGAACTGCCTCTGGCATGATAACCACATGTGACTGACCCAGATGCAGACTGCCAAGCACTCTTTCCCTGCCATATGAAATCATATTGCTCACTCCCTGACACAACTCTTGGACGTGTGTTCACTATGCACATTTACCAATCGTCAATGGATTTATGCTTGGGAACTTTCTTCTGCTGTCAAATAACAAATAACCTCACACTGTTCTTCCTTCGGTGCAGACAAGTTATGCAAGATGTGACATAATTCCTCCTCCATAATCTCTGTTAATGTGATCTTGAACTCAGCAATGAATAACCAATACAAACTCGCTTCCAGTCCTGATGACCTTCGCACTGATACTATCTACCTCAATGGCATTGTTTCCTTTCCACACATATCATGATATTTAGTGTTCTTAACTCATTTTCATTTGACTGCTTCTTATGTATTATACAGAGATTTAGAAGAATAAGAACTTATAGAGAAAATATGAATGTATCCAGGTAATAAGAAGCAAATTTTTATAACAGAGACAAACAGCAAGAGAAAGTGAGAGAGAGAGAGAGAGAGAGATTATGAATGAATGGACTTTATTTACAGAAGGTGAAGAATTGATAGCCTATCTTCACTGGCTAGCAAAATAGGACTTGAAATTAACAAGGACAAAACAAAAATAATGAAAATTCCCATCAATCAAAATGGAAAAATACACATAGAAGGGACAGATATTGAAGAAGTCAATCAATTTGCATACCTTGGCAGCTACATAGACCAGGATGGTGACACTAGAAAGGAAGTTAGGATCAGAATTGCAAAAGCAGCATCAATCTTCAAGAATCTTGAGAACATATGGAATTCAAAAGTTATAAGCACAAAAACCAAGTTAAGACTATTCAATTCAAATGTAATATCCACCCTCATTTATGCATGCGAAAGCTGGAAAACAACTAAAGAAATAGAAAAGAAATTAGACTCTTTTGAAAACAAATGCCTAAGGAAAATACTCGGCATCAAGTGGAATGAATTCAAGAACAATGCAGAGATAAGACAGATGACTGAACAACAACCAGTCTCACGGGTGATCAGGAAAAGGAGATGGACATATGTTGGCCACTTGATGAGAAGAAATGATCAGAGAATCCCAAAACAAGCTATCAAGTGGAACACAACAGGCCGAAGAAAAAGGGGCAGACCGCGTGAAACTCTGAAGAGAACATTATTAAGAGAGGCCAAGTTAACAGGCATAAAATCCTTTGATGAGGTTGAAAGACTCGCCGAAGACAGGAAAAATTGGCGAACTACTTTGCGAGCCCTATGTGACGTCTAACGGCACGGGAAGGATATAAGATAAGATAAGAAGAATTGGGCATATATGCATACTGCCCTTCATCCTCCTAAACTTTTCACTGCTATGTTCACCTCATGTGCTGTGACCACCCATGCTATGTACTTCCACTTGTGGGCTTTCCTCTGGTGCTGAATTTTTTTGTTATGGCACTTGAAAATCTAAGACTTATGCTCTGAGATTATTTTTTTCCCCCCACTCACGCCACAATTATCTTCTTGATGACTAAAACTTCTTCAGTCATATTTTTACATAAAATTTTTTTTACATAAAATGAAAAAAAAAAAAACTTATTTTTTTATAATGTTTTTGTGTATGAAATGTTCCAAAACTTGGCTTAACACACAATGCAACATCACAGTCTTTGGACATATATCTTGTTTCCTGTTATCTTCTAATTTTTTGCCCATGCAACATACTTTTCCAATGGGTCATTTTCCTTCAATGTTCATCATTCAAATGATGGGAAATGTCTCAGAAAAGTCAATTGCCACAGGCATGAGTGCTATTGTCTGAGAAATGCAACATTCTCAAAGGTAATAAAAAAAGTGTATTGGGACATAATTCCACTAAACACAGGTGATTGAAGCAAATAATATTTTGATAAGTATTCATTTATCTTCAACTTTTTCATTGCCATCCAGTTGATGTTTATGGGAGAGCATAAGCACTCTGATTATCTTATTCACTGTCAGAACTAAGGTAAAGTAAGGTCAGGTAACTCTGTCATGCCTTCGTGGCACATAGGGATATGGTGTTAGTGCCCATATTTTCCTTGACTGTCAGCACACTAGAGGGTGATGTGGTCATCATCATGTCTTACCACTTTTCTTTCCCCAACTGTGGAAGAAGTAAGGTAACAATTTCTATAGCTGGGTGACTAGGGCACCTTCAACCAAATTTGAACCCTAGACCTTTGCAATGAGAGACTGGTGCACTAACTACACCACCACTCAGATGCCAACTGTTAGAATTACATATTTCAATTTCATTTTCACTATCACCCTTGTAAGAAATTATAAGTTTCTATATCAATTCATTTTCTGGTCTTGGTATAAGAAACATTTTAGAATATGTAAAATGCAACACAACACAAAAAACTAGTATAGCAGATAATTTCACACAATTCACAGTTCAAAATTCAGACTGCATCTTCACTGCATTCACGATAACACATATATACTCCGCCACATGCTGCAACATCCATCCAAGAGCATGTTTGCTAATAGTTCCATCAAATGTTGGTTGTTTACAATGCGTTTTCTGCCACATGGTTCAGATTTCCTGCCAGCACTTTAACCTGTTCATTTCGTTACTATTTTTCTTTCATTTTTTTATTGATTTTTTTCATTTTTTGTTATTTCACTTACTTTAGTTTGATGTAATCCATACTTTCTCTCTTCTCTATAATTATTTGTCCTGTTTGTTTCTGTTTGATAAAGGCTCGTACCGAAACATTACAAGTTTGTTATCGCTAAATAACAAAGCTGTTCCTACTTTCTTCCTAGTTTATACATTTTAATTTATCCTAGCTCCAGCAGTCTCCTCACAGCTACAGCAGATAATTTATGACTGAACACAACTATTTTTCATTTTTTTATCTGCTGTGTTGTTTTTGTATATGATTCTTGAAAAAAAGCTTTTGCTAAAATATTAGATTGTTGTATATTCTTCATTTACATGTACTTGTCTTACTTTCTGCCACTATCATTCTTTTCCATTTTATTCACTCTTTCTTTTTTTTTGTAACACTTAACCGTACACCTCTTTTTTTTTTGTTGTTGTTGCTAGAACCAGTTTTACAGCAGTCACCATTTCTTTTATCTTTCAGAAAACATACCAAATAGGTGGACCATAAATTCTGTTTTACAGTGGTCGTCATTTCTTTTATATTTCAGAAAACATATCAAATAGGTTAATCATAACTGAACTGAAAAACCTATAGCAGAATATGAATAACTTAGGAAAGGCATGTAGAAAAGCACAAGAAGAAAATCAGTGTTTAAAAAACAGAAGTCATGACCATTGCTAAAGAATAAATCCTGATGAAGATCTTCCTGGATAATCAGCCTTCGAAACAAGTGAAGCATTTCAAATTCAAATACCTAGATAGTACAATATCATTCTCTGGGAAAATCAATGCTGAAACTAAGAACAGGTGCAATAAAGCATATCAGGTCATAAGGAAAATCATCACAACAGAAATGAGATGTGTGAGGAAAATACTAAGTGTAACATGAAGAGACAAAATCAGAAATGACACCATCAGGACAAGGTTTGGGTAACACCAACATTACACTACATCCAGAAACAACAAATAGAATGGTTTGGCCATGTTACTACCTGACAGTATAGCACAGAAAACGCTTATGCTATGATTGGTAGGAAACAAAGGAAGAGGCTGTCCACACAAGAAGTCTTATATCTTATATCCTTCCCGTGCTGTTAAACAATAGGGCTAGCAAGGTAGTTCGCCACTTTTTCCTGTTTTCGGTGAGTTTTTCAACCTCATCAAGGGATTTTATGCCTATTAATTTGGCCTTTCTTAACAATGTCCTCTTTTGAGTTTCCCATGGTCTGCCTCTTTTTCTTTGGCCTGTTGTGTTCCACTTGATAGGTTGTTTTGGGATTCTCTGATCATTTCTTCTCATCAAGTGACCAACATATGTCCATATCCTTCTCCTGATCACCCATGAGACTGATTGTTGTTCAGTCATCTGTCTTATCTCTACATTGTTCTTGAAATCATTCCACTTGATGCCAAGTATTTCCTTAGGTATTTGTTTTCAAAAGAGTCTAATTTATTTATTTCTATTTCTTATCTGTTTTTCAGCTTTTGCATGCATAAATGAGGGTGAATATTACATTTGAATTGAATAGTCTTAACTTAGTTTTTGTGCTTATAACTTTTGAATGCCACATGTTCTCAAGATTCTTGAAGATCGATGCTGGTTTTGCAATTCTAATTCTAACTTCCTTTCTGGTGTCACCATCCTGGTCTATGTTAGCTGCCAAGGTATGTAAACTGACTGACTTCTTCAACAGCTGTCAGCTTTTATATGTGTGTTTTTCTTCTTGATTAATGAGAAGTTTCATTATTTTTTATTTGTCCTGCCAGTGAAGACAGGATATCTGTTTTTTCTTGCATGGAATTCATATTTTTACTGATAAGACTAATTATGTCAGTCCACAAGAACAGCGAAGAGCAGAACGTGCTATCTTAATGCAAAGAAAACTAAATTGATGACAACTGACAAAACAAACAAGGCAACTGAAATATGTATCAATGAGGAAAAACTGGAAGAAGTGGAGAGTTTTGAATATCTTGGATCGCTATTAACTAATAATGGAGATACAATGAGGGAAATTAAAAGGAGGACATCTATCGCTCTTCAGAAAGTAAAACAAATAATCTGTGGAGAGGAGCAGACAGAACCACAAAAATAAGATTTTTAAGGGCATGCATCTTTCCCATAGCAACATATGCCTGTGAGACCTGGACGCTTAACAAAACAGCTGAGAAGCACATAAATGCCTTTGAATGTAAATGCTACAGAAGAGTTCTCCAAATATCGTGGACACAAAAAAGAACAAATATATCTATACTACAAGAGCTTAATATTGAAGAAGGCTGGCTAGTGAAGAGGATTAAAGAGAGAAAACTGAAATATTTTGGACACATTAAACGTCATGATAATGGACCGTATTAGAAGGATACATAATGGGAAAAAGAAAAAGAGGAAGACCAAGATGAAGATGGCTGCAAGACATCGTTGACGATCTGGAAATGGATGCAACAGCAGCAGGCCATCTTGCTCACAACCGAGAGGCCTACAGGAGTGCTGTTTGGGAGGCAAAGTTCCGCAAGGGACATGCAAATGAATGAATGAATGACTGATAAGAATTATGTCATCAGCAAAATCAAGATTTTCTAGTTGGGTCCCATTTACCTAATCAATACATGTGTTACTTGTGCAGCATTTTTTCATTATAAAGTCTATTGCAATTCCAAAAAGCAAAGGAGATAGCATACATCCTTGATTCACAGCTGTTTCAATCTGGAACCATTCGCTTATCCCTTCTTCTGTTTTGACTGCAAAAACATATCCATTGTAGAGGTCCTTAATGATGTTGATAACTTTAGTTGGTATTCCATATAAGACTTAAAATTCTCCACAATGAATCTCTGTGTATGCTATAAAATGTTTATGAAGTTCAGTATTGATGGTTTCTGCTTTTCAATATGTTCTTCAAGTATTATTCTTAGAGTAAAGATCTGGTCTAGACAGCTTTTCCCTTTTCGAAATCCTGCTTGTTCTTATCTCATTGTGGTATCCACTATATCTTTAAATCTATTCAAAGTGACCTTGCAAAATACTTTTGACACAACTAATATTAATGTTACTCCTCTCCAATTGTTACAGTCACTAAGGCTGTCTTTTTTTTGTTGGTATTTTAACAATGATTCCTTTTTTTCATTTAGAAGAGACCTTTTCTTCTTTCCAAATCTTATAAAACATTCTCTGTAGCTGTCTCATGTTGTCACTATTGATAGCTTTTAACACTTCAGATGTTATTTCATCTTCACTTGCAGCTTTGTTATTAGCTATTAAATTCACCGCTGTTTCACTTTCATGCAATGTAATTTTATCTAGGATGACATTTAGTTGTGGGGTTGGTAAGTCGGTTTCAAGGTTTATCAATTCTTTTGTATGTGTTCGATTAAATATTTCTTGGAAGTGTTCAGACTATCTTTGCTTTTGGTCTTTATTTGATGTTAATAGGGTTCCAGTTTTGCTAAGGATTGGTCTTTCTTTAGATGTAATAGTACCTGTTAGCCTCTTTTGTATGTTATATAAAGTTTTGCTGTCTCCTGTTTTTGCTGCTTTCTCTGCTTCTTTCGCCATATTGTCTATATATTCTTTTATCCCTACTAGCTGAACTTTTTACTTTATTGTCTAATTCTTTGTATGTTGTTTTCACCAGATCTACACAAGAAGTGGAAGGACTAAATTACAGAAATCTTAAATACAACACTGTATGAAGCAAATCACTGAGCCCTGTAAAGACATCTACGTGTCCCCTCAACACTGAAATTTACATGAGGAAGACTAGGTTACATTTCTTGATTTGTAGTTACTTTTTTTATATATACATACATGTATGTATGTTACATATAAATCTTTCAATGTTTGCAGAGAAGAATTTAATATAAAAGATTTATCATTAATAAGTGAATAAAAATGGAAGATAAAAAGTTGTTGTTAAAAGTGTGAAAGTGGAGAGATAAACAGCATAAAGAAATGGAAGAGGCAATACACAGTTTGTTGTAATTGTGGCCAATTATGCAAATTATTAATGGCCATGAGAGAATGTGATCAGAAAAATAATGATATGCAACTTCCACAGTCAGATGCTGACATTTATTTCAAAACCATCTTCACAGACTTCTTCTTCTTCTTCGTTCGCATTGTCTGTCTATATCTGCAGTCCTGTCTCTTGGATAAATTTCACTGTTTTTTGTAACTCATGTATGGAACCGTAGAGCTTATCTTCTTTAGTGGTTTCACTGGGCCAGTAATTATTTCTCAGTGTCTCGTAGCTGATGCAGTTCTGGAGGATATGTTCCACAGTTTGGGGCACCTGGGCACATGTACATAGATTAGTAGTACCAACCTTAAACTTTGTATACATATGACTTCGGAGTCGGCTGTGTCCTGTTCGGAGACGGAAGATGGTGACTTGTTCCTTTCTGTTTAGCATGTGATAGTCATCATGTGGTGGTGTTTGTGGCTTCCTGTAGGTTTTTATCATGCTTTTCTTCTGATTATAGGTGATTGGTATGTCTGGTTGCTCCATTTTAGTGCCCTCTTTGGCCAGATGGTCAGCTTTCTCATTGCTTTATATCTCACAGTGGGAGGGAATCCATTGCAAAGTGACTCCATGTTGTAAGCCAATTTTTGACAAGGCATCCTTAAGGTCTGGTAGTTTGTTGCTCTGAAGAGCTTCCAGTACTGATCTTGCATCTGTGAGAATTACTACAGGACATGTATCAATCCTGGAGTCTGATAGTTTTTCAACTGCAGCAATAATTGCCCTAACTTCTGCATCAAAGTTGCTGCAGTATTTACCAGTGGGTATGGAAATCTTGTCAACAGTGTTGTTTGGATATTCAATATATGCTCCTGCCCCTCCATTCTTTACGGCATTATGTGCAGATCCATCTGTATACACACGTATCCAGGTGTCACATGGATATTTGTCATCTAGAACACTAAGTGTGGCTGTTGATCTTACAAGACTGCTCTGCATCTCACCATTCTGCACACCTTTCACTTCAGTCTGAATAGTTATTTGTGTATAATCTGCTTCTTTCCATGGTGTATGCTCTGGTACTGATGATAATGGAGCGACTACAGTTGGAAGGTCAGGTATCAGCTTACGCATACGCTTTGCCTGATGAATGAAGCTGCTTCTTTTAAGCCGTCCTAATGCCAAGTTATTGAATCTCTCCTTCAGGGGATGGCTTACAGAGCTAAGGAATTTTTCTCCCATGGTCATGACCTTTGTGTCTCTACGTTCCTTTAGCGCTTGAACACCAACTATTTTCTGCATTTCTACTATTGGTGTGGACCTCATGGCACCTGTGATAATCCGTAGTGACTGATTTTGAACCTTGTCTAGATTATGCAGCGTAGTGTTTGATGCTGTGCACCAAGATGTTGAGCCATATTCTAAATGTGGTAGAATACTTTGCTGATATACATTCTTGAGGATTCTTTCACTAGCTCCCCATGTGGTTCCACTTAATTTTCTTAATATGGCTAGTTTTCTTCTGGCTTTTGCTTCTGCACTGTTGATGTGTTGCTTCCAAGTCAGTTTTGAGTCAAGAGTCACTCCTAAGTAAGTGGGTTGGTTGTCCATCCTTAAGGGTATTTCATTTACAAAGATCTTACCTGCTTTCTGTTTAGATGAGAGGGTGAACAGAGTGGTACTCAATTTCTCTGTGTTGATACTTACACACCATTTGTTTGTCCATGATGTCAAGATGTCTGCTGCTCTTTGGAGTCTCTGTGTAGCAACTGTTGCATATTCATCTGTACACCACATGACCAGATCATCTGCATATAGTGCCGCTTTGATTCCATAGGGAAGTTCCTTGACCAGGTCATTAATGAATACAAGGAATAGTGTAGGCGAAAGGACTCCTCCTTGTGGTACACCGTGTCGCAGAAGTACTTTCTGGCTTTTGTGACCATCCATTACTACTCTAGCTCTTCTATTGTGTAAATAGGACTTTATCCAGTTGTATAGTCTTCCATTCACATTGCAGTTTCTTAGTTTCCACAGCAGACCTTTTTTCCATACTTTATCAAAGGCTTTCTTCAGGTCTATCCACGCTGCTAGTACAAGGTTTTTCTCTTGGAATGCATCCTCAGTCTCTTGAGAGAGATAGGTCACTTGATCTTCCGTACTGTAGTACTGCCTAAATCCTGCTTGTTGTGGAACGAGAAGGTTTTCACTTTCTAGGTACCATTTTAGCCTCAGGTCAATGATGCGTTCCATCGTTTTGCATAGGCAGCTAGTGAGACTGATTGGTCTGTAGCTGGAGGCAGTATCACTGTTTTTTCCTGGTTTTAGCAGTGGTACCATGCTTGCTTCCTTCCAGATTTGAGGTAACTGACCTGTGCTCCAGCACATATTGAAAATATCCAACAGCTTTCCCCTTGCTGCCATTCCCAGGTTCTTGATCATTTCATTGGACACTCCATCTGGTCCTGGTGATTTCCTTGGTTTCAGTTTACTAACTGCTAGGTCTAACTCACTGCGTGTGATTGGTGCATCCATGACCTCCACTTTTCTGACTTGTTCCTCCTCTTTCTGTGGCTCGATGCACACTGTACGCTCCTTCTCTGGATGGATATTAATGTTGCAGTCCTGTGCAAACATGCGAGCAAAGTGATCTGCTACCTGCTTACCTGTAAGAGTTTTCCCATCCTCTATTAGTGTAACCTTTGTACTTCTTCCAGTACTCTCATCATTTAACTGTTTGATTAGTTTCCACAGTTTCCTTCCATCCTTTTCAAAGTTTAGAGACTCTGTTTTCTCTCTCCAACTTTCCCGTCTGGCTTGCAGCTTTGCTCTCTGAAATTTGGCCTTAGAATGTTGGTAATTATTGTGTTGTTCTTGGCATGGTCTATTTTCTGCTTGCTTTCGAGCTGCTTCCACGTCATTATGGAGTTTTCCCAGCTCACTAGACCAGTATGGTTTATAGTCCCTGCGAGCTCCTCTGGGAATGGTTTCACGAGCGGCCTGAAGGATACAAGCATTGAATTCCTTCACTATGCTGTTAATATCCTTACCTTCTATGGACAGCTGTCCCACAAGGATACCTGTACGATGTCTGTACATTGTCCAGTTTGCTTTTTTATAGTTCCATCTGGGGAGAGGGCTACTGGTGTTAAGGAGTTCATTTTCTATTGTCAGGAAGACTGGTCGATGGTCACTACCTCCAAGTTGTTTTCCAACTTCACGTGTAATGTTCCACTTCAGATCTGGAGAGTGGAATGCCAGATCTGGTGTTGAGGTTGTATGCCAAGCCCTTGAGTAAAGTGTTGGGGGATCCATTGGCTGGTTGATCAGGAGAAGTCCATTATCATCCTGCCAGCTCTCAACTTCCTCTCCTCTCTTGTCTATGTGGTCATAGCCCCAGCTCTGGGAATGGCTGTTAAAATCACCACAGACCATCAGTCTCTCTTTGTGTGGGATTGTTTCTAAAGCAAGTGGGCGGTCATTAGGACAGTAATAGTTAAGGAGGTGGAAATCTGTATTACTACTTTTTAGATGGATCATCTGGTATTCGGCTCCTTCCATGTACACTCCCACCTGACATGCGCTGATGTTATTCTTAACAAGTGTGAGTACTCCTCCTTTTCTTCTGTCCTGTCGGTCTGATCTAAAACACTGGTAGCCTCTGATTTTAAAGGCGGCATCTTTGGTTAGGTGTGTCTCCTGCTCTGCAAAAAGTATGTTCTCTAGTTCCACCTTTTTGCTATAGCCATCTCTAACACTGCTGACACCCTCAGCATTCCACTGCATTATTTTAAGTTCTTGCTTTTTGGCTGTTTTCTTCTCTTGTATTTTTTGGCCAGTAGCTCTACTCTCATGTCTCCTGACTCCACAAGATGAACTGAGAGGACCTCCAGTAGCATTGGGTGAACCCTTTCGAGGCAGGGGGCCCGGCACTGCACCTGCCTGGTTAGTCTTCACAGGGCGAGCACCATGTTTGAAAACCGCAGATAGAGACATTTCATTAGCGATAATGCGTGTTACCCTGATTTTTGCGATGCGCCTTTTGGCTGGGTAACTCCGACTTCAGCACCTTTCCTTGCTAGGGCAGACTGTGGTCTTGCTCGGACTGCCATGAAGACAGTGTGGCCGGCCTGGCCAAAACTTTGTTTTCCAGCCTCTGGTGGCTGTACTTAAGCCCCTTCTCCATGTCAGATGGCTTTGAGACAGTTCCACAAAGACACTCTGACTTTGAGATGAGGAATCCGATGAGTGCTTCAACGATATCCATTCCCCACCACCCATAGTCTACTGGCTCTGTTTTGTTTACATCATTCTGATAGCCATTGTTGTAAAGACCCATAGGCTTGTCACGTCCTGGATTCATTGGTTTCACACCAGACTTCCCTCATCCCCGCCAGAGATCTCCATGTCCCCATCCGTCCACCAACCTGACATTACATTTTACAAAAATAACAATTACAATTAGTGTTGATTGCTACAAGTTTCTGGGCTACAGAGGTAGGTCAGAGTTTTTAAGCAAACAGCTCTATGTTCCTGTCTCACAAACACTATGTTAAGATAAGTGTGCTCTTAACACAGTTGTTCCCAGGGGGATCTTCACAGACAAAAGAGATGCTGTAACCTTTAAAAAATTTGTAAGCCCATATCACTCTTATAAACTGAAATATATCGTGCATGGAGTAAGTCTCACAGAAAGTTTTAAAGTGGAAACAGGTGTGTGGCAGGGATGTTTGCTATCACCATTCCTATTTCTTCTATCAGTTAATTACCACACAAGGGAAAAGAAATGGGATACAATGGACGTTGTGGAATCAATTGAAAGATCTTGACTTTGCAGATGATGTGACACTTCTGGCACACAGCCACACATATATACAAGAGAAACTTCACATCTTATGCAAGAATTCAAGCTAAACTGGGGCTTTAACAGACAAAAAACCAAAGATAATGAAAAGTAATAGTGCAAGCAATAGCCTCATGGTAAATGATGGAGTGTCAACTTAGGAAGTAGAGTATTTCACATATTTAGGCAGCAGTGGGTAAATATGGGGGAATGGAAAAAAAAGGATGTTACAGCTAGAATAACCAAGATCAGGACAGCATTTATCAACTTAACAAAATATGGTATTCTAAGAGCATCAAAACAATAACCAAACTGAGGCTTTTCAATACAAACGTAAAAACTCTCCTGCTATATGGTTCGGAGACATGGGTTATAACCAAGACAGAAGATTCAAACATTCATGAGCTACTGGTTGAGGAGGATTTCAAACATTAAATTGCAGGACAAGATCAGGAATGAGGAGGTCTGAAAAAGGGCAGGATAAGAACCTATGAACCTACAAATCATGTCTAGGAAATGGAGATGGATTGGCCACACTCTGAGGAAACCTGACACCAGTATAGCAAGACACCTGTCTTGATGTTAACAGAGGATAAATACAGTACAGACATGGAATCCTCAAGGAAACAGAAAACGAGGAAGACCTAGACTTACTCAGAGAAGAGAAATTATGACAGTGCTCAGAGACACATGGAAGAAAGCAGAGAATAATTCCAAGAACAGGGATGACTGGAGAGCTTTTATTTGTGACCTATGCTCTCAAGGAAGTGAAAGGCGATGATGATGAAGATGATGATATCACTCTTATTTATAGACCATTTTACAGTACTGCTCAGTTTTGAGTGTGACTGCTTCCAGCACTATTTGATAATGTCAGAGATTTGCCAAGCTTGAAAAATTATATATGTTAAATTGACCCTTTCTTTTGGGGGGTGGGGGTGTCTTTTTTTTTGCACTTTTATTTATTAATTTCTCCATTCTTCTCTATTTGATCTGCTGTCACACTTCCTTGATAGTTTAAGAAAGTGCAAATTGAATTATTACATTCCTGCCTTGTTTTATGGTTTTTACTAAGGTCTACATGAAAAGCATTCTAAAGTAATTGACAGTCTCCAAAGCAACAAAATACAGAAATAAAAAAATAAAGCCCTGAAAAAATATGTGAGAAAAATGACTTTTCTGTAACTCACCCGTCTAAGTTGGCCTTCTATTTCTTCCATTATGACATGCCTTCGAGTCAAAGCTTTTTCATTTACTCGAAGCACAGTGATACGTCTTGACATTTCTGATAGTCTATGTCGAACTTCTACATCATCATGGGCAAGAGTTTCAACTAAACGCTAAAAATGATTTGAAAAATGCAAAATGAACAATCATTGTAAACATTACTGTACAAAATGTTATTTAATACAGAAAGGAGATCTTAACAGTTCAGAAATGAAAAAAAGGCATGGGATAGAGATTGCATTGTAAGCTAACAATGCTAATGATATTCTGATTTTTGTATTCTTTTAAGTGACATATCATATCACTCCATAACAGCTCTTCCGTAGGCTTTTCTGTTGTAAGCAAGATGCCCTGCTGCTGATGTATCCATCTGCAGATTATCAACGATGTCTTGCAGCCATCTTTGCCTTGGTCTTCCTCTCTTTCTTTTTCCCATTATGTATCCTTCCAATATGATCTTCTTTAAATTATCATGACGTTTAATGTGTCCAAAATATTTCAGTTTTCTCTCTTTAATCCTCTTTACTAGCCAGCCTTCTTCAATATTAAGCTCTTGTAGTATAGATATATTTGTTCTTTTTTGTGTCCACGATATCTGGAGAACTCTTCTGTAGCATTTACATTCAAAGGCATTTATGTGTTTCTCAGCTCTTATTTTTGTAGTTCTGTCTGCTCCTCTCCACAGATTCTTTATTTGTTTTACTTTCTGAAGAGCAATAGATGTCCTCCTTTTAATTTCCCTCATTGTATCTCCATTATTAGTTAGTAGTGATCCAAGATATTCAAAACTATCCACTTCTTCCAATTTTTCCTCATTGATATATATTTCAGCCGCCTTGTTTGTTTTGTCAGTTGTCATCAATTTAGTTTTCTTTGCATTAAGATAGAGGTTCTGCTCTTCGCTGTTCTTATAGACTGACATAATTAGTTTTTCCACTCCTTTTTGTGCTGTGGATAGTAACACTGTGTCATCAGCATATCTAATCTCTGGTATTTCATAACCCCCAATTGTTATGGCATCGTAATATTCTTTGTCTACATCTTCTCTAACATTCCTCATTATATTTTCAGTATACAAGTTAAATAAGTAGGGTGACAATATGCATCCCTGACGGACCCCTTGTTTTATGTCAAACCAAGTTGTTGTTTCACCATTTATTCTTACTGTTGCTTGTTGGTCTAGATACAGAAGTGATGTTAATTGTATCAAATGTGTTGGAAATCCCATTTTTTCCATTATTTCCCAAAGTTTCTGATGTTGTACACAATCAAATGCCTTTGAGTAGTCTATAAAGGATAAATATAGATTCACATTAAACTCTCTGCATTTATTAATCTTAGATTGAATATATGATCTCTTGATCCTCTTTCTTGCCTGAAACCAGCTTGGACCATATTGAGTTCTTCTTCTTTTTTCTTACGAAGTCTACTCATTATGATTTTTAACAGAATTTTACTGGCATGACTAATCAGGGCAACAGTTCTGTAGTTTGTGCATAATTTCATGTTACCCTTTTTTGGCAGTGGTATGAATACAGTTCTTTTCCATTCTTTTGACCAAATACCTGAATGCCATATCTTTTTTGCACAGTGCATGATAGATTGTTGCACACTCCTTTCCTCCTGCTTTAATAAATTCAGCTGTTATCTCTGCAAGATCAGTACTGGAAGCTTTTCAGTGCAACAAACTACCAGACCTTAAGGATGCCTTGTCAAAAATTGCCTTACAACACAAAGTCACTTTGCAATGGATTCCCTCCCACTGTGGGATACCAGGCAATGAGAAAGCTGACCATCTGGCCAAAGAGGGCACTGAAATGGAGCAACCAGACATATCAATCACCTATAATCAGAAGAAAAGCATGATAAAAACCTATAGGAAGCCACAAACACCACCACATGATGACTATCACATGCTAAACAGAAAGGAACAAGTCACCATCTTCCATCTCCGAACAGGACACAGCCGACTCCGAAGTCATATGTATACAAAGTTTAAGGTTGGTACATGTGCCCAGGTGCCCCAAACTGTGGAACATATCCTCCAGAACTGCACCAACTATGAGACACTGAGAAATAATTACTGGCCCAGTGAAACCACTAAAGAAGATAAGCTCTATGGTTCCATAAATGAATTACAAAAAACCGTGAAATTTATTCAAGAGACAGGACTGCAGATATAGACAGACAATGCGAACGAAGAAGAAGAAGAAGCTGTTATCTCATCACATCCTGGTGATTTACTATTTTTCAGATTCTTTATTGCCCATAAAACTTCTTCTATTGTCAGTTCAGGTTCTTTCTCCTCTAATAATATTTCACACTGTTGATTTCTGCTTTCCACAGTCGGTTGTTTCATACATTCCTTTGCAATATTCCTTCCATCTTTCTAGAATTTCCTCTGTCTCTGTCAAGGTATTCCCCATCTCATCACAAATTACATTTAGCTTAGGTGTGACATTTCTCGTCAATGTCTTCATTTCTTTAAACATTTCACTGTCTTCTGATGTTCTTATATTCTTTCACAACAATCTTGTATGTATTGTTTTTTGTTGTTTCTTATGTTTCTTTGTACTTCTTTTGTTAAAGTTTTATATTTCTCTTTGTTGTTGTTTGTCACTTTCCATTGCGTCTTCATTTCTCTACGTTGTTTTATCAGTTCTAGTGTACCTGCTGTAATCCATCCATTCTTTTGTGTTTTCTTTACTGTAACCGTGTCTTTAGCTGTTGTTATTAAGATATCTTTGGCCTGCATAGCCAATTCATCTGGTGTCATCTCCTCCTGTACAGCCATCAGGATTTCGAAACGGTTCTTCACTTCTATACCGTATTGTTCTGGTATATTTGTAAGATCAAAGCAGAGTGGTCTTGATCCCGTAACTGTCTTTTTTATCTTTATCTTCATGTCTGCTATTAATAACTCATGGTCCGTGTCACAGTCAGCACCTGGTAAAGTTTTTGCTGAAGTTATACTTGATCTCCACCTTCTTTGCACTAAAATGTAATCTATCTGATTCTTGGTTTTACCATCAGGTGATGTCCATGTGTAAAGTCTTCTTGGATGTTGTTTAAAAAGTGTGTTAGCGATCATTAGCTCATTTTCCATGCAAAATGCCATTAGATTGTCACCTGCCTCATTTCTATGTCCTATGCTAAATTTCCCTACAACATGTCCTTCGTCTTCTGCTCTTTCTGTATCAATTTTTGCATTAAAATCACCCATTATTAATACAATATCATTTTTACGTACCTGGTCTATTGTAGTTTGCAGTGTGTTATAAAAGTTTTGTACTTCCTCTTCTTCTGCTGCTGATGTAGGTGCATATATCTGAATGATTGTTACATTTCTAGGAATTCTCTTAAGTCTGATTGTTAGGATTCTATCACTTACTGGATTGTAGCCTAGTAATGCTTTTGATGTTGATTTGTCCAAATAAAAAGCCACTCCATTCTTTCCTCCTACTTCTCCACCAGAGTATATAAAGATATTATCATTCTTGCTCTTAAAGTGACCTGACCCTTTCCATCGATGTTTGCAGATTCCCAAAATGTGTATCCCCGTTCTTTTCATCTCGTCACTTATTACTTGATATTTTCCCTCATTCATACTTCTTACATTCCATGTTCCTACTCTTATTTTTCTTTTTAGTTTGATGCAGGAGTTTTCCTTGGTAACACCGTCATGATTCTGTCCGTCATCACAATTACTAGTACTGACCTCTGCCTCACACTCTTCCCCAGTGTTAAATTTAGATCTATCTGGCCTGGGGGACTCACCACCAGATCTTTTTCCTATTTGACTTTCCATGATTGCTGTTTGGGTTTCTTGGTATATTTCCAGAAGATAGTTTACCATTGCTTTCCTTCCGAGCAGTGACTGTACTAGTCATTGATCATAGCCATTGTCCCTACACTGAGATCATCTGCCTACCATCATAGAATGGTGACCATAACCAACATTATTTGTCAGCTGCTCTCCCATTCCATCCACCACCTGCTCCCATGGCTTCACGTCACCCTGATCGGGGGGCTATACAGGTACTCCACCTTGCCCAAGGGTGTCCCATAGACTGACGGAGGTAAGGAGGCGTCTTACTTCTCCTTTGATAGGGGATACCCCTACCCCACTAACCGCAGCAGTGATCCAAGATATTAAAAACACTCCACTTCTTCCAGTTTTTCCTCATTGATACATATTTCAGCTGCCTTGTTTGTTTTGTCAGTTGTCATCAATTTAGTTTTCTTTGCATTAAGATAGAGGTTTTGCTCTTCGTTGTTCTTACAGACTGACATAATTAGTTTTTCCATTCCTTTTTGTGTTGTGGACAAAATATAGGAAGACCAAGGTGAAGATGGCGGCAAGACATTGTTGATGATCTGCAAATGGATGCATCAACAACAGGCCATCTTGCTCACAACAGAGAGGCCTACAGGAGTGCTGTTAGGGAGGCAAAGTTCTGCAAGGGACATGCAAATGAATGTATGTCAGACCTAAAACACTTAGTTTTGTTTCTGAATTAAAATTTGCTGACCCCTACCAGAAGCAAAAAAAAAAAACATAATGGTACTTTATTTAATATATTACATTGCACAATTTAATGCACCACATCAGTAAATTGAAACTTTAAAACTCCATTTGTTTGTTATGAATTACAACAAATTTACTAAAAGCACCCAGTTTTCTAATCTAGTTAGTAAAGAATTTGATAAATCAAAACTGAGTAAAAAATTAGCTCACATCAAACTCCTGCATGTGGATCATGTTCTCCTCCAGTTGGCCTTTAAGTTCACTTTGTTGCTTTGCACTGCTGCTCATCTGTTCCTGCCACTTCTAATTAAAAAATATAAGAAAATTCTTTTGTAGAAGCCAGAAAAGGATGGTAAGATAAAATGTTTTAAATATTTCCTACATTAAATTTGCAGAAAGAAAGTCCACACTATATTACCTTACACTTGAACATCACAAATCTGGCAGTCAGTTATCCATTTCAAACAGTTACCTGGCACTAATTTCCACAAGAGACACTTCAGGTTTCCAAAGTTGCTGCACTGACCTGTCACTACATTATACTATTTGGTGGTGAGGGCTGTTGCATCTGCTGGCTTTGAATGCATTCAAGCAAGATATGCTTTAAAAAATAGCTGGAAAGTGTGCAACAGAGGCGTCAATACTTCAAAATCCTTTCAACATCTGTTCTGCCAGATACACTTCTACCATCATCACCTATTTCTAATATTTCAGTCATTGTCTAAGATGAAGAAGATAGCATTCCTGATAGCAATTCATCTCAAGACACATAAATCACTTTGCTGCAAATTCCAGTTCTTTACTTTGGAAGTGGCAGTGATGAAGTCAACAGAATTACATGTACTTGTAACCTTTACAGTATTTTACCCATGTTTCATTTAAATTTCATGTGATTTCCACTTAATTTTTCTTTTTTCTTTATTAACATATGTGTGGTGACTTACATGATATTTTAAAGGTAGGATGAAGTGGTTAGCTGCTGGATTAACTGTATTCTAACATAATCATCCAGCAAAATCACTTATGAGGCATCCAAAGGTTCTTATGATGCCGAATTAGTGATGATCAAGTGTATATTTAATTCTAAGGTTTATTGGAAATATGTTTCAAGACTGGGTAATTATTAGACATAAATTAACTTCAGAAACAGTAATACACTCATCCAATTTAAAAAAAAAAATTTCTTATTTTGGGTTATATGTTTCAATTCCTTTACTTTATAGGGATTAAATTAAATGTGCACAACATTAATGGTTGTCTTTTACTCACATGCATTAGTCACTTCTACATACACACACATGGTCAATGCTTACTGTGTTTTTTCCCCAGCTTTATTTCACTATTACTGAATTATATGAATGTAGGTTGTTTAATTTTGCTTTAAATAAAATCTTACTCTTATTGTTCACAAAGCAAATATTATTACTGACAAGCTATTTATCAGTCATACAACTATGGTTTTAGACACTGGATGCTTCCCAGGATTTGCAACTAATGAGACAGACACTGTCCTGCCAATGGTCTAAATATATCTGACAAGTGTGCAGTTTTTTGTTTTTTTTTCATAAAATACTAAGATATATGGATCTAAGCAATGGGTGATTTACAGAGAGTATGTGAATGTAGGGGTTTTGAGAAAAACTCATCTTAATGTAGGCTTCAAACTTGATGGTGGCTAATTATTGACTGAATGGTTTTCTGGATGACTGTGTATAGGAATTTAAATATGAATAGCAGATATGTGGCACCAAGAATATTTGCTAAATGTGTGTATTATTACTATTTATAATAAAAATAGTTATGAAAAATTTTTTTTATATACACAGCAATGGATTACTATAGAAGTTTACTGTGATAGTACAGATCAGGGATCGGCAATCTTCTTTCTCATGGGCTGGATGCATTTTGTGAACGGTGACCAAATTCAAGAATGTCTGCTCCTGTTGGTAGTGTTCTTATAGGCATAAGCTGAATAAACTACTCATGAATGTAAAAAGCTGAATTTGCATTATATACATATACTACTAAGCACAATCACTATCTTCTTAGGTGTCTGTGCTCTTATCCTGTGCTGTTGAGAAAAATTGGCATTTGCACAGCCCTTTAACATAAATCTTCTACAACACTCATCAAACACTCTTTCACAAAATTATTATTAGTGAAAGCTTCAATTTTTCTCTCAAGAACTCCTTGCTTAGCTTACTGAACATCTTCCTGAACAGTGTTTTCTTATCAAACCTAAACAAAACTTAAAGATTTATGAAAATTGCTGTCCATTTCAGTTATTCTACCTACTACTCGGCAAGAAAGTAGAAAGTTCAGTTGGAAGGGATAAAAGAGAATACATAGACAATATGGCGAAAGAGGCAGAAAAAGCAGCAAAAACAGGAGACAGCAACATTTTATATAACACACAAAAGAGGCTAACAGGTACTATTACATCTAAAGAAAGAACAATCCTTAGCAAAACTGGAACCCTATTAACATCAAGTAAAGACCAAAAGCAAAGATTGGCTGAACACTTCCAAGAAATACTTAATCAACCACACCCAAAAGAAATGTTAAAAACTGAAACTGACTTACCAGCCCAACAACTAAATGTCAACCTAGATGAAATTAAATTGCATGAAATTGAAACAGCAGTGAATTTAATGATTAACAAAAAAGCTGCAAGAGAAGATGACACCTAAAATGCTAAAAGCTATCAATAGTGACAACATGAGACAACTACAGAGAATGTTTAACAAGATTTGGAAAGAAGAAAAGGTCTCTTCTAAATGGAAAAAAGGAATCATTGTTAAAATACCCAAAAAAGGCAACCTTATTGACTGTAACAATTGGAGATGAGTAGCATTAATATCAGTTGTGTCAAAAGTATTTTGCAAGGTCATTTTGTATAGACTTAAAGATATAGTGGATACTGCAATGAGAGAAGAACAAGCAGGATTTCGAAAAGGGAGAAGCTGTCTCGACCAGATCTTTACTCTAAGAATAATACTTGAAGAACATATTGAAAAGCAGAAACCATTAATACTGAACTTTATAGACTTTATAAAAAGGCATTTTATAGCATACACAGAGATTCATTATGGAGAATTTTAAGTCTATATGGAATACCATATAAAACTGTCAAATCATTAAGGACTTTTATAATGAATATGTTTGTGCAGTTAAGACAGAAGAAGGGATGAGCGAATGGTTCCAGATTTGAAACATGTCTGAAACAAGGATGTATACTGTTTCCTTTACTTTTTGGAATTGCAATAGACTTCATAATGAAAAAATGCTGCACACGTAACACAAGTATTGACGGGGTACATGGGACCCAACTATAAGATCTTGATTTTGCTGATGACATAACTCTTATCAGTAACAATGTGAATTCCATGCAAGAAAAAACAGATAGCCTGTATTTACTGGCTAGCAAAATAGGACTTGAAATTAACAAGGACAAAACAAAAATAATGAAAATTCCCCTTAATCAAAATGGAAAAATATACATAGAAGAAGTCACATATATTGAAGAAGTCAATCAATTTGCATACCTTGGCAGCTACATAGACCAGGATGGTGACACTAGAAAGGAAGTTAGAATTGCAAAAGCAGCATTGATCTTCAAGAATCTTGAAAACATATGGAATTCACTAAGTTATAAGTTATAAGCACAAAAACCAAGTTAAGTCTATTCAATTCAAATGTAATATCCACCCTCATTTATGCATGTGAAAGCTTGAAAACAACTAAAGAAATAGACAAGAAATTAGACTCTTTTGAAAACAAATGCCTAAGGAAAATACTTGGAATGAAGTGGAATGAATTCAAGAACAATGTAGAGATAAGACAGATGACAGATGACAGTCTCATGGGTGATCAGGAAAAGGAGATGGACATATGTTGGTCACTTGATGAGAAGAAACGATCAGAGAATCCCAAAACAAGTTATCAAGTGGAACACAACAGGCCAAAGAAAAAGAGGCAGACCGCATAAAACTCTGAAGAGGACATTGTTCAGAGAGGCCAGAGGACATTGTTAAGAGAGGCCAAATTAACAGGCATAAAATCTCTTGATGAGGTTGAAAGACTCACTGAAGACAGGAAAAATTGGCGAACTACTTTGTGAGCCCTAAGTGACGTTTAACGGCACGGGAAGGATATAAGATATAAGAAATGATAAAATGGAAGAATTAGTGAGGAAATGAAAAAGAGAAACAAAGAAATAAAGAGAGCTGCTGATATAAAAAATATGAGGTAAAGGCTGAGAAGAAATTCATCAAAATTACATATTTCTCTACTTTAGAGGAAGTGATCAAGAAAGAACAAAGCAAGGTGTCAGAATGATTATAGAACCAACAACAGCTGGTAAAATCCTTGAAACAAAATATATATCAGAAAGAGTTTAACTGTCAAAATAAAATAAAATGGAGAGACCACAACTTATGTCCAAATATATGCTCCCTGCAAAGTATGTAGACATGGAGGGTGAATGTGAAGAGTTTTTTACAGCCTCCACGACATACTAAACAACATAAGCAAACAGGAAAATATAATTATGAGCAACTTCAATGCAAAACTGGGAACAAGTAGAACAGAAGTAGCTAGGAGCCTTCGATGACCATTCATGTGTTAGAGATAAAAATGGTAGCAGACTCCTAGAACCATGCGGTAGCATGACCTTTTCAACACAAATACATCCATTAAACACATAGTTTAGAAAATTCTCTTCTGCCATTTGCCACTGCTACAGCTTGACCCTGACACTTGCAACATCTTCTGTGATCCCACACCATTAGCCTACAAAGAGGAAGTAAATCTTATGGATAGTCTTGTCCAGAGTCAAATTAAGATGGATTCTGGTGTTGTCAGAACCAGAAAGTGCAACCACTTTCACTGTGTCACTTGTCCTATAGTCTGGGAAACAAAATCAATTACTTTTCCCAAAACTGTCTTCATGCTCCATATGTGAGTCCTGCAATGTAATATGTGCCACTGTGTGCAAGAGGTATCTATGTGTGTTATCCATGGAGAACCCAGACTGTATAGAGAAACATCCTTATGACATCTCCCAGCATGCTTCTAAGCCAGTCTCTAATCATTTCAATGGGCCCAACCACAGAGGCATCTGATTTTCTAGTAACAGAATTAATTATATAATGCCACTGATAATATATCGTTGATGATCTGCAAATGGACGCATCAGCAGCAGGCCATCTTGCTCACAACCAAGAGGCCTACAGGAGTGCTGTTTGGGAGGCAAAGTTCCACAAGGGACATGCAAATGAATGAATGAATGACTGATAACATAAAAGCTGTTTTGGTGCTCAAGAACTGCTGCATACAGGAATATGAGATGATGGAACCATATAGTTTTATCTAAAAATTCAACTATACCTAACTTTTCCTTTCTCCATAGTTGTATTCCCTTTCTACTAAGTTCTCATTTACTCTTTCCTCACCTGCAGCTGATATTCCAGGACTATCACTACACTAGACTACAAACCCTCTACCCCAACCATATTCATCTCACTTTTTTCTCAACCCAACAACCAATGTCTTTCCCCTTTTCCCTGGGTTCTCTTTACTACCAACCAGTCAGACTACCATCACACCTAGCAAGTATCCATTTAAACATTCACAATACTTCACCATATGCACTCTCAGATGCTCCTTGCATATTACAGCTAAGTGCTTCTTTCTTTCTATTATTTTGTTCCATTCTCATGTGCTGTATATCACAGACGAAACTTTATATTTTCTCTTCTTTTCCTATCTCTTTGTCCTGTATGTGTTAGTATGATTAAGGTGTAAACCAAAATGCTACAAATGTATGCTTGTTAATTAATAAAGCTGTTTCTACTTTTGTTTTAAACACTCTTTATGCAAATTTATAGTTTTTTTAACATTAATGATCACATTATCATATCATGGCATTCTTCTCTGAACACTTTTATCATAAGCAGAAGTGTTGCAAAATGATATATGTCAAGATCTTCTGTCCTGTATGAAAATATTAATGACATCTACTCTTTCTTGACTGTGAGGCTCTGCTGTGAAGACTACTTTTTCCCCTCCTCTTTTCTATCAACTTCTGTTATTTGACATCTCTAAAGACTCTTGCTTGTGTTATTGAAAAATACACCTGTGATTCTGGAGGAAATTCAATGACAACCATGTCAACAAAAGGTGTGAAATTTTTAAGTGTGGAACTCTAGGTAATCATGGCAGGAAACCGTGTGTATGCCTGTCTAAAAAGTTGGTACCTGCTAGAAGAAACTGAATCTAAGCTACGGAATTTCTGTATCATAACCTTGTTTCTTTCTAGGTGTCACAATCCCTCGTGTCTACTGAACAGTTACTAAAGACTGTCAATAAAACATTTTTTTTGGGGGTGCTAGTTGGCTAAGTCGATAGTACGCTGTTCTCTCGTGGCTAGACGGCTGCTCATCCTATCAGAGTCTGTGTTCGAATCCCAGATAATTCTGAATTCTCTTGTGATTTTTCTTTCTCTCATGTCTCACTAAAGTGCTTTGTCTACGATTTTTCAAGGTATAATCCTACAAAACTATGTTCCCTTACTTTTAGGTAATCATGAATTCCCTATTCCTCAAAATAAAACTCCAAGGAAAATCCATGAATATATGTTGCAAACACTGAATGTGAAGTGCCAATCATACTCTACCATGAAGAAGAATTAGTGTATTAGAATTTCAGCACAGAGATTTCAAGGCCAATAATGCAGCAAGATCTGGATAGCTTCAGTTTCCACAAACTCCAGAAACTGTTGGCAGATCCATGAATTTCAGCTAAAAAAACTTCTGAGACACTAAAGATATCCAGAGAATTCATTGGATGTATAATTCATGAGCATATGAATATGCAGAAACTGTTGGCCTAGTGAGTGCCAAAAATATCTGAATGCCAATTAGAAAAGAAATGGAGTGGATACCTCTGAGTTGATTTTACAGCAGTTTCAGCAAACTAATAACTTTTTAGAATGATTTGTTATGCTGGTGAAACATGAAACTATGATCCTGAGACCAAACAACAGTCCTTGCAGTGGTGACATCACCAAAGAAATTCAAGACCCAAAAGTCAACAGGAAATTCATAGCCACTGTGTTTTGAGATAAGGAAGGTATTTTGATATAAGGAAGATATTTTAACACTTCCTGGGCCAAAATCCATTTTCCGGTCTCCATGTGTTATTGGCCAAAAGGCGGATATGCCGTTTTTGATGGTCACCTTATTTAAACTGTTTCTAGCTTGTTATCTAAAATAATTTTTGGTTGTATTTTTATTGCAAAGTTAATATAATAAAATACTGTTTTCAATCTTTGTAACTTAAAAAAAAAAAAAAAGAAATATCGTGGTTTTAGCTGTCGGGAACACATGTTTATGAGATCTCGCCAAGTCGACATTTTGTGCAAATGGCAGAGCACACTTCTCTCGATGACACTGTGATTTACAATGAATTATGCTCTGATTTTTTTGTCAGATTACCTCAGTGATGACTAAAAATCACTGTTTAATGATTCTAGTAATGAAATTGATTTGTTTCAAAGTGATTTCTGTGACTGCAGTTGGATTAAAATTATGAAAACTAGGCACAGCACTGTTGTGTCAGAAGTGAAAATTCAAGTGACAGTGTGATTGTTATTCAATGTCAGGATGTAATGCTCCAATAGTAAGTATTTCACATTTTTCATGTAATATAGTTAGCAGTGATATAGGTGTGTGGAGTAACATTGATTCTACACCAGTTCATGAAAAATTTATAGGAAATCCTGGTGTTTCAGTGAATGTAAACAAACCAGACAGCATAGAGGAAATTTTCAGTGCAATGTTTGGCAATGATTTTTTTTTAACTGTTAGCTCATCATGAAAATTTATACTGTGCACAGATCCAACATATGGACAAACTACTGCCTTTTTGTCTGAAAATATAACACATTCAGACATGAACAAATTCGTTGGATTGATCATTTTGATGGGTCAGACTAGGAAGCCACACTGGAAAGAGTACTGGACAACAGACCCTCTTCTGGAAACACCAATATTTTCAAAAACAATGAGCAAAGCTAAATTTGAGCATCTTCTGACACTTCTGCATTTCTCTGATGACTCTCAGACACTTCTAGAAACAGGTAGAACTAGCAAAATAAAACCTCTGCTGGATTATTTTTTTGCCTAAATTTCAAGAGTTGTATAAACCAAAGCAGCAGCTTTCGACTGATGAAGGAAAGACAAAAGACTTGTCTGCATGATATCAACAATGCACAATAATGATTATCTGGAATAGTAAAGAACAAGGATCACGTCCTGGTAAAGCCTGAGGATGAAGGCACTAAAAAAGCATCATCTAGGAAGTGCAGAGTGTGCATGGTCAATGAGAAAAATAGCGAAACAAAATTTATTTGTACAAATTGTCAAGTCCCATTGCATCCAGTTAATTGATTCACAAGATATCACACACTCAAGAAGTACTAGAGAGTCTACCAACCTGGAGTAATTTATCTCAGTGATAAGTAGAGATATGCATGCTTTTCTAAGTCCACTAAAAAAAAGTTCATTTTTCAGAAAAATGGCTGGGAACTGGGGGGTTTTTCAGAGTAAATAAATGTTGTCCACAAAGTATTAATGATCGACTATCTTCTATAAAGCCAAACAGTTAATGTAGAATACTAATCTAGCTTGCTGTGCTGGTTAAAATATATACTGAAATAAAAACATTGAAGGAAGTTGTGGAAAAGTATTCTCTTTCTGCCAGACAATGTGCCTGCTCACAAGACACTGGATGTTTTCAAAATTTGGGGCTGAGTGCATAGATCATCCATCCTTCTCACTAGATCCTGCTCCATCTGACTATTTCCTGTTTTCCAACTGTAACTCTTTTTCTCCCGCTTGACATGCCTTGTGTGGATGGGGTTCACATCTGTGTGCTTACCCACTTGTAGTGCGTTGGTATGTGTTGGGCTCTAATTTTGAATTTATCCTAACTATACTAAAAAATCTGGCAAAGCCGGTAGTAGTACTTCCTTCTGGTATAAAAAATCGTAGACACGAGGTTGAATTCTGAGCCAGTTTTGGTTAAAATTTAACTATTTTAAGTTTTTTCTAAGCTTATAGCCTGCTGCCCATTTGTGTTTTCATGTTTTCAGTTTATTGTAGATCATAAATTAATTGTAAATAAATAAAATAAATAATTAGTGTATATTTTCCTGTGAGGAAATGGTGTTATTCATTTTGGATATATTGGACCCAGTACAGTGGATTTAACTTGAGGGGTAAGTGAGAAAATATTTCATCATAATTCTTAGCTCTTTTTTCTATTCTATACTAATAACATATTAACAATTTTATTAGAAAAACAATATACAGCATTTCCTGTTTAAACTAATGTATAATTTGTCATACTGCAAATCAGACTGCCTTTGTGATCCTTTTAAATGTGACAACCATCCCGTTCTACTTTATGAAATTTACCTCCTTGGTCATTTGATGTACCACCCCCCCAGTATAATGAGAGTTAAAAAGTGTTTGAAAGTGTGAACATTTAACTTCACTATAATTTGGAGGCTATAGCTGCAACAGAACAATGTTTCAGTACCACATGTCAGTTTTTTTCCTCTTTCTTTTGGAAGGGGTAAATAAACTTGAGAAGCAATGTGCCACTGTGCTGAACTTTAGGGTGAATATGTGGAATAACGTGCTAAATTCATGGCTCTACATCACTTCCTTCTTGGTTGGACTGACAACATTTCAGCATTCCTTATAAGTGCACAGCTCTATATTTCAATTCATAATGCTCATTATGAAATCATTTATCTTGTCATTTTTTTCAACTGGCTGTTCATTTATAGACTCTCAGACTAGACATACCATGCATGACTTCCAATTCAACATCAAATACCCTAAATGTGACAGACTTTCTTCTCCTGATATAAGAATTAAAATAGGTCTTGATAAAATAAGTCTTGCTCTTATTTTGTTTTTACATCAAAAGGTCTTTATATGGTGTCTTACCTTCCTCTCAGTCAGATGCTCTTGATATAGTAAGCCCTGCTGGTGTCGCAGTACTGCATACTTTCTTTTGTAATTGTTCAAACAGTTGTCCATTTTTTTTACCATGGCTTCTCGTTGTGACAGCTCCTGAAATTTTGTTAAATGAAGGAATAACATGAACAAGATTATGTTTTTATAAACTAAAAATGTACTTTATTTAAACTGTAGTTTTTCAAAAGATGACTAAGAAGAAATTAATATTTTTACTCCAGTTAGTTTTCTCAGTCAAATTTTACCATCCCTGCAGAAGAACATTAACTATCTTCTACCTGATAAAAAACCTTTCACCAAAGTGATTATTACTATTGAAAATCTCATGACATATTTTCACTTTTTGTAAATTTAAAGACTTGTCTTGTCTCCTTCCTTATATACCTTTCAGTGTTGAGGGGAAATATAGAAATATTGACAGGGCTAGACAATTTGCTTCATATAATGGAATAATTAAGGTTTTTGTAATTTCTTCCCTCCACCTCTTTTGTCGGTGGCCTCTCACTGTTTCCTACAATCTTAGCATGAATAACCTGTTGTATACTGTCTGACAGTAGTCATCTAACGTGACCAAACCATTTGATTTGCTGTTTCTTCAAACTTTGTCCTGATGATGTCATTTCTTATCTTGCCTCTTCTTGTTATATTTAGTATTCTCCTTAAACATCTCATTTCTGACATGATGATTTTCCTTGTCTTTGACTGCTAGTGTCCATGTCTGACATAGACAGCACAGAGTTGGGAGGAAAATTGTGCTGTAGAGCGCTCTTTTTGTTTCAGTTGTGATGTATTTGTTTTTCAATAGTGGTGTTATTTATCCAACAAACTGATTTGCTTTATTGAATCTGTTCTCAAGTTCGGAAAAAAATGTCACTTTAAGAATTATTGCATCAAGAATCTTCTCCCTCTTCTGAATCACTTAAATATGTGAACAGATGTTTGCCAATATGAAGCACAGCAAGTTAAAAATTACAGACTGTCATTTGGAGTGCTGCTTCTAATCAGCTGCCACTGAAATAGTTCCTGACACTGAATTATTAGTTAAAAAAAAAAGAGTCAGTTTTCTCATTAATTGAATCGTTCATTTCTATTGAAATATAATGAAATATGCTCATAAATGCAGTTGGTCTCTTTCTTTTAAAAGATTTCTAGGTATACAAAAGTTATCATATGGCATCAAGTTTTAAAAAATAACCTTAAGGGAAATCTTTTCAGGTCCAAAAAAATGTGTTAAAGTTACATTAAAGTGCATGGAACAATACTGCAATTGGTTTTAAGTGTTTTATTCAACATATTTTGCTCTGATGATGTTTCTGGATTTGAGTCTAAAGTTTATATATAAAACTTTTCTAATGTGCAGCTTGCAACATGCACCAAATTTTCAAACTGATCTGTGACTTTCAAAAGGCTGAGCACACCTGGTGCACAGTGACTATCAACACTTGTCCTGTGACTGATTCTCCTTCTGGTGCTCTTAATCTTTTCACTACTGTTGTTCACTTCATGTGCCATGACTCAATGCACCTGCATGCTTTCTTTCAGTACTAAATGTTTATATGTCATCTGAAAATCTAGATATATCGCAATTTTTTTGTGATTATTCTTTTCTATTCACATCACATACTACTGTTTATCTTCTTAATGACCAAAATTTCTTCAGTGAACAGTTCTCTGAAAATTTGATCACCATGGACATCTGTGCTACTGTCTGAAAAATGCAACATTCTCAAAAGTAATAACAGGTTGCCCCATCTGTAATTCCACTAAACATGGGTGAATGAAGCAAAGAATTTTTCAGTGCATTAATTTATTTTCAACTTTTTATTCTTTCCATCCAGTTCATGGCTGGGTATAAGCCTTCTGATTATTCTTTTCACTGTTAGAACTACATATTTCATATTCAATATCACCCTTTGTAAGAAATTCTGAGTTTCTATACAAATTAGTTTCTAGCTATGGTATAAAAAATATTTTATAACTTACTAAATCCAACATGACCACAAAATACCAGTGTAGTGTATAATAAAAGACAAACACTGGAATGCAAAGAACATGTGTAGGATACTGATGACCCCTCCTGTATCATGAGGCAAAAATAACATTGGTACCAACTTGCTAACATGTCCTGCTTGCTAAAACTAGGCCACATATAATTAAAAATAGCTATTGTGTCTCTCCCCTTGCTGAATGACTACAGTAGTTTATAGCAGCAACTAGCAGAACACAGAACATGTTAGCACAAGAGGCATAGAAATTGTGGAATGTGTCAAGACATTCCTAGCAGCAATGTGGCAGAAAGTCTAAACACGCCCACTGCAGTGAAAGGTTTATAAGGTGTTCATGTTTCACACCACCAAGTCTGATCCCATCCCCCACATGCTCCCATCCCCTAACTCCTTTTGTTCTTGTTTAGTATGCCTAATGCTAACTTGAGTTTTTGGCTATCAAACAAATCTTGCTGTACTATGACACATCAAGATTCATGCAGTATCTGTGTTCTGGCCATACAGCACCAAATTGACAGGTCTTTCCAAAATTAAATGACACTTTATGTAAAGGATAATTTCTCACACAAATCAACACTTCTTCCTCAAGCTTCCTGAAACTGTGAGATTGTGTTCTTTGCAGCTGATGCAGTGGAAATGTTGAGGCACAGTATTGTGTTGGGTTTGGAGCAAGTCATAGAAATTATTTTTTTCATTACCTGAATGCAACTAAAACAGATAAAAAACAGGGGGTGTGCAATACTTCTTTGGTAGACTCCACAACCATGTGTGCTATGGCAATTCCAGCCTTGTTGGCTGGGCTAGACCCATTAGTGAAGGTGCCAATGGAGAGGTAGGATAGGGTCTTGGTCTGTTATGGTTCGCCAACCCTGACGCTGACATGTCAGCTATGGGTTGTCAATTCAGACATCGTCTTTGCCCAATACAGATCAGTATTGAAGAAAAAGACTTTGACTATTACACATTTTGAAATTTAATTTCATAACAATTTATTCAGTCAAATCCCCTTATTTAAAAAAAAAGTGGTAAATACACAGTTTGTTCCAAACATGGCCTGAAATCTTCTGAATTCACAATTAATCATTATCTAAAAGCATTATATCACATGAACACAAAAAATTCTAACATTTCAAATGAAAAACTAATGCAAACAGCTCATTCATTCATTCATTCAATTATTTACGTGTCCTTTGTGGAACGTTGTCTCCCTAACAGCACTCTTGTAGGCCTCTTGGTTGTAAGCAAGATGGCCTGCTGCTGATGCATCCATTTGCAGATCATCAACAATGTCTTGCAGCCATCTTCGCCTTGGTCTTCCTCTCTTTCTTTTTCCCCATTATGTACCCTTCCAAGATGATCTTCTCTAGATTTTCATGATGTTTAATGTGTAAATTATTTAAGTTTTCTTTGTTTATTCCTCTTTACAAGCCAGCCTTCTTCAATATTAAGTTCTTGTAGTATGGATATATTTGTTCTTTTTTGTGTCCATGATATCTGAGGGACTCTTCTGTACCATTTACATTCAAAGGCATTTATTGGTTTCTCAGCTGTTTTGTTAAGTGTCCAGGTCTCACAGGCATATGTTGCGATGGGAAAGATGCATGCCTTTAAAAATCTTATTTTTGTGGTTCTGTCTGCTCCTCTCCACAGATTTTTTAGTTGTTTTACTTTCTGAAGAGCGACAGATGTCCTCATTTTAATTTTCTTCATTGTATCTGCATTATTAGTTAGTAGTGATCCAAGATATTCAAAATTCTCCACTTCTTCCAGTTTTTACTCATTGATGCATATTTCAGCTGCCTTGTTTGTTTTGTCAGTTGTCATCAATTTAGTTTTCTTTGCATTAAGACAGAGGTTTTGCTCTTCGTTGTTCTTACGGACTGACATAATTAGTTTTTCCATTCCTTTTTGTGTTGTGGACAGTAATACTGTGTCATTAGCATATCTAATCTCTGGTATTTCACAACCTCCAATTGTTATGGCATCGTAATATTCTTTGTCTACATCTTCTCTAGACTTTTTGTTGATTTTTTTGTCTACATCTTCTCTAACTACAGAACTGTTGCCCTGATTAGTCATTCTGTTAAAAATCATAATAGGCAGACTTCGTAAGAAAATAGAAGAAGTCAGTATTGTCCAAGCTGGTTTCAGCAAGGAAGAGGATCAAGAGATCATATACTCAATATAAGATTAATAATAGAGAAAAGCAGAGAGTTTAATGTGAATCTTATTTACCCTTTATAGACTACTCAAAGGCATTTGATTGTGTTGTAACAGAATAACAATTCTGTACAGAGTGTAGTGTGTGTAACCCTGTAGTTGTGGTCTGGTAGACCACAACTCATCACCGTGTGCCAAGCATGTGGTTCGAGAAAATTCAAAGTCACGTGGTTGAGTTGAGCGGGAGGTATGCATGGGCTGAGAAAGTTTGTCTTTGGTCAGAATGTGTTAGAGAAAGGTTGTGTGATTGACTCTAGTATGTGGCAGAGAGAGCCTTACTTGTTTGTTGTAGTAGGAGTTTATTTGGTTTGTGATGTAGGAAGAATTTTAGTAGTTTTATTGGAGACTGGAATCTCATTTAGGAAGAGTTTCTACCATTGGCAATTTGTTGCTAGTGAGATGGAAGAATTAGTTTTTCCCTGTGCGGTTTAGGTTTTGTTGATAATGTTGTAAGTATTGATTTTTTTGTGTACAGTACATTGTAAGGTTTTCACCCATATGGTGTAGAGTTCGCTCACGCCGGGCACTGTTAATGTAATTCTTGTTCAGCCTGATGGCTATGTTTCCATCATTCATGATTTCACCCTCATTTTGTCCATTAATAAATGTGCGTGGTCTGATGATATACTACACAAATTGGTTTTGTTGGAATTCTCATTGTTGACCAGTTGTTTTGGTTGGAAGACTGCCAAGTTATGTTAAGCTGTTGTAATTGTATTATTTTGTGGAGTTGGAAGCCTGGGTGTCTTGTTGTATTTTCTCAGTGTATAATATAGAAAATTAGGTGATTGTTAGAACACCAACAACAAGAAGAAATGTATAAGTTCAAACTGTACTCCACAAGTAGACAATGATCAAACCAGTAGAAAACCATTTTAGTTGGCGCCAATACTATTTCAGGGGTGCCTTAAAATTATAAATAGTCAATCGATTACAGTGTACAACACCAGAAACTTTGGGAAATAATGGAAAAAATGGGATTTCCAACACATTTGATACAATTAACATCACTGCTGTAGCTAGGCCAATAAGCAGCAGTAAGAATAAATGGTGAAACACCAACTTGGTTTGACATAAAACAAGGAGTCTGTCAAAGGTGCATATTGTCGCCTTACTTATTTAACTTGTATACTGAAAATATACATTCCCTCATACACACTTCTTACATTCCATGTTCCTACTCTTATTTTTCTTTTTAGTTTGATGCATGAGTTTTGCTTGGTAACACCTTCAGGATTTTGTCCATCATCACAATTACTAGTACTGACCTCTGCCTCACACTCTTCCCCAGTATTAAAATTAACACCTCTAGCCTCATCACCAGATCTTTTTCCTATTTGACTTTACTTTCCATGTTGATGTATGGGTTTCTTGGTATATTTCCAGAAGATAGTTTACCATTGCTTTCCTACCCCTCTAACTAGTATAATAATAAGTGACGAGATGAAAAGAACGGGGATACACATTTCGGGAATCTGCAAACATTGATGGAAAGGATCAGGACACTTTAAGAGTGAGAATGATAATATCTTTATATACTCTGGTGGAGAAGTAGGAGGAAAGAATGGAGTGGCTTTTTACTTGGACAAATCAACATCAAAAGCATTACTAGGCTACAATCCAGTAAGTGATAGAATCCTCACAATCAGACTTAAGGGCATTCCTAGAAATGTAACATTCATCCAGATATATGCACCTACATCAGCAGCAGAAGAAGAGGAAGTAGAAGACTTTTATAACACACTGCAAACGACAATAGACAAGGTATGGAAAAATGATATTGTATTAATAATGGGGGATTTTAATGCAAAGATTGGTATAGAAAGAGCAGAAGATGAAGGACATGTTGTAGGGAAATTTAGCATAGGATACAGAAATGAGGCAGGAGAAAATCTTATGGCGTTTTGCATGGAAAATGAGCTAATGATCGCTAACACACTTTTTAAACAACATCCAAGACTTTACACATGGATATCACCTGATGAGAAAACCAAGAATCAAATAGATTACATTTTAGTGCAAAGAAGGTGGAGGTCAAGTATAAGATCAGCAAAAACTCTACCAGGTGCTGATTGTGACATGGACCATTAATAGAAGGCATGAAGATAAAGATAAAAAAGACACTTATGGGATCAAGACCACTCCGCTTTGATCTTACAAAATTACCAGAAAAATACAGTATAGAAGTGAAGAACCGTTTCGAAATCCTGATGGCTGTACAGGAGGAGATGTTACCAGATGAATTGGCTACACAGGCCAGAGATATCTTAATAACAACAGCTAAAGACATGGTTACAGTAAAGAAAACACAAAAGAATGGATGGATTACAGCAGGCACACTAGAACTGATAAAACAACGTAGAGAAATGAAGACACAATGGAAAGTGACAAACAATAACAAAGAGAAATATAAATCTAGAAACATAAGAAAATACAAAAAATAATACATACAAGATTGTTGTGAAAGAATAGAAGCACATCAGAAGTGTGGAAGAGACAGTGAAATGTTTAAAGAAATGAAGATATTGATGAGAAATGTCACACCTAAGCTAAATGTAATTTGTGATGAGATGGGGAATACCTTGACAGAGACAGAGGAAATTCTAGAAAGATAGAAAGAATATTGCAGAGGAATGTATAAAACAACCGACTGTGAAAGCAGAAATCTACAGTGTGAATTATTATTGGAGGAGAAAGAACCCGAACTGACAATAGAAGAAGTTTTATGCGCAATAAAGAATCTGAAAAATGGTAGATCAACAGGATGTGAGGAGATAACAGCTGAACTTTAATAAGCAGGAAGAAAGGAATGTGCAACAATATATCATGAACTATGTAAAAAGATATGGCATTCTGGTATTTGGCCAAAAGAATGGAAAAGAACTGTATTCATATCACTGCCAAAAAAGGGTAACATGAAATTATGCACAAACTACAGAACTGTTGCCCTGATTAGTCATGCCAGTAAAATTTTGTTAAAAATCATAATAGGTAGACTTCGAAAGAAAATAGAAGAAGAAGTCAATATGGTCCAAGCTGGTTTCAGGCAAGGAAGAGGATCAAGGGATCATATATTCAATATGAGATTAATAATAGAGAAATGCAGAGTTTAATGTGAATCTATATTTATTCTTTATAGACTACTCAAAGGCATTTGATTGTGTACAACACCAGAAACTTTGGGAAATAATGGAAAAAATGGGATTTCCAACACATTTGATACAATTAACATCACTGCTGTATCTAGACCAACAAGCAGCAGTAAGAATAAATAGTGAAACAACAACTTGGTTTGACATAAAATAAGGGGTCCGTCAGGGGTGCATATTGTCACCCTACTTATTTAACTTGTATACTGAAAATATAATGAGGAATGTTAGAGAAGATGTAGCAAAGAATATTATGATGCCATAACAACTGGCATCCCTGATTTTTTTAATTAACAGGCAAAAAATCCTTTAATGAGGTTGAAAGATTCGCCGAAGACAGGAAAAATTGGCGAACTACTTTGCGAGCCCTATGTGACGTTTAACGGCACGGGAAGGATATAAGATAAGATATAAGATAAGATAACAACTGGAGGTTATGAAATACCAGAGCTTAGATATGCTGATGACACAGTATTACTGTCCACAACACAAAAAAGGAATGGAAAAACTAATTATGTCAGTCTGTAAGAACAGCGAAGAGCAAAACCTCTATCTTAATGCAAAGAAAACTAAACTGATGACAACTGACAAAACAAACAAGGCAGCTGAAATATATATCAATGAGTAAAAACTGGAAGAAGTGGAGACCTTTGAATATCTTGGATCACTACTAACAAGTAATGGAGATACAATGAGGGAAAGCAAAAGGAGGACATCTATCGCTCTTCAGAAAGTAAAACAACTAAAGAATCTGTGGAGAGGAGCAGACAGAACCACAAAAATAAGATTTTTAAGGGCATGCATCTTTCCCATTGCAACATATGCCTGTGAGACCTGGACACTTAACAAAACGGCTGAGAAACTCATAAATGCCTTTGAATGTAAATGGTACAGAAGAGTTACTCAAATATCATGGACACAAAAAAGAAAAAATATATCCATACTACAAGTACTTAATATTGAAGAAGAAATTAAAGTAGAAAGTAAAGCTAGTAAAGAAGATTAAAGAGAGAAAACTTAAATATTTTGGATACATTAAACGTCATGATAATCTAGAGAAGACCGTCTTGGAAGGGTACATAATGGGAAAAAGAAAGGAAGACCAAGGTGAAGATGGCTGCAAGACAGAAGAAGGGATGAGTGAATGGTTCCAGATTGAAACAGCATGAAACAAGGATGTATACTACTTCTCCTGCTTTTTAGAACTGCCATAGACTTTATAATGAAAAAAATATTGCACTGGTAAAATTGGCACTGATTGAGTATATGTGACCCAACTAGAAGATTTTGATTTTGCAGATGACATAACTCTTATCAGTGACAATGTGAATTCCATGCAAGAAAAAATAAATACCCTGTCTTCACTGGTTAGCAAAATAGGATCTGAAATTAACAAGAAAAAAAAATAATGAAACTTCCTATTAATCAACAAGGAAAAGTATACATAGAAGGGACAGATGTTGAAGAAGTAAACCAATTTGCATATCTTGGCAGCTACATAGACCAGGATGGTGACACCAGAAAGGAAGTTAGAATTCAAATTGCAAAAGCAGCACTGACTTTCAAGGATCTTGAAAACATGTGGCATTCAAACGTTATAAGCACAAAAACCAAATTAAGATTATTCATTTGAAATGTAATATCCACCCTCAGTTATGTATATGAGAGCTAGAAAACAATTAAAGCAATAGACAACAAATTAAGACTATTTTGAAAATAAATGCTTAAGGAAAATACTTGGTATAAGGTGGAATGAATTCAAGAACAACGCAGAGATATGGCAGATGAGCAAATAACAACCAGTCTCATGGATGATATGAAAAATAAGATGGACACATGAAGAGAAGAAACAATCAGAGAATCCCCAAACAAGCTATCAAGTGGAACACTGCAGGCAGAAGAAAAAAAGGAGGTCGACCACTTAAAACAAGAGAGTCCAATTTAGTAGCCATAAAATCCCTTGATGAAGTTGAAAAGCTCACCAAAAACAGGAAAACCCTATGTGATGTTTAACAGCACAGGAAGGATGTAAGATAGTATATGCACTTTAAGGCACAGAATTTGAAGACTTCACACTGCAGTGTCAGCTGGCTTTTCAAAACTACAAACTGGCCACTCAATATCAGTCATCTTATATCTTATATCCTTCCCGTGCCGTTAGACGTCACATAGGGCTCGCAAAGTAGTTTGCCAATTTTTCCTGTCTTCGGCGAGTCTTTCAACCTCAACAAGAGATTTTATGCCTGTTAACTTGGCCTCTCTTAATAATGTCCTCTTCAGAGTTTCACACGGTCTGCCCCTTTTTCTTCGGCCTGTTGTGTTCCACTTGATAGCTTGTTTTGGGATTCTCTGCTCATTTCTTCTCATCAAGTGACCAACATATGTCCATCTACTTTTCCTGATCACCCGTGAGACTGGTTGTTGTTCAGTCATCTGTCTTATCTCTGCATTGTTCTTGAATTCATTCCACTTGATGCCGAGTATTTTCCTTAGGCATTTGTTTTCAAAAGAGTCTAATTTCTTTTCTATTTCTTTAGTTGTTTTCCAGCTTTTGCATGCATAAATGAGGGTGGATATTACATTTGAATTGAATAGTCTTAACTTGGTTTTTGTGCTTATAACTTTTGAATTCCATATGTTCTCAAGATTCTTGAAGATTGATGCTGCTTTTGCAATTCTGATCCTAACTTCCTTTCTAGTGTCACCATCCTGGTCTATGTAGCTGCCAAGGTATGCAAATTGATTGACTTCTTCAATATCTGTCCCTTCTATGTGTATTTTTCCATTTTGATTGATGGGAATTTTCATTATTTTTGTTTTGTCCTTGTTAATTTCAAGTCATATTTTGCTAGCCAGTGAAGATAGGCTATCTGTTTTTTCTTGCATGGAATTCACATTATTACTGATGAGAGTTATGTCATCAGCAAAATCAAGATCTTCTAGTTGGGTCCCATGTACCCAGTCAATACCTGTGTTACTGTGCAGCATTTTTTCATTATGAAGTCTATTGTAATCCCAAAAAGTAAAGGAGACAGTATACATCCTTGTTTCACACCTGTTTCAATCTGGAACCATTCACTCATCCCTTCTTCTGTCTTGACTGCACAACCATATCCATTGTATAAGTCCTTAATGATGTTGTCAATTTTAGATGGTATTCCATATAGACATAAAATTCTCCATAATGAATCTCTGTGTATGCTATCAAATGCCTTCTTAAAATCTATGAAATTCAGTATTAATGGTTTCTGCTTTTCAATATGTTCTTCAAGTATTATTCTGAGAGTAAAGATCTGGTCGAGACAGCTTCTCCCTTTTCGAAATCCTGCTTGTTCTTCTCTCATTGCAGTATCCACTATATCTTTGAGTCTATTCAAAATGACCTTGCAAAATACTTTTGACACAACTGATATTAAGGTTACTCCTCTCCAGTTGTTACAGTCACTAAGGTTGCCCTTTTTTGGTATTTTAACAATGATTCCCTTCTTCCAATTAGAAGGGACCTTTTCTTCTTTCCAAATCTTGTTAAACATTCTCTGTAGTTGTCTCATGTTGTCACTATTGATAGCTTTTAGCATCTCAGCTGTTATTTCATCTTCACCTGCAGCTTTGTTGTTAGCCATTAAATTCACTGCTGTTTCAATTTCATGCAATTTAATTTCATCTAGATTGACATTTAGTTGTGGGGCTGGTAAGTCAGTTTCAAGGTTTAACAATTCTTTTGGGTGTGGTCGATTGAGTATTTCTTGGAAGTGTTCAGCCCATCTTTGCTTTTGGTCTTTATTTGATGTTAATAGTGTTCCAGTTTTGCTAAGGATTGGTCTTTCTTTAGATGTAATAGTACCTGTTAGCAATATCAGTCATGGAGACTGGTAATAATAGTCATTTTTCATTGTTTTTGTCTCTGATGAGTCAAAATTTGTTATATCTCTAGATCACTATCTGGAATTGTATTTCTGATCATCCAGGAGGAATTCAAAATAATTTTTTTTAAATGGTCAAAAAAAGCTGCAAAGTTTTAAGTCACTTTTCACATTGTTTTTAACAAGATTAACTCTTTGGTACTGGGAGTTTTTCCCTTAAATGACCAATGGTCATCTCAATGGGGTAATTTTCTTAACGTGGAATGGGATGGTTGTCATATTTAGAAGGATCACAAAAGGCATAGTCTGATTCGCAGTATGACTTATTGTACATTTTTTTAAATAGGAAAAGTTGTATATTGTTTTTCTAATAAAATTTTTATTAATATATTAGTATATAACAGAAAAAAAACGAGCTAAGAATTGAGGAAAGTTGAGACCAAAAAATGGAAAATTATGATGGAAAATGTTCTCTCTAACCCCGCTCAAGTTTCCTCTGTAGCAGGTCCAGTGATATCCAAACTGAATAGAATTTTACACAAACACCATTTCCTCACATAAAATATACATTAATTATTTATTTACATTTAATCTACAGTCTACAATACACTAATAACATGTGGTGGCCCATAAGCTTAGAAAAACATTTTAAAAATTAATTTTTGTATCACAACATAGACGCCTGAAATCAAAAGAAGGTAAAATGTTAATGGGAAAAGAAGACATTGTGGACAGGTGAACAGAGTACATCGGTGAGCTGTATGGAGGAGAAAGGCCAGAATTAACACCAGATACTGAAAACTGTAATGGACCACCAATACTTGAAGATGAAATCATAGATGCCATCAAACACATGAAGAAAGGAAAAGCAACTGGGCCTGATAATATAACAATAGAAGAAATAGAGGCGTTAGAGGAGATAGGAATAAAAATAATAACCAAATTACTGAATGACATTTACAACAGTAGTATAATAAAGCAAATATTTTTCAGTAATGTTTTATAAATTCTCAACAAACAAAATAAATAATTAGCATCCATTTAATATTTTTTCACTCTTACTGATGAAACAGTAAAAATGTGACCACAGCCTGTCAAACCAGTGATAGACATAAAAGTTTGATATTAATGCCCTCACTTGTCAGCTGACTGGAGGATGATGTGGTTAGTATTTTGTCCACCCAATTTACCTTTCCCATTTCCAGAAAAGGGGGCATTGAAAATATTATAACAACAGGAAAAATAGAAGGAAGAAGATCAAGAGGAAGACCAAGAGAAATGATACTGGACAGTCTGACGGGATGGTGTGAGAGGAGATCACCAACTGAACTGATGGCCTGCATGAAGGATCGGGTACTCTGGAGAAGCATAATAGCCAATGCCAGTCGGCATGGCACCTGAGGTTGATGATGATGATGATTTCCAGAAGGAGTCATGTTCCCATTTCTACAAATGGATTGACTGGATGCTCTGGTCAGCCTTTGTCATGAGAGGCATGAGCACAAGCTTTCATTACTCAGATGAAAATGAATCAGTAATAAATACACATCAAAGTGATAAATATTTCTCAAAGAAAACACTTTCCAATAAAAGGGAAACAAATGGCATAACTGCACCAGCTGAAAACCAATAAAAAGCCTCCCTGACAAAAAGAAGAAAGAAATTCATAAAATGATTATATGTCAAATCTTCTTATTCTTCTTCTTACGCATTGTCTGTCTCTCTCTGAACCTTAAGTGCCCAGGGCACATGGGGCTTCCGCAAGGGTTTTCCACAAATGCCTGTCCTTCGCCTTTTTTTCTGCTCTTGCCCAGGTGAGCCCTCTATTGCTCAACATCCTTTCTGTTGCTCTTCTCCATGTCTCTTTTGGTCTACCCTTACTTCTGCTCCCCTGTGGTGTCCATCTTAGTGCTATTTTTGGTAGTGAGTTGTCAGTCATTCGGAGCACATGTCCCAACCATCGCCAGCGTCTTTCCTCAATAATTGTTGTCAGTGGTTTCATCTGCATTTCTGCTAATAAAATGTTATTTCTTATGGTGTTTGGCCAAAATATTTTTTTAATTCTTCGTAAACATTTAGTCTGGAAAGAATTCAACTTGTTTTCTATGGTTTTGGTGATTTTCCAGCATTCACTTCCATAGAGTAGTACACTTAGAACATTACTCTTAAATATCCTGATTTTCATATTTATGCTTAGTTTATTTGATTTCCATATATTCTGCAGTACTGTTGTTTCTTGGATAAATTTAACCTTTTTTTTTTTTCGGTAATTCATGTATGGAACCGCACAGCTTATCTTCTTTGGTGGTTTCACTGGGCCAGTAATTATTTCTCAGTGTCTTGTAGTTGGTGCAGTTTTGGAGGATATGTTCCACAGTCTGGGGCACTTTGGCACACGTACAAAGAGTAGTAGTGCCAACCTTAAACTCTGTATACGTATGACTTTGGAGTTGGCTGTGTCCTGTTCAGAGATGGAAAATGGTGACTGGTTCCTTTCTATTTAGCAGTCCTGTTCAGAGATGGAAAATGGTGTCTTGTTCCTTTCTATTTAGCATGTGATAGTCATCATGTGGTGGTGTTTGTGGCTTCCTGTAGATTTTTATCATGCTTTTCTTCTGATTATAGGTGATTGATATGTCTGGTTGCTCCATTTCAGTACCACCTTTGGCCAGATGGTCGGCTTTCTTATTGCCTGGTATCCCACCGTGGGAGGGAATCCATTGCAAGGTAAATGTAAGCCAATTTCTGACAAGGCATCCTTAAGATCTGGTAGTTTGTTGCACTGTAGAGCTTCCATTACTGATCTTGCATCTGTGAGAATTACTATGGGGCATGTATCAATTCTGGATTTTGATAATTTTACAACTGCAGCAATAATTGCCCTAACTTCTGCATCATAGTTGTTGCAGTATTTTCCAGTGGGTATGGAAATCTTGTCAATGGTGTTGTTTGGATATTCAGTGTGTGTTCCTGCCCATCCATTCTTTATGGCATTGTGTGCAGATCCATCTGTATACACACGTATCCAGGTGTCACATGGATATTTGTCATCTAGCACACTAAGTGTGGCTGTTGATCTTACAAGACTGCTTTGCATTTTCACCATTCTGCACACCTTTCACTTCAGTTTGAATAGTTATTTGTGTACAATCTGCTTGCTTCCATGGTGTATGCTCTGGTACAGATGATAATGGAGTGACTACAGTTGGAAGGTCTGGTATCAGCTTACACATATGCTTGGCCTGATGAAGCTGCTTCTTTTAAGCCGTCTTAGTGCCAAGTTATTAATTCTCCCCTTCAGGGGATGGCTTACAGAGATGAGAAATTTCTCTCCTAAGGTCATGACTTTTGTGTCTCTATGTTCTTTTAGTGCTTGAACACCAAGTATTTTCTGCATTTCTAATACTGGTTTGAACCTCATGGCACCTGTGATAATCTGTAGTGACTGATTTTGTACCTTGTCTAGATTATGCAGCGTAGTGTTTGATGCTGTGCACCAAGCTGTTGAGCCATATTCTAAATGTGGTAGAATACTTTGTTGATATACATTCCTGAGGATTCTTTCACTAGCTCCCCATGTGGTTCCATTCAATTTTCTTAATATGGCTAGTTTTCTTCTGACTTTTGCTTCTGCACTGCTGATGTGTTGCTTCCACGTCAGTTTTGAGTCAAGAGTCACTCCTAAGTAAGTGGGTTGGTTGTCCATTCTTAAGGATATTTCATTTACAAAAATCTTACCTGCTGTCTGTTTAGAAGAGAGAGTGAATAGATGATACTTGATTTCTCTGTGTTGATACTAACATATCATTTGTTTGTCCATGATGTCAAGTTGTTTGCTGCTCTTTGGAGTCTCTGTGTAGTAACTGTCGCGTATTCATCTGTACACCACATGACCAGATATCTGCATACAGTGCCACTTTGATTCCATAGGGAAGTTCCTTGACCAGGTCATTAACGAATACCAGGAAAAGTGTAGGTGAAAGGACTCCTCCTTGTGGTACACCATGTTGCAGCAGTACTTTCTGGCTTTTGTGTCCATCCATTACTACTCTTGCTCTTCTATTGTGCAAATAGGACTTTATCCAGTTGTACAGTCTTCCATTGACATTGCAGTTTCTTAGTTTCCACAGCAGATCTTTTTTTTTCCATACTTTATCAAAGGCTTTCTTCAGGTCTATCCATGCTGCTAGTACAAGATTTTTGTCTTGGAATGCATCCTCAATCTCTTGAGTGAAATAGGTCACTTGATCTTCTGTACTATAGTACTGCCTAAATCCTGCTTGTTGTGGAACAAGAAGGTTTTCACTTTCTAGGTACCATTTTAGCCTCAGGTCAATGATGCGTTCCATCATTTTGCATAGGCAGCTAGTGATACTGATTGGCCTGTAGCTGGAGGCTGTATCACTGTTTTTCCTTGGCTTTAGCAGTGGTACCATGCTTACTTCCTTCCAGATTTGAGTGACTTACCTGTGCTCCAGCACATATTGAAAATATCCAACAGCTTCCCCATTGATGCCATTCCCAGGTTCTTGATCATTTCATTGGACACTCCATCTAGTGATTTCCTGGCGATTTCTTGGTTTCATTTTACTGATTGCTAGGCCTAACTCACTATGTGTGATTGGTGCATCCATGACCTACACTTTTCTGCCTTGTTCCACTTCTTTCTGTAGGTCAGTGCACACTGTATGCTCTTTCTCTGAATGAAAATCAATGTTGCAGTCTTGTGCAAACTATGTGAGCAAAATGATCTGCTACCTGCTTATCTGTAGGAGTTTTCCCATCCTCTATTAGTGTAATCTTTGTATTTCTTCCAATGCTCTCATCGTTTAACTATTTGATTAGTTTCTACAGTTTCCTTCCATCCCTTTCAAAGTTTAGGGACTCTGTTTTTCTCTCTCCAACATTCCCATCTGGCTTGCAGCTTGGCTCTCTGAAATTTGGCCTTAGCATGTTGCTAATTATTGTGGTGTTCTTGGCATGGTCTATTTTCTGCTTGCTTTTGAGCTGTTTCCATGCCATCATGGAATTTTCCCAGCTCACTAGACCAGTATAGTCTCCATGAGCTCCTCTGGGAATGGTTTCACAGGCTACCTGAAGGATACAAGCATTGAATTCCTTCACTATGCTGTTAATATCCTTACCTTCTATGGACAGCTGTCCTACAAGGATACTGTACTTTGTCTGTACTTTGTCCAGTTTACTTTTTTATAGGTCCATCTGGGGAGATGGCTACTGGTGTTAAGGAATTCATTTTCTATTGTCAGGAAGACTGGTCAATGATTGCTACCTCCAAGTTGTTTCCAACTTCGTGTGTAATGTTCCACTTCATGTCTGGAGAGTGGAATGCCAGATCTGGTGTTGAGGTTGTATGCCAAGCCCTTGAATAAAATGTTGAGGGATCCAATGGCTGGTTGATCAGGAGAAGTCTATTATCATCCTGCCAGCTCTCAACTTCCTCTCCCCTCTTGTCTATGTGGTCATAGCGCCAGCTCTGAGAATGGCTGTTAAAATCTCCACAGACCATCAGTCTCTCTTTATGTTGGCTTGCTTCCAGAGCAAGTGGACGGTCATTAGGACAGTAATAGTTAAGAAGCTGGAAGTCTGTATTACTGGTTTTTGGATGGATCACCTGGTATTCTGCTCCTTCAATGTACACTCCCACCTGACATGCACTGATGTTATTCTTAACAAGTGTGAGTACTGCTCCTTTTTTTCTGTCCTGTTGGTCTGATCTAAAACACCGGTAGCCTCTGATTTTAAAGGTGGCATCTTTGGTTAGGTGTGTCTCCTGTATCCAGCATATACTTACCTGCTCTGCAAAGAGTATGTTCTCTAGTTACACATTTTTACTATAGCCATCTCTAACACTGCTGACACTCTCAGCATTCCACTGTATTATTTTAAGTTCTTGCTTTTTGGTAGTTTTCTGCTGTTGTATTTTTTGGCCAGTAGCTTCAAAAATTTAGTGAAAGACAAAACTGATAGCAAATCAATTTGGAAAGCGATTAATACTCTTGTAAATAAAAGGAAGCAATCTGACCCACAAACACTTAATGGTGAACATACTTGCACTAACTTCAGTGAACATTTTAGGGAAGAAATTAGTATTCTAAAATCTTTATTACCGACCCCTAACAGTGACCTGAGCGTGTTGAAAACTTTCAGCGACAGTAAATGTGTAAAGCTAAAACAAATTAATATTCCTTTCCCCACAGTCGGTGAGGTTTACAACTACATCCGGTCCTTAAAGAACAGTAACTCAGCAGGATGTGATGACATTAGTAACAAGATATTACGCTACGCTGCACCAGTTATCATAAACACACTAACATACCTATACAATTTGTGCATTGACAAAACATAACCTAACAAACTTGATTGCACAGAAAGTTTACTAATTAGCCAAAATTAAACATGTTATCGACAAAGACACAAGAAAGATATACTACATATCACACATACAAACACACTTAGATTACTGTTCCACAATCTGGGATGGATGTTCAGTCTCAAACACAAAAAGGCTCCACTCACTTCACAAGCGACCACTAAATCTGATTTGTGACAAACACCCAGTACAGACTGTAGATCAACACAAACAACTCAAAATTCTACCCCTCAAATATAGAATCATTTTTAACAAAGTTAGGTTTGTTCACAGAATTCTGTCGCACAATGCTCCACCTTACTTGTGGTCACTGTTTACATATAACACTAAACATAGCCAGCGCTTAAAAAACTGTCTTCTTCCTAAACCAAGGATTGATCTATACAAGAAAAGCCTTGCATACTCTGCAGTACAGCTCTGGAACACCCTCCCCTACCATTTAAAATCCATTAGTAATACTTCATCCTTTAACTCAAACCTGTTTCATTATTTACTTGCTTATAATTATATGCCTCCACAGAATAACCAGCACTCTCTCAATACATGACTCGCCAACCATCAAGTACTAAAATGACATAATTCGAAAAGTAACTTGTTAGATATTGTTAGAAATTATTTTAATATTTGTTAAAAAAACATATGTTAGAAGATATGTATTTACAATGTATTTTTGTTTAAGTATAGGTCTGTGTGTGTATGTGTGCATGAGAACTATTTTATTAGGTTAATTACTTCTTCTCTTTTACTTTGAATGTAATAGTTAAATCTTACGCTCTTTTGATATGTTTTTTCCTAATTTAATTTGTATATTTGTATTAAATCAAGTGTGTGGGAAGAATGAAAGATGGAGTGATGAAGGGCAGAATGTAAGACAGGCATGTGTGCCCAATTCTTTACCCTTTAAAAATAAAGATTATTCATTCATTCATTCCCCTGGCTCCATAAGACTAACTGAAAGGACCTCCAGTAGCATTGGGTGGACGCTTTCAAGGCAGGGGGCCAGCACTGCACCTGGCTGGTTAGTCTTCACAGGGCGAGCACCATGTTTGAAAACTGCAGATATAGACATTTCAATAACGATAATGCATGGTACCCCAATTTTTGCGATGCACCTTTTGGCTGGGTAACTCCGACTTCTGCACCTTTCCTTGCTAGGGCAGACTGTGGTCTTGCTCAGACTGCCATAAAGACAGTGGTGTAGGCTGGCCTAGCCAAAACTTTGTTTTCCAGCCTCTGGTGGCTGTACTTAAGCCCCTTCTCCATGTCAGATGGCTTTGAGACAGTTCCACAGAGACACTCCGACTCTGTGATGAGGAATCCGATGAATGCTTCAATGATATCCATTCCCTGCCACCTATAGTCTGCTGGCTCTGTTTTGTTTACATTATTCTGATAGCCATTGTTGTAAAGACCCACAGGCTTGCCACATCTGGATTCGTTGATTTCACACCAGATTTTCCTCATCCACGCCGGTGATCTCCACGTCCCCATCAATCCACCAACCTGACATTATATTTTACAAAAATAATTACAATTAGTGTTGGTTGCTACAGGTTTCTGGGGTACAGAAGTAGTTCAGAGTTTTTAAGCAAACAGATCTGCTCCCTGTCTCACAAAGACTATGTTAGATAAGTGTTCTTAACACAGTTGTTTCCAGGGGAATATGTCAAATAAATTGAAAAACTTAATCAAGATTACATTTAATCTTATAGGAGTTAAGCATACCTGCAATACAATGGTTAAATGTTCAGTGAGACTGGTAATAACTTCAGAACTTGACTGTGTTATTCCAACTGGCAGTTTCATCACATTCAAAATTCCAGTTGCAGCGCTAGAATCAGCTAGAATGAACTGATCTTTTTCAAGTTTTTCAATCTATGAAAGGGATAAACAAAATTCAGAATCTGTGAGCTGACAGTTCATTAAGTATTTGCTTTTTTCAGTGTTACATAGCTAAAGTAGTATAGTAGCAGTAGTAGCCGCAGCAGCACTAGCAATAGTAGCAGAACAGATGTTTTGAGACTGGAATGATAAATAAAACTTGGATAGTGAAGTTAACATTTTGGAGATGAATATATATAAAAACCTACAAACAACAAGACTTTCTGCGAAAATATAGGACTCTATGAACCTGTAAGCAATCAGGTTATCACCATAAACAGGAAAATCACTAAGCAGCAGTTTAACACTACTATACTGTATCTGTACTATTGTCATTGTAAATTAATTTTGTTTAGTGAGCCACATGGAAATTATAGGTTCTAGAATTACACTAGACTGTCTAGTGTGACACTAGAAATCACACACATCACTGAATGTTGATTGGACAGATAGATGCCTTATTTCATAAAAATAATTCATGCATCATTTTCTCTTAAGTACAACCATCAAGTATTATCTAACCTGAAGCAATTCAATGATTTAAATATGTGCTACCGACTGTATTTTATGACAGCATCCAAAAATTGCACTGACTGATCCCAACAAGAAGGATCTTGGTACAGGTACATAAACTTCATAGCACTGACAACTATATGATTATGCAAAGGGCACAATGATTATGCAAAGAAGAGCAACATTTAAATGCAGATGCAGATGGTTTGAAGTTGGATATTTTGACTTTATGATGATGCAAAAGTGATACACATTCAGTATAAACTGTACTTCAAATTTGTATCTTTTCCTGGCTAGCAGTATTATGCCTGGTAGGTTAGATGTATTAAATGCATTTTTCAACTTAAAAATATTTTCAGTTTATGATGGGGTCACTGGAACATAACTAAGTCACAAATCAAGCAGCATGTACAGTACCATCAGTTACTGCACTGAGGGCTATATTAGGAACATTGCAGCATCAGTGGAATAGTTCAGAATGTGAGAATGATGATTCTAACCTAACTTAATTAATAATGTTAATACATTTTGAAGAACAAAGGGAGAACAAACATACAACACCTACCTTTTCAAATGCCTTGTCTCTTTCTAATGTTACTTTTGTAGCTTCTACTCTGACTTCCCTAAGTGAATTTTTCAATTCCTCATTCCTCCCTCTAAGTATATCTACTTGTTCCTTTAAGTAAAAGCTTGTGTCATACTTCCCAAGAACTTTCTTTGCTTCAAAGGCCTTTAAAAGAACAAGAGAAAATTATTTTAGAATTAGGAAAGAAGTTAAAAAATGTCTGATATCTGGTGTTTTTAACAGATGAGGAACAAAAAATCATCAAGGTATATAATCTACAATCCAGTATACTGATAAATGAAATGTTTAAAAAGGCAGCTTTGATCCTAAAAAAAAAAAATGGAAGCACTGATAAAAAAAAGGGCAATCTCTTTAAAAAAAAAAAGAAAATAAAAAACACAAGGTTTTTTTAAGAAAAGTTAAAACTCATATTTTCTAAATAATAAATTTTCACTCTGATACCTCTCTTCTGTTGCCCTCAAAAGTACACCCACTGAACTGTGTTGCAGTTTGCATCTAGGCTATGTTATCACCTTTTGATCTGACACATCCATCATTAGTAAGACTTATTCTGAAACTGGATTTGCCTTCCCATTTAATCCCTATTCATTCAGCCAGTGATCTATGTCCAGAGGTGTCACCAATGGCAGAACATAGTCTTGATTAGTTGTGGTTCACTAAGCCTGTTGTAAACAGCTTTGGTTCACTGACAACTGTCTCATTCAGCTTGGGTAATGCATCTTTGTTGTGCACTCCCTCCCCACAATTCTGATTGCTAAGACAACTAAGACAGTGACAAGACAGAAGAACCACCAGACATAAGCACCAACAACAACAAACTCAAGTGCATTTGTTTTTGAATACCTTGGGTCATTTATAATAAAAGTGAATGATCAGAGGAGATTAAAAGGAACTATTGATTGCATCCAAAAGATTACTGCAAATGAACAACATATAGCAAAGTAGCAGTAAAACACACAAAATTAAAAGCACTCTGAAACAGTAATTTCCAAACAGTAAAATACAGTTGTAAACTGTGGAAACAGACCCAAGAAACAGAAAAGAGGATCATATAGAATAACAGAAGCAACAAAGCCGATGAAAACTATCTGTTCAGTTTCGCTGAAAAAAGAAAGTTATCCTTCTTTGGCAATGTTAAATGACACGATGGCCAAGGGAGAACAATTATACAGGGTAGTGTCCTTGAGAAACAAGAGGGGATGGCTGAGGAAATGATATGGTCTTTATTATCTAAGGCTATACTATCGCTAACATGCTACACACCACACCTACTGAACCTGGCATCTTAGCTAGACTATGAGATGTTATCAGGTTGGCTATTAGTGTGGCAATGTTCTATAATGATCACGCCACATAAAATTTTTATTTCACAGCTATGTGGAAAGAAATCTATTACAAAATGTTGAATAAATCTTGTGACAGAAATTCTTGACCACTACAAATTTTTCACAGCACTGCTTACATTATCATTCTCATGAAATTATTGTTGCTTAAAATGCCTGAATGCATGCTTAATTGTTTTTATATATAACAAAAAAAGACAAAATGGTCATCAAATATAGTAAGAAGAATGTAACACATAATGCATTAAGAAAAAAAGTGAAATTAGTAATATGCAGAGATGAAGCAACCATAATGAAGTCATAGTCCATTGTCCATATCACCTACAGTGACCAGCACCAGGGTTACACCATTAGTAACATAATTATTAGTTTAATAACAGTTTTGTGTTATGTAAATAATGGAATAAGCATTGAAATTTTGTCAGTTAACAGCTTGAAGTGAGCTTCTTTCTTTTTTTTTTTTTGAGCCACATCACATGCAGTTTAATCTAGCATTCAATCTAGTTCCCCTGATGAAAGAGTCTTGAAAAATGGGTATCTGGGGTTTTCCTAAAAAAAACAAAGGCAGTGAGGACAGGTGCTGGCATCCCTATCTCAAATGCTGTAAGTGGCCTATAAATGTGAAGGCACTAACATTTCACACCCTTACAGTATGCAAATATTACAGGACAGAGAAGTGGTTTAATATACCACTGTTTTATATTAGAAATTATCACTGAGATATTTCTGCTTTAATGAACAATAGTAATATGCTTGAAAGAAAAACATAAAATTTCAACTAACACGCAGTTAATTTCAGTTAAAAATTTTAATCCAACAATTACAACTGCAATGAAACTGTTTAACCCACAAGCAGCCCTAATTAAATGCAGCAGTAATTATCACACTGACGAAATTGATCTCATGCATCACATGCATGCACAAAATATTTAATCAGCAACTTGCAGTATTCTTCAGATTGAAAAGATAAGGTAAAGCAATAGATATCTGTGTCACTAGATGTACAAATAAAAAGCACGAAACAGAAATACGGAGTGAAAAAAAACATGAAAAAGTAAAGTCATCATCATTAATAGGAAAAAAAAACCAAAATATTCATGTTAGAAGAAATTGTGAAAATTTGGAGAAATTTTTCTTTAAATTGAAATATATTTGAACATTAAAATTATGAGATGCTAATGACTAAAGAAAATGTTCATACAAAACCCACTATTATTATCTGCCATCAAAACATCTTACTAATATTTATACACAGGTATAAATGACAAATTACTATGTGAGCCCTATGTGACGTTTAACGGCATGGGAAAGATGTAAGATGTAAGATGGATATTTATCTCAACAACATACTGTATCGACAATGTTCTCTTCTTAAAATGTCATACCAAGTTTGTCTTTTTGCAGTATTCTCTCCAAACTCTTTCGTTTCTGATCTGTGTCAACTATCTCTCAACATTCAGCCTAATATTTGTTACCTGTTATTTTAACCTTTCCTTTCTAATTTACTTTGCTTCAGTGTGTTTTTAACTAGTCTCTTTATGGGGAGACTAGTTTTTTTTCTTTTCATTTTTTATGAAAAGAAAATACTGATTTTTTAAAATCTCTCTAATTTTGTTGACTCCTTTGGTCTATTTATTTGTCTCAGGACTACATGACTGCCTGCATAAATTTTAGGTATGACCTACACTTGTGCTGTTTTCCTCATGAGCTAGCTTGCTTGATCACAAATAGGGAGTATGAAATAATATCAAGACCAGCAGACTATGTTGTTGAGAATGGGGCAGTGTCAAGACACCAGGAATTTCATGCAACAAAACTTAGCATTCTAAGTTGCCTTTTTGATAGCTTATAGGCAAACATTATATGTGAACTGTTACTGATGCAACCATCAGTATTTCATAATTTGCTGAAATATTTTAATGTGAAATGTCACTTTTTCTTCTAAATTTAGAACATTTCTAAATGAATTTAGAAAACTGAAGAATAAAAGATTTTCTTTCTAAAACATACTTCTTTTATCTTGTTCCATCTCCCATAAACTATGAGCTGATGCTCTTTGCAGCTTATAGTGTTAAAGTGTTGAGGAACATCATCATATTGCATTAGGAACAGGTTATGGAATCTATTTTTTTCAGTCTGAGTGCAGCTAAAATGCAGGGGGTGTGCAATACTTCTTTAGCACATTCCACAACCATCAGGACTATGGTGATCCCTGTCTTGTTAGCCAGGCTAGGCTTGTTACTATGGGCACCACTGGAGATGTGGGATTGGGTCTTAATCAGCTACAGTTTGCCAACCCTGACACTAGCATGTCAGCTATGCATCATTGATTGTCAATTTGAACAGCTTGTAAGAGACAGCTTTCATGTTTCTGAATTTATTCTTGGATTTGGCATGGAACTTCCTGCATTGTCCTCTCTAGAATTTGAGATGCTCTCTTGGAATATCACTAATTTCATTATAGACTCAATTCTGGATGTAGCTGCAGAAAATGAGTCTGGGATTGTTAGATCTGTGCAAACTCTCCAAATCAAGAAATGAGACTTCCAAAACCAAACCATGATCTGCATTACTGTATAGTCAGATGCACCAAAATGTTAGTAATATATACAAGGGTCATACCGAAAGTGAGCAAAATAAAAAAAAAAAAACAGAATTTATAGATAGCGAAAATATAAATGTATCACCTTAACCTGCATCCTTTGCACTTCATGTAGAGGTCACCATCATGTGTCACATGACCACGCAGAGCAGAAACAAAATGGCGGGTGCTAAAGTTTTGTTTCATCATTGCGTTGTTATGGAATTCCTTGTTAAAGTGGAAATCCCTGCTGCTGAAATTCACCAAAGACTTCAACTTGCTTATGGAGATGTGTGCATGGGTGTTAGCAGTGGGTGAAACATTTCAAAGATGGAAACACGAGCATCCAAGATATGCCTTACAGTGGTCACCCTCCAACTGCCTCCACTGAATGCAACATGGAAAGGGTTGACGACATCATTAAAGAAGACAGACACACAGTTTCTGAAATTGCTACAAATCTTTTGGAATAGGACATAATGCCATACAGGAAATGATTGAAACCCTAGGCTATAGAAATGTTTGTGCCAGCTGGGTCCCACTGGAGAGAAGTCCAAAAAGCAGTTCATCTGTGCTGTCGGTCAGCTGGAATGAAATTCTACCAGTAGGGTATTTTCAAACTTGCAGAGCGATGGGAAAAATGTGTTCAGAGAAAAGGAGATTATGTTGAAAAGTGAAGAAAAGGATGTAGTTAAGGTGATACATTTATATTTTCTCTATCTGTTAGTTAAGGTGATACATTTATATTTTCTCTATTTGTAAATTCTCTCTCTCTCTCACACGCATGCACGCATGCATGCGCGCGCACGCGGGGTTATTCACATGTGCGTAAAACATTTTTAAAATTTGCAACATGTAATGAGTACCAAATTTTTTAGACTGAATTACAGATAATCTCACTGAGTTAGTTACATATTTCACAGCTCCTCAGTGTGTCCATCTTTGGTTATGTGGCGGACATCTATACAATAATCCATTTCATCCCACACACGTATCAGCATATCAAAGTCGACCAGAGCCACAACAGTGGTGATACAGTTGCGAAGATCCTGGAGATCAGAAGGGAGTGGTGGCACAAAGACGATGTCCTTCACAAACCCCCACAAGAAAAAGTCACAAAGGACCAGGGTGGCCACCCCATTAACATATTGTTTTGTTGTCCTCTGCACCCCCATCCATCTTTGTGACAAATTTTTATTGAGATACCCTTGCACGTCTCTGTGGTAGTGAACTGGACAGATGTTTTGTTGAAAGATGTAGCCATTACTGCCTTCATTCAACCTGGGCATCTGCCACTTTTCTAACATGTCCAAGTAAATCATCCCAGTGATGGTAGGCTCTTCATTGAAAATGGTCTATACAACTTCTCTTTCAAAATAATGCAGAAGACATTCACCTTAGGTGAGTCTTGCATATGTTCTGTGACTACGCAGGGATTTTTGGTCCTTTAGATGTGCACATTGTGCCGATTCATCTTTCAGATGGAAAGTAGCTTCGTTGCTAAAGATGAGTGAGTCTGCAAGGTCATCAATTTCAAAACTCTCTTGCATTTCAATGGAGAAATTCAAATGCACATTTTGTCATTTTCACTGAGATAGTGATGTAGCTGAAGATTGTAAGGCTTACACTTTAATCTCTCATGGAGAATTCGCCATACTGTTCACTGCCAGATTCCTAGTTGTAAACTTGCATGTGTAGTGGACTTGCAGGGGCTTCGCTGGTAAGTTTCTCTAACATGATTCAGTTTCTTTGCTTGTTCCTAGACTTCCCTGTCAGGAATTGTGCAAAGACAGCTTTCATCCCAAAATTTTGCATACCACTTCCTGATACTGTTGGAAACAGGTGCTGCCTTCTGGAATTCTGCTCAAAATCAACACTGCACAGTCACAATGGACAAGGTTCTTGCATATCCAAAACACAAAATGACTCCTCACATTTACTGAATGCCCTATTTGCTACTACTGCCACCTAGCAGAAAACCATGAGAGCTCTGCATATTGGCTTTATTTATAAAAAAAAACTCTCTCTCTCTCTCTCTTGGAGTAAGAATGATGATCCGTTATGTAGTTTCTATGTTGTGAAGTTTTGAAATGTTTCATGGACTTGTGAATAACCCTGTATATATATATAATATATATATATATATATATGAGGGTTGACTGATAAATTCGTGGCCTAAGGTACAAATACTTGAAACACACAGTTGATATTTGGTGCATTTGTAGATCAATGTAAAATTAAACACCATGTTTCAAGAAATCAACTGCAACCACTTTTTTTTACAGGCTACTGAAGTGGTAAAGGATGGCAGAAATTGAGAAAATGGATAACATTTCACACTGAGCAGTCATTCACTACCTCTGCATCAAAGGCTTATCATCGAAGGAGATCCATGAGGATATGGTAGAGACTCTAGGGGAGAGTGCCCCTTCTTTCAGCACAGTGAAGAAATGGGCAGCTCAATTCAAACATGGAAGGGGGAGTCTGGAAGATGATCCCTGTCCAAGAAGACCAAGAAAGGTAACCACCGATGAAACCACTGGCAGAATAAATAACATGATAATGGAGGATCGATGACTAACTGAGCGGTACATTGCTACTGAGTTGGGCATCTCCCAGGAATGTTCCTATATTCAAATGACAAAGGTCTCTGTTCAATGGGTCCCAAAACTTCTTGGAGCTGATCACAAACGACAGCATCTCAACATGTCAAGAGACAATCTTGGCCATTTTTCTGCAGATCCTGAAAAGTTTCTTCAGCAATTAGTGACTATGGGTGAGACCTGGGTTCATCATTTTCAACCAGAAACCAAAGAAAAGTCAAAGCAGTGGAAACATCATGGATCCCCACTTCCAAAGAAAGCAAGGGTGGTTCTGTCCGCAGGCAAAGTGATGGCTTCCATCTTTTGGGATTCAGGAGGTGTGCTATTGGTAAACTATCTTCAAAAGGGCAGAACTGGGGCCTATAACACTAATCTTGTGATGCAACTGCGGGTCAAACTGAGGGAAAAGTGTCAAGGGAAATTGATGAGAGGAGTCATCTTTCATTAAGACAATGCTTCACTTCACAAGTTGGTGGTGGCAATTCATGAATGTGGCTTCCAGCTTCTTGAACATCCTCCTTATTTCTCAGATCTGGCCCATTCGGACTATTACTTGTTTACCAAACTCAAAAAGGAGCTCAGTGGTTGAAAATTTGCTTCAGATGATGACATCTTTCATGTTGTAGACTACTTTCTACTTGCACAAGATGCTAACTTTTACAAAGAAGGGATCTGTATGCTTCAGGATCGCCAGACTAAGTGTATAAACTTGCAAGTGGACTATGTTGAGAAATAAGCCAAAAATGTTGTCCACAAATAATCTGTTGTACCTTAGGCCATGAACTTATCAATCAGCCCTCATAGCCAACTTTGTAAACTGATTAGCATATCTCTGCAACAGTAAACTGTCACAGTATGTATAGTTCAGTTATGTTCAGGCAGCACAGCTCTCAGTAACCTGAGCAAGGAAATTTTTCACCAGACTGTTACTTTTAGAAACTGGAAGGACATTATGATTTTGTCTTACCTATTTAGCTACATGATAACAGCAATTTTGATGCTAACTTTCTAATGATATAAAAATGGCAGGCATTACTCATAAACAATTTTCAAAGTATCATGATGTTCCATGTTTTAAAGATCGATTTCAATTGAGTTGTTAAAAAAAAAAGAATGAAAGAAAGTAAAGTGACATATAAATGCCAAGCAGAAGAGGGGGCATTGAAAATATTATAACAACAGGAAAAATAGAAGGAAGAAGATCAAGAGGAAGACCAAGAGAAATGATACTGGACAGTCTGACGGGATGGTGTGAGAGGAGATCACCAACTGAACTGATGGCCTGCATGAAGGATCGGGTACTCTGGAGAAGCATAATAGCCAACGCCAGTTGGCATGGCACCTGATGATGATGATGACTATAAATTTTACCTGGAATGTCTAAGATTTAGTATATTACAAATGCCTAAGATATGAGAGTGAAAGTGGCATCTACATGCCTAAAATATGACAGCAACAATTAGCTTTCTCAAAAATAAATATAACATTACTGAGATCAAGATTTCTCAGTCAGTTTCTTTTAGTTCATATTAACATTCTTCACAGACATCATATTTATGTAACTTTCAGACAGTGTTGATTTTGTTCATTTGCTTACCACCAAAGTTGACATTCACATTACACATAAATGAAAAAGCATCACATCTGAACAGCAGAGTGACCAATACTAATAACACCATAAAAAAACTTACTGCCAACAATCTTTCAATAACTGGAAACTGTGTGGCAGTGGTTGCAGCATCTAAGAATTAAAAAAAAGAAAGCCTGATTTATATGTTTGCTAGCTAAGTAAAAGATATCTTTAAAAATTAACTCTTTTCACAGTTTATTTAAGATTTCTGTGACTGAATTTAGAAGCAACAATAAAAAGTACATAAAAAGTACATAACAACTCAATGAAAAAAAAATGTTGAAAATGGTTCAAGTTTTATAACATCCTCCCTCCACAACACCCTTCCTCCACCTCACTCCCCCCCTCACCCAAGAGTCCATGCATAAGTTGTTGTTTTTTTTCATCCAACCAAGGCCTTCATGCGAGGAACACATAAATACCATCAGAAATAAACTCAAAATCAAAATAAAAATTGAAATATATTACCATATTTCCTGAATATAAGACATTTTTTCACTTAAAATGCTCTTCTGAGAACTGTACTTGTTTTATATGCGCAGCCTAACATTTAAAAAAATATATACTTCTATGCAGGTCTTTTTTGTATCATTCCTCAACTGTACTGGAGTTTCATTTGTGCAATGGGAATCACCATGTGCATTCATTAACTCTTCATATCCTTTGTGATACGTCCTGCGTGGTTTTTTTACCCCTCAGAAGCCCATTCGCCGTGCAATGCGATGATAGTTTGTAGCTCTCTAATTTTGAAGATAATCAAAGTATACTTAAAACCAGCAGTTGGACTTCCTTCCAGAATCCATTTGTCAACACAAGGTGCCTGTTTCAGTTGAATTCAGAGCAGTTGTGTATTAATTTAACAAGTTTATTGTCAAAGTTTACCACAGCTAAGTTTTTGTTTATCAACAAATATGGCTTACAGTGGTAGTTTATTTCGTCTAGAGCAGCGTATTTCTGCATTACAAGCTCAAAATTTATTTCAAAAATGTCTAGACTGCGGTGAAGAGAATGCAGTAGTAGTGATTTTTAATTTTCAGATACACGTGGCACTGATTCAAAGGATGAGGATGGTTTTTTTTTTTTTTTGGGTCTAGCAGCAAAACATGCTAGAAGGGTAGCTAGTGATACTACTTCTCAGCTTTTTGCTAGTACTAGCTGTAATATCACAGTAAGTAATGCTGGAGATTGTGTAATTTAACAAAATTAAATGTTGCAGAATGTTTCAAATTAAAAAAAAAAAACACACAATGGCCTGTTTTCTGGTAAATATCAGTCATCGCCTGCCCGCTTGTTTTCATGTAAATATTACCTATCCACTTGGTGTTTTTAGTTTACTGTAAATGCATAATTAGTGTATTTTTTCATGTAAATTGCGGAGGATATGTGAAGAAAAAGTGTTTGTGTACATTGTGATTCATTTTGGAAATATTGAACTAACTATTTGATGGGTAAGTGAAAAAAACATTGTTCCAATTTCTTCATTTTCCATTCTTTCTTCTCAGTTCTTAGCTTTTTTTTCTGTTTGTATTCTAATAACATACTAACAATTTTATTAGAAAAACAAAATACATTTTTTCTTGTTTAAACTAATGTATAATATAGGTAAAGGTAATCCTGTCGTGCCTTAGAGGCACATAGGGATATGGTGTTAGTGCCCATATTTTCCTTGACCTGTCAGCACACTAGAGGGTGATATGGTCAGTATCACGCCTGGCCGCCTTTCCTTCCCCAACTCCAGAAGAAGTCGGGTACCCATTTCTACAGATGGGTGACTGGGGTGCCTCCGGCCGGATTCAAACCCCCGACCTTCGCCATGAGAGACCAGTGCACTAACCACTTCGCCACTCAGACACCTAATGTATAATATATCATACTACAAAGCCTATTATGCCTTTGTCACTCTTTTAAATGTGACAACCATCCCATTCCACATTGTGAAATTTACCCCCTTGGTAAGGTTGAGACAATGAAGCAATAACTCCAAAACTTTCTTGACTTCTTCGAATTTGCACTCTAGTATTGTGTCACTATTGTGTCACAACCATGTGAAACTCTAAAGAGGACATTGTTAAGAGAGGCTAGTTTAATGGGAATAACATCCTTTGATGAGGATGAAAAGCTAGCTGAAAACAGGAAATCTTGGCAAGCTACCAAGCGGGCCCTATGTGACATTTAACAGCACGGGAAGGATGTAAGATATAAGAAGACTGTGTCACTATGAAACTTCCAATTGATCAAGAATGAAAAATATACATAGAAGGAACAGCTGTTGAAGAAGTACATCAATAAGCATACCTTGGCCGAGACATACATCAGGATGGTGACATTAGAAAGGAAGTTATAATTGCAAAAGCAGGACTAACCTTCAAGAATCTTGAGAACATGTGGCATTCAAAAGTTATAAGTAAAAAAACATAGATTATTCAATTCAAATGTAATATCCACCCTTATTTATGCATGTGAAAGCTGGAAAACTAAAGAGATAGACAACAAATTAAACTCCTTTGAAAATAAATGCCTAAGGAAAATGCTCAGTATAAAGTGGAATGAATTCAAGAACAATGGAGATAAAGCAGATGAGCGATCAACACCTGTCTCATGTGTGATCAGAAAAAAAAGGATGGACGTATACTGGTCACATGGTGAGAAGAAACAGTCAGAGAATCCCAAAACAAGCTATCAAGTGGAACACAATAGGCCAAAAAATACAGAGGTCAACCTCTTGAAACTCTAAAGAGGACATTGTTAAGAGTGGCTAAATTAGTAAGTATAAAATCCCTTGATGAGGCTGGAAAGCTTGCTGAAAACAGGAAAACTTTGCAAACTACCATGTGAGCCTTATGTGATGTTTAATGGCACGGGAAGGATGTAGGATGTAAAAAGATTGTGTTACTGACATTAACACAGTAAAGGGTGTCTTTAATGCGCCAAGAGAAAGAAAAGAAGCCAAAATATGACAGACCTGTCAGAAATTTCAGAGACAACTTTGAATTTGCCAACTCACTGAATCATTCATTCATTCATTTGCATGTCCCTTGCGGAACTTTGCTTCCCTAACAGCATTCCTGTAGGCCTCTCTGTTGTGAGCAAGATGGCCTGCTGCTGATGCAACCATTTGCAGATCATCAACGATGTCTTTCATCCATCTTTGCCTTGGTCTTCCTCTCTTTCTTTTTCCCTTACGCACCCTTCAAAGACAGTTTTCTCTAGATTATCATGATGTTTAATGTGTCCAAAATATTTAAGTTTTCTCTCTTTAATCCTCTTTACTAGCCAGCCTTCTTCAATATTAAGTTCTTGTAGTATGGATATATTTGTTCTTTTTTGTGTCCATGGTATTTGAAGAACTCTTCTGTAGCATTTACATTCAAAGGCATTTATGTATCTCTCAGCTGTTTTGTTATATGTCCAGGTCTCACAGGCATATGTTGCAATGGGAAAGATGCATGACTTTAAAAATCTTATTTTTGTAGTTCTGTCTTATTCACTGAATAAGACCAGAAAATTAACTATAAAATTTGTGACAAGTCACAAACTTTTTAGAACTTAAAATATCTATTGGCACCAACAGTCTTTTCACCTCTGTATTCCACAGGGTGTTCTGAAAGTCACTATACAGTAATGTAGTATAGATTACGGTGTAACGTGCATGGTGTAGTGAATACGATATGTAGGTAATCTGCCAGTCAAGCATGTAGAAGTTTACTCTAATGTAACATTTATTAGCATTCCATGTTAGTGTCTGTGTATTTAGTTGTTAAACAGCAGTTAAAGCTGGGAGATAATGAAAATTTCATTCATATAAAATCAATCGATATTCTGGATGTCAAGTTTTTTACAGATGAAGCCTGGTTACATCTTTCTATGTATGTTAATTCATAAAACTCAAGTTTGTGGTCATCAGACAATCCTAATGCTGCGCATGAAACACTCTTGCACAACCAGAAAGTTGGAGTGTGGGTTGCAATATCCAGATAAAGCATTGTTGGTCCTATATACTTTGAAGAGACAGTGGATAGTAAACATTGTTGTTCAATACTTCATGATTTTATTGAACTGCTTGAGGAGGATGAAATCAATTACTCATGATTTCAGCAAGATGGCGCTACTGTGCAAAAACTGCATTTATGAAACTTTTGGACAAGTTTTTCGGAGAATGTATCATCTTCAGAAATTTATGGCCCCCTCAAATGCCAGATCTAAATCCAATAGACTCTGTGGGGAGCAGCAAGATCTACAATGTATCATGATCACCCTATGGGACATTAGAACCATATGGTTTAAACTCAAAATTCAGCTATACTTAACCTTCCTTTTCTTGACAATCATATTATCTCCTACCAAGTTCTGGTCTTTCCTTACCTGCAACTTATATTTCAAAATCTTCACTACACTAGACCATAAACCCTCTACTTCATTCCCATTTATCTATTCCACCCTCTCTTTTCTCAGCTTGACAACCAATGAATCCCTCTCTTTCCTTTCTACTTTCTCCACCTTTCTTTACTATCAACCTATCATACATTACAAATCTTCATGTAAACATTCACAATACTTTACCACATGCACTCACAGATGCAGCTTCTTGTAAGTCACAACTAAGTGCTCTTCTTTTCTCTTTTTTAAAAATTTTTGTATTCTTATTTTATTTCTGTTTATCATTCATGTGAAGTTATATTTTATTTTCTTTCCCTTTTTATTTGTTCTATATATTTTTGTATTGATTAAGGTGTAAAACTGAAACGTTCCAACGTTTGTTAATTAATGAAGATGTTTTTATTTTTGTTTTAAACAGTTTTAACATTTTGTTATCACAGCTTTAATGCAATGGCCTCAGTCAGTCAGTCATTTGCATGTCCCTTACAGAACTTTGCCTTCCTAACAGCTCTCCTGTAGGCCTCTTGGTTGTAAGCAAGATGCCCTGCTGCTAATGCATTTGCAGATTATCAACGATGTCTTGCAGCCATCTTCAACTTGGGCTTCCTCTTTTTCCCATTATGTACCCTTCCAAGTTGGTTAGCGGGGTAGGGGTATCCCCTATCAAAGGAAAAGTAAGACACCTCCCTATCTCCATCGTCTAGGGACACCCTTTGGCAAGGTAGAGTATCCATATAGCCGCTGATCAGGGTGATGTGAAGCCATGGGAGCTGGTGGTGGATGGAATGGAAGAGAAGCCGACAGATAATGTTGGTTATTGTCACCATTCAATGATGGTAGGCAGAAGAAGTTTTATGGGCAATAAAGAATCTGAAAAATGGTAAATCACCAGGATGTGATGAGATAACAGCTGAACTTATTAAAGCTGGAGGAAAGGAGTGTGCAACAATCTATCATGCACTATGTAAAAAGATATGACAGTTTGGTATCTGGCCAAAAGAATGGAAACAAACTGTATTCATATCACTGCCAAAATAGGGTAACCTGAAATTATACACAAACTATAGAACTGTTGCCCTGATTAGTCATGCCAGTAAAATTTATTAAAAATCATAATGGGTAGACTTCATAAGAAAATACAAGAAGAAGTGAATATGGTTCAACCTGGTTTTAGACAAGGAAGAGGATCAAGAGATCATATATTCAATATAAGATTAACAATACAGAAATGCAGAGAATTTAATGTGAATCTTTATTTATATTTTATAAAAGTAAAGTAAAGTAAAGCCTCGTAGTTTCCTATTTATAAAAAAATTTATATTTTATAGGCTACTCAAAGGCATTTGATTGTGTACAACACCAGAAACTTTGGGAAATATGGAAAAAATGGGATTTCCAACACATTTGATACAATTAACATCACTGCTGTATCTAGACCAACAAGCAGCAGTAAGAATAAATGGTGAAACTTGGTTTGACATAAAACAAGAGTACCATCAGGGGTGCATATTGTCACCTTACTTATTTAACTTGTATACTGAAAATATAATGAGGAATGTTAGATAAGATGTAGACAAAGAATATTACGATGCCATAACAGTTGGAGGTTATGAAATACCAGAGATTAGATACGCTGATGACACAGCACTACTGTCCACAACAAAAAAAGGAATGGAAAAACTAATTATGTCAGTCCATAAGAACAACGAAGAGCAAAACTTTTATCTTAATACGAACTAAATTGATGACAACTGACAAAACAAATAAGGCAGCTGAAATAAATATCAATGAGTAAAAATTGGAAGAAGTAGAGAGTTTTGAATATCTTGGATCACTACTAACTAATAATGGAGATACAATGAGGGAAATTAAAAGGAGGACATCTATCGCTCTTCAGAAAGTAAAACAACTAAATAATCTGTGGAGAGGAACAGACAGAAGTACAAAAATAAGATTTTTAAGGGCATGCATCTTTTCTATTGCAACATATGCCTGTGAGATCTGGACACTTAACAAAACAGCTGAGAAACACATAAATGCCTTTGAATGTAAATGCTATAGAAGAGTTCTTCAAATATTGTGGACACAGAAAAGAACAAATATATCCATACTATAAGAACTTAACACTGAAGAAGGCTGGCTAGTAAAGAGAATTAAACAAAGAAAACTTAAATATTTTGGATACATTAAATGTCATGATAATCTAGAGTGGACCATCTTGGAAGGGTACATAATGGGAAAAAGAAAGAGAGGAAGACCAAGGTGAAGATGGTTGCAAGACATCGCTGATGATCTGCAAATGGTTGCATCAGCAGCAGGGCATCTTGTTTACCACTGTTGGCCTACAGGAGTGCTGTTAGGGAGCCAAAGTTTCACAAGGGACATGCAAATGAATGAATGAACCCTTCCAAATATAACATGCTCTGGATAAGTATAACATAAGATAAAAGTTGCAGAGCTGAAAATGAGTCAACAGAGGAAATAAAAGCTGGATTCTATGACATGAGGAAGAAAAACCATTACTGTTCTATACAGAGCCAATACATTGTGAGACCTGGACATTAACCAGACACATGAAATAACTTAGAAGCAACAGAAATGTAGTTCTGAAAAATAATTTTATACTCTGGATGGCCACATAAATAAATGAAGAAGTTCTCATAAAAGCTGCAGAACTAATTAAAACTGCAATAAGACCTCTTCAGACAAATTATGAAAAGATGAAGTTGCTGATCCTGACAATTACTGGAAAACTGAAGGGGAAAAAATTCAAGAAGAAAAATATCTAAACATGCTGACCATGTGGCACAGGAAAGGAAATGAGACTAACCTGATTATAATACCAAAGATCACACAAAACAGAGAAACATAATCTACTGGTATGGGTGAATGAGAGCAGACATGAACATGTTGGCCTGATTTATGTATCTTTTACCTTGCTCTTCAGTCATGTTAGTTTTCTGCAGTGCACACATCACTTCCTTGAAACCGGTTTCAAGCCTTTCATTCTCTTTACAAAGCTGTTCATTCTGTGCCTTTAATTCCAAAACTTCTCTTTCCAACTTGTGAAGCTCCATGACATTTTCCTTGAAATCTTTGTCCCACTCTTTGCCCTATATAACAATTTATGATGAAAATTTTAAACAAAAATTACTTTTTCCCTTGTAACTAACAGTGATATATATTTCTCTCTCTCTCTCTCTTTCTCTCTATCTCTATCTGAACCTTAAGTGCCCAGGGCACATAGGGCTTCTGCAAGGGTTTTCACAAATGCATGTCCTTTGCCTTTTTTTCTGCTCTTGCCCAGATGAGCCCTCTATTGCTCAACATCCTCTCTGTTGTTCTTATCCATGTCTCTTTTGGTCTACCCTTACTTCTGTTCCCCTGTGGTGTCCATCTTAATGCTAGTTTTGGTAGTGAGTTAACAGTGATATACAGCATCATAAAGGAGTCAGCAGCATAATTTTTTTTTAAGCGGGGAGAAACATAAAAGTAACTGGATGCATAAAATTAACATCATAAAACTGACAAAAATAACTTGGTTGTGGTCAAGAAAGCATACATGAAAACCACTGCATGTGAATGGAGTCAAGAACACATGTATGAAGATAACACACTCAAGAAGATTTAATAATGCAAGCATGCAAGGTTAAAAGCACTTGAATGTAGTCAGACAAAATAAGCACGAAAGGTGTAGATGTAAATCATCTTTCTTTTCAAAGCTTTAAATCTATAACCCAAAATATATTTATATATTCATAAAATAATACAAGGTGTGTCCAGTAAGTAATGAGACTGCTTCCACCAAATTTGATTTGTTAAAGATGTACCTACATATACTTAAAATATTCTTAAAATATACCTTAAAATAACATCCTTGAGCAACAATACACCACTGTCAGCAGTTCTGCCATGTGTCATAGCTCGCCTGGAAGTCTTGAACAGGGATTGCCTTCAAAGCACCCATCATGGCAGCTTGTACATCATTAAAAGTCCCAAAATGGTGGCCTTTCAAGTTTGATTTGAGCCAGATAAACAAAAAGAAGTCAGCTGAGGCCAAGCGTCATGTAGTCTATTCCGGACAGTTTGATCAGACACATGACGTCCTGCAAGTAATGACTGGGCACTTGAGGAAGCTGTTGTAAACCTGTTTCTGAGGTGATGAACCAGAATAAAGCGATCATCAGCTGCTGTTGTCACCCTGGGTTGTCCACTGTGGTGCTGGTCTTCAACTGAGCCAGTGGCTTGGAAACGGTGCCAAAGTCAACTGATGGTACTCTGCTGCATGTTTAAATGCCTGGCAACCTGACTTTGACTTTCGACAGCTTGCAGGTGACCAAAAGCAATGTTTCGTAAATTTTGTGATAGACATGCCATAACTGTCTGCTTGAAAATTAACTGGATATGCTTGTGTAATCACATCCTTTTATAAGGTATCATTTGCGTGGGAAGTAAGTTGTGCTCATCACAAAAATCACAACTTTTCCATAAACGCAATGTGAGTTATGGTAAAAAAATGTGTGATTAGAAAAGGGCAGCTACTGCGTTCTGACTATACATGAGAATAGCAAAACTCATGCTAAATCATGGACCTGATATTATGGTGACAATTTTTAGGGTGGTTTGAGATAATCTGGAAAAAAACTTTTGTCATAACATATAAAAAATGAAGCTTATATAATCTATGCATTTCTTTTTTTTGGACAGTATATACTGAAACAACAGAAAAAAAGGGACAAAATCTGGGTTCCCCAGGATGTTTAGAACATGTATAAATGATCTGAGAAGCTTTCCAATAGTCAAGAAGTGGAAAGAAAGATCTGCATGTGATATGGCTCAATCGAACAAATGCCTATGGTTCGTACTACACCAGATGATATGGTCTTCACTTGAAATGTATACAAGCCAGAGGGAATTATTATGCTAAAACTGTGCTTCACTATGAGATTCATTCAGATTACATAAAGTGGAATTACAATAGGGTGTACAGAATCTCCAGCTCTGTTTGTACTGGCAAAGCTGGTAATTGTTAAAGCACTGAAAGGCACAGAAGAAAGTCCCCACCTGGAAAACAGATGTTATATACTATTACTGAAAGCAATCATGGATGACATGACATTATTAACAAGTGAGATAGAAGCAAGGAGGATACTTGCATGAGTTCACTCATTAATTTGCATGTCCCTTGCAGAACTTTGCCTCCCAAACAGCACTCCTGTAGGCCTCTCAGTTGTGAGCAAGATGGCCTGCTGCTGCTGCATCCATTTGCAGATCGTCATCAATGTCTTGCAGCCATCTTTGTTTTGGTCTTCCTCTCTTTCTTTTTCCCATTATGTATCCTTCCAATATGGTCTTCTCTAAATTATCATGACGTTTAATGTGTCCAAAATATTTAAGTTTTCTCTCTTTAATCCTTTTTACTAGTCAACCTTCCTCAATATTAAGCTCTTGTAGTATAGATATATTTGTTCTTTTTTGTGTCCACGATATTTGCATGAGTGGATGAACTTTTTTTTCTTGGTGGCTTGGTTTTTAGGCCTGTTCCTGTGGTTATTTGGGGTGCTGATTCAGAAAATTGCACTGGATAGACTGCATCAGCTCTAGTTTCTTAGATATGGCTGAATTTATACAATTTTAGTCTGCTCTTTAAAAAATCTCTTCTGCAGAATTGGGATATCATAACAAGCTGTCTTATTTGAATGGGAAATTTATGTATTTAATTTACCCACATTTTTTTTGGTGTACAATGACTTTTGTTTCCCAACTATTTGTCTACTTCCTTTCCCATAATGCACTAGGCATAAAAATGCATAGCTCAAATGACAAAATTGCTTTTGTTCTGTTTTATTACATAATTATGTTTTACATTACATGATTAAGATGGTAAATCAAGGATTTCATAGACTACATAAATTTGTATTTCAAAGGTTTCTCAACCATATCTGTTTAAAACAGCTGCTCTGTATAATAGTTATGATTGTATAGAAGGTGTGTGTAATATTCCCACTCGTATCATTTCATTTTTGCAAATTGAACACCCTAGAGGTTATGGCTACTTCAAGACTGAGCTGCTTGAATTATCCCAATGTATTTTGCTATATCTGTGGAAAGTACACACTGAAAGCAAGTAGGAAACCTATTTCTGAGTTTGTAAAAAAGAGTGTAAGTAGGTTATTTGGTGTCAAGCTTGGAGATCAAGATAAGCCATGGGCTCCTCATATTGTATGCAAAACTTGTGTGGAGCATTTGCACTACTGGACAAATGGAAAGAGAAGCTGCCTGAAATTTGGAGTACCAATGGTGTGGAGGGAATCGAAAAACCACTTTGATGACTGTTATTTTTGTATTGTTAATATTATAGGCATCAATCAAAATAATCATGACAAGTGGTCTTACACAGATTTACCTTCAGCCAGGAGACCTGTTCCACATTCAGATCTTGTATTCATTCCACCTTTCCTTAAACTATCACAGTTCTCAGAGGATGAGTCTTGTATGTCTGATATTGCACAAGGTAAAGAAAGTGTGGGCAGTGACAGTGAATCTTGAACAACTTCACATAGTGATTGTTTTGATCAGAATGAAATGAGTGATCTGATCAGGGACTTAAATCTTTTCAAGGAGTCTTCTGAACTGCTTGCCTCCAAACTAAAGGAAAACAATGTACTTCAGCCTGAAACGAAAATTACATTTTATCGAAGGAGAGAAAAGGATTTGCTGCCACTCTTTACTGAGACAACAACTTAGTATTCTGCAATAACATCAGAAACTTTGTGAAGAAAATTGGTCTTTCAGAATATAACCCAAGTGAGTGGCATCATTGACAGTTCAAAACGTAGTCTGAAATGTGTTCTTTTAAATAACAGCAACAAATATGGTTCCATTCTAATTGGTCATTTCACCAGGATGAAAGAAGAGTACAAGGCCATCTCTTTAGTTTTGGAGAAGATAAATTACCAAGAACATCAATGGGTGATTTGTGTAGACTTGAAGATGGTTAATTTTCTTCTTGGTCAACAAAGTAGCTACACAAACTATCCTTGCTTTCTATGCCTTTGGGATAGTAGAGCTAAACATGAACAATTGGCAAGAAAAGATTGGGCTCCAAGGGAATATATGGTGGTTGGAGGACAAAATGTAATCAATGAACTTTTAGTAGCATGAGATAGAATCACCACTACATATACAGCTAAGTTTGATGAAAATTTGTAAAGGCAGTTTGTGCACTGAATACATAGTGCATAAGTTATATGGCCTTACCATGGCCAAAAACTGAAGGCAAGAGTTTTGGATGGTCCACAGCTCAGTTTATTAATCAGGTGGTACTGGGTTCAAACCCAGCAGTAGGATTTTTCTGGTACACACTAAAAAGGCTCCAGGGTTCACCCAGCATCTAAAAATGGGTACCAGAGAAATATGGGAAGGTAAAGCGGCCAGGCTTGATACTGACCATATCAACTTTCATGTGCCGAAGGTCATGGAAAATATGGTCCTAACACCGTATTCCCCAATATGCCTTAATGGCATGGAAACGGGAATTTCACTTTTTTACCTTTACCACAGATCAGACAAGTTGCTGGCTTTTCTGAGTTAATCAGAGCCTCCATTTCACTCAACAAGGGCACCTGTGACATGGTTCTCTCTAAATAACCAGATATTCAATACAGCAACACCAACCATGAGCCTGTGCTCAGAGGTTGTGGAGAGGACACATGTAATGAAATACCTCAGATTGCAATTTGATCAGAGCCTTCATTCAGACAGCACAATGATTATGTGATTATGTGGTATTGAAGGCTATAAAGGTCCTAGATGCGATAAAGATAATGGCTGTGGTGGACTGTGAGCAACATCATCTCATTCTGTTATACTAGGAACTTGTTCTTACTGTGGTTGAATATGCCTTGGCAATCCTTATTCTCAGTCGGACTCAGGTGGAGAGATTTGAAAGGATACAGAATGAAGCAATGTGAATCATACCTGGATGCACAAAAGACACATTGTGTAGAGCTATGAAGTATCTTCTTGATTTTCCAACCAAGATGGACAGAACAAGAATTTGCCGCGCATGTGCATATCTCTGAGCCAGTGCAGACACACACCACCCATTGCACACTGAGGTTATGAGTAAATAAGGCACCAGATTAAAAAGAGGAAAATTCTGGATGGAGCAAGCACAAGACATTATTTGACAGGTCTGTCCACTTAAAGACGCAGAACTTGGGGAATAATGGGTTTTGATGCCAGCGGACTACTGTACTTACTTTTCAGTATGTATCACATTGGATAGAAAATGCAGACAGCAAAACACATTGGCTGTGGAGGCAAATGTCTAAAACTCTTCTAAGTGTGATCTGGTCATGTACATGGATGGGTCCACTGTTAGACACAAGCAAAGTGCTTGGGCTTCTACAGCACAGGTCAGAGGGTGAAGACAGTGGTGCTTTTGCTTTGACCACAAATAGCCGGACTACGAAGGTCATGGCAGTAACCAAAGCAATGGCATGGCTGGCGACACAGACCAGGCATGTCTTCTCCATGACTCAATGAATATGCTCAGGAAGACTGAGTCAGGCTGGGTGCAAATGCACTAGTTAGAGTCACTGAGAAGATCACGGCTGACAAAAATCTGTGTTATTTTTGTGCCAGGTAACACATGGGTGAGAGGTAATGAATGCGCAGACAAACTTGTTGGAATAGCTACAGTTAGGTGGAAGGCAACGGACCGGGCTGATATCCTGAATGCACTCAGAGAAGCTAGTTGAATCACTGATTCAATCAACAGTTCTTAAATGGAGTTGCTAGACAAGAGCCCTACAGTGGGAAGCAAAGAAGACTGTTTAATCAACACAGAACTGGTATTGTCAGCCATCAAACACTGATGGAAATACTGAAAATGGGATTGGAGCACTTATGGTTTAATTGTCTGATGTGTAATGAGGATGATCCATTGACTGACTAACTAACTAACTATACACTGAACCTTTCTCTCAAACAATATTTCTGTTGCTTCCAATTTCTTTTTCATCTATTAACTGTCAAAGTTTCATTGCAGAGATCAACAATTTGCAGTCACATTCATTTATGTCCCTGGGCATAAGGTATCCATGAAAATGGAAAAGCTGATGGGCTGGCTGGCTCTGCCATCATCGCAGATGGACAACCACTGGATTGAGCTGATATTATCAATGAACTTACATAAGCAGAGTGGAGGACTTTGAGAGAAGTAAATCTACATCACTGCTTAGAATGTGAGAGCTGGGAGTACAGACTGGCATGGCCAGGAATTAAAGGCATATAGGGCATATGAGAGATCTTGTAAACCAACACAGAATGGGCACTATCAGCTTCAGCAACTAATAGATTTATTGTGTATGTGTGTGAGTGCATGTGTGCGCTTGCATGCGTGCACACATGTGTGTCTAAGCACCTATGGACATGTCTGGAGTGCAATGATGATGATCCAAACCATAAACAATCTGCACATTTCCTGGTTTATGCCCTTTGTAGATGTTGCTGGTATCAAGTATTGTCATTGACTGACTGTGCTTTTTGCCCAGTATTCCAGGTTTGTCTCATCTGTTATTTCCAAGACCATAACCTCATCCCATATGCTCTTCCTGTTGATTTTCCTCTTTTGCAGCAAAATATTTCATTATTACATTTAATTCATATCATTTACACTGTTTCATTGTTGTATCTTCAATTATTATAAAATTTCCCTACATTCTTTTCTGAGCTGTCTGTTGTTACCGTTAAACGCTGGCTTGCATTAAACTTATATCACTGGATTTACCTGTAATTTAACTAGCAAACTATAGATCAGGGCTTGCATTGTAGTTCGCCAAGTTCTCCTGTTTTCTGCAAGCTTTTCAACCTCATTAAGGGATTTTATGCCTACTAATTTGGCCTATCTTAACAATGTACTCTTTACAGTTTCATGTTTAAACAACAATTGAAAAACAATTAGCAATCTTTGAGAACAAGATCCTAAAAAGAATCTTTGGGCCCCATAAAGGATGCCAACAGTAGAGAATAAACAGCTAGAAAGAACACTGAACGTAACAGCTTATTTAAGCCCCAATGAATTATAAATGTCTTAAAACTGAACAGACTATGCTGGTTAGGCCACGTAGAAAGAATGGAAGAGAACAGACAAATGAAGATTATGTACGTTCAAGAGATGAAGGAAACAAGACTGAGGGGTGGACCAAGACAGAGATGGAAAGACAACATAAAAGATGATATAAAAGAAATTGGTGTCATCAAATGGCGAGAGATTAGGAAAAGAGAGGAATGGAGGCGAACTTTATCTGCAGCAGTGAGCTTCAATGGCTCAGAAAGCTGAAGAAGAAGAAGATTTTCACATGGACATTACAGCACTACAAGAAATCAGATGGCCAGGACAAGGTGTAGTAGAAGAAGGAGTGAAAATAATATACGGCGCCAATACTCAGAAAAGACATGAACTAGGGACAAGATTCGCAATCAGAAAGAATATATGGGACAGTGTCATACATTTTGAGCTACCAAAAAAATAATCAGCACTTTGAAAGCGAAAGAAATATCTTATCTAATATCTCATATCCTTCCCGTGCCGTTAAATGTCACATAGGGCTCGCAAAGTAGTTCGCCAATTTTTCCTGTCTTCAGAGAGTCTTTCAACCTCATCAGAGGATTTTATACCTGTTAATTTGGCCTCTCTTAACAATGTCCTCTTCAGAGTTTCACGTGGTCTGCCTCTTTTTCTTTGGCCTGTTGTGTTCCACTTGATAGCTTGTTTTGGGATTCTCTGATCATTTCTTCTCATCAAGTGACCAACATATGTCCATCTCCTTCTCCTGATCACCCATGAGACTGGTTGTTGTTCAGTCATCTGTCTTATCTCTGCATTGCTCTTGAATTCGTTCCACTTGATGCCGAGTATTTTCCTTAGGCATTTGTTTTCAAAAGAGTCTAATTTCTTTTCTATTTCTTTAGTTGTTTTCCAGCTTTCGCATGCATAAATGAGGGTGGATATTACATTTGAATTGAATAGTCTTAACTTGGTTTTCGTGTTTATAACTTTTGAATTCCATATGTTCTCAAGATTCTTGAAAATTGATGCTGCTTTTGAAATTCTGATCCTAACTTCCTTTCTAGTGTCACCATCCTGGTCTATGTAGCTGTCAAGGTATGCAAATTGATTGACATCTTCAATATATGTCCCTTCTATATGTATTTTTCCATTTTGATTAAAGGGAATTTTCATTATTTTTGTTTTGTCCTTGTTAATTTCAAGTCCTATTTTGCTAGCCAGTGAAGACAGGATATCTGTTTTTTCTTGCATGGAATTCACATTATTACTGATAAGAGTTATGTCATCAGCAAAATCAAGATCTTCTAGTTGGGTCCCATGTACCCAGTCAATACCTGTGTTACCTGTGCAGCATTTTTTCATTATGAAGTCTAGTGTAATCCCAAAGAGTAAAGGAGACAGTATACATCCCTGTTTCAACCTGGAACCATTCACTCATCTCTTCTTCTGTCTTGGCTGCACAAACATATCCATTGTAGAAGTCCTTAATGATGTTGACAATTTTAGATGCTATTCCATATAGACTTAAAATTCTCCATAATGAATCCCTGTGTATGCTATCAAATGCCTTTTTAAAATCTATGAAGTTCAGTATTAATGGTTTCTGCTTTTCAATATGTTCTTCAAGTATTATTCTGAGAGTAAAGATCTGGTCGAGACAGCTTCTCCTTTTTCGAAATCCTGCTTGTTCTTCTCTCACTGCAGTATCCACTATATCTTTGAGTCTATTCAAAATGACCTTGCAAAATACTTTTGACACAACTGATATTAAGGTTACTCCTCTCCAGTTGTTACAGTCACTTACCATTTTTTGGTATTTTAATACTGATTCCTTTCTTCCAATTAGAAGGGACCTTTTCTTCTTTCCAAATCTTGTTAAACATTCTCTGTAGTTGTCTCATGTTGTCACTATTGATAGCTTTTAGCATCTCGGCTGTTATTTCATCTTCACCTGCAGCTTTGTTGTCAGCCATTAAATTCAATGCTGTTTCAATTTCATGCAATTTAATTTCATCTAGGTTGACATTTAGTTGTTGGGCTGGTAAGTCAGTTTAAAGGTTTAACAATTCTTTTGGGTGTGGTCGATTAAATATTTCTTGCAAGTGTTCAGCCCATCTTGCTTTTGGTCTTTATTTGATGTTAATAGGGTTCCAGTTTTGCTAAGGATTGGTCTTTCTTTAGATGTAATAGTACCTGTTAGCCTTTTTTGTATGTTATATAAAGTTTTGCTATATCCTGTTTTTGCTGCTTTTTATGTCTCTTCAATGGTTCTAAGGACTGCAAATGCGCCTGAAACAGCCTCTGGCAGTCAAGTCCAGCTCCTGGCCTTCCGTGGCAGAACTGTTTAAACTGACAGGAGAAGGGGCGAGGGCGAATATCTGGTGCCTGAAAACCAGATACTTAGGGTAGATGAGTGGCACGTTTGGTAGCTCATCTGCCGCTGTTGGCGAGATTTTTCAGCTGCCGTGCGTGGAGCGGTGCTCCTCCCGGCCAATGAAGAAAGGTGCAAATGAGGTTGCCGCGCAGCATCACTGTGGAAAAGGTGGTAGAAAAGATAAAGCGAAGCAAACAGTCAAATCACGGCACCTCTGGTCTGGAGGTCGGCCACGTCCTGAGTGCAGTCATATCGGGTGAAATGCATGAACCGGCTTGTCCCAGAGGTTAAGACACTGCTGGCAAGACTCTTCAAATGCCGCGAGTGGAGTGAAGCTCCTCCCGGTCAAGGAAGGAGTGCGGAAATGAAATAAAGGTTGCTGTGTGGTGCCGATGGGAAAAGGTGGTGAAGTGAAGTTTAATCGGTATGTCCAGTAATATCGCTACGAGAGCTATACCACGGCACCTCTGCTCTAGAGGCCGGCCACGTCCGAAATACACCTACACTGGTGAAATATGCCTAAACCGGCACACACTAGGGGTGGAACCTGATAGCTAGACATGTCATGCCACCTCCGCTCTAGAGGTCGGTTACGCCTGATATACACCCATACTGGTGAAATATGCCTAAACCGCCTCACACCAGGGGTGAATCTTGAAGGTCTCATCCCAAACACGCCCATACTGGGATAATGCCTAAACCGGCTCAACCCAGGGACAGAAGTCACTAGTGGCGAGGATTCGTCCTCCTGGACAAAAGCTCCATCCTGGTCACAACTAGGAAGGGTAGCGGCCACGACTGCAAAATGCTAAAGTCGGAGACACTGGACCAGGGAAGTCTAGATAGGCAACCACCTCTCACCTGGCGGGGATGTTTGCGTATCCTAATCACGCTGAGGTTTTCCGGTGAGAAAGTCCAACTCTGGACTGGATGGGCAACCACCTCTCACCCGGCGGTGATACATGGGTATCTCAAAACACGTCGGGGTTTTCCGGTGAGAAATTACAACTCTGGCCTGGGTGGGCTACCGCCTCTCACCCAGCGGGGATGCACTGATATCCTAAACACGTCGAGGTCTTCCGGTGAGAAAGTCCAACCCTAGACTAAACTGGTGCAATGAAAACCACGGTGTCACGCAATCCCGCTTCCGAGACCCACCAAGAATACAGGCTAAAGCCCTGTGATACTCTGAACCCCTTGTGGTCCTCTCGTGGATCTCATGTGGTCTTTTCGGGGACCACACAGGGGACCACAGGACCTAACGAGGACCACAAGCGTAAATTCAGCAGGATCACAGTGTGGTTTTGGTGGTAGAAGCGAATGAAGAAGAAGAAGTCTCTTCAACCATATTGTCTATGTATTCTCTTTTATCCCTTCTAGCTGAACTTTTTACTTTCTTGTCTATTTCTTTGTATGTTGCTTTCGCCAGATCTTTTCCAAGATCTGTTTTTGCATTCAACATGTCTAATTTGACTGCTCGTCTTTCATGTATATACTTCCATGTTTTATCTGATATCCATGCTTTTCTATTTGGTTTTTACAGTCCAGCACTTGCTTTTGCTGCTGTGATTATGGCTGTGCTGTAAGAATTCCATAATTCATCTATACCTATCTCCTCAGCTTCACTGGGAGTTTTGGAATGATTGGCAAGTTCCTGATTGAAATTAATGTTAGTATTTTCTTCCTGTAGGCTGTGGCTGTTTATCTTTCCGTGTACTGATTTCTTGTGTTGACTTTTCAAATTTTAGTTTTATTTTCCCTATGCACAGGTTGTGATCACTGTTGACATCTGCACCCCTATAAGCCCTTACATCTATGAGAGATGTTCTGTATTGCTTTCTAATACAAAAATGATCTATCTGGTTTCTAGTTCTATCATCTGGAGATATCCAAGTTGTTTTATGTCTCTCTTTGTGTGGGAATATTGTGCCTCCAATGACCATGCCCTCTGTTAGACATAATTCAATTAATCTTTCTCCATTCTGATTAACCATGTCAATTCCTTCTTTCCCCATCACTTTTTCAACATCGGTATTATCTTTCCCTACCTTAGCGTTGAAGTCCCCCATAGCAATTAGGATGTCGTATTTAGGGACTTTGTTGATGATTTGTTGTAGCTGGTGATAGAAGTCATCTTTCACATCATCATCTGCATCATTCGTGGGTGCATAAAACTGTATTATTGTCACTCTTCCATGTCTTAGGTTGTATCGTGCTCTTATTATACGACTGTTCACTGGTTCCCATTCTACAAGGCTCTTTGCTGCTACGTTTGACATAATAATACCCACCCCAACTCGAATTTACTGTCATTTCTGTCTGAATGTATTATTAACTTACTGTTTTCCGCCGATCTTTTACCTGCTTCTGGCCATCTCATTTCGCTGATGCCCAGTATGTCTAGGTGGTATCTCTTCATTTCTTTGATGACCTGAGTAGTTTTTGTTGGTGCTGCCATCGTTCTCACATTCCAGAATCCAATCCTTGTCACATGTTTGGGGCTGACAAATGAGCTTCTTGGAGTTGGCATCCCTGATGTTCGGGTAACGATATCTTTTTTTCCCATCTGGAGTCACCTCTATATAGGTCCCAGGATAAGGTTGTTAGCCTTATGCCCAACTCCCGGTACATGATGTGTGACAGATCAAGTGGAATTCCGCTGATTTCTGAATGCCGGCGAGCGCGTTAAAAAAACGTCCGCCATCTTGCACGTCACACACGAAAGAAATATGGAAGAATCTAATTCTGATCATTGTACATGCACCAACTGAAGAGAAAGATGATGAAACCAAGTAAAGATTTTATAATCAGCTCAAAGGCACTATAGACAAAGTACCAAAACATGATAATTTAATAGTGTTAAGTGACATTAATGCTAAAGTAGGAAGAGAAGAAATCCACAGGAATGCATAGCTTATATGAAACATCTGATAATGGATGAAGATTAATAAACTTAGCCTCACCAAAAGGTCTTTGGATAAGCAGTACTAAATTTTAAAGAAAAAATATCCATAAATAAATATGGCAATCCTGTGACGGAAAAACATACAATCAGAGACCATGTATTAATTAACAACAGAAGTTATATAGGAGCAGAATGTCATAGTGACAACTTTCTAGTTGGAATAAAAATGAAGATGAAACTGCTAAGATCTTTCTATAAACAAAAGAATCACAATAGACCCACAAGCAAATACTAAGAGAAGATAAGAGTACAGAGAAGAAATAGAAAAAAAGAATCGATCCTCAAAAATATCTACCCACTTATCACACATCACAAGTCTCTCTATTTAAACATTTTCTATACTCCACTATGTGCACTTCTGAACACAACCTCTTGCAAGCCACAGCTTCTTACATGTCACAGTTAAGTGACATTTTATTCTATTCTGTTTTTTCCATTCCTATTTTTTACATAGCATTCATGTTAATTTATATTTTATCTTCTCTCTCTATTTCTTCAACCTGTGTGTTTTTGTATGATTAAGGTTCACACCAAAATGTCACAACTGTATGCTCATTAAGTAATAAAGCTATTCCTACTTTTTTCCTAGTTTATACAGCTCAGAAAATAAAGATCACAATGAAATCACTGACAAATGGAAGACCACTAAGCAAATTATAAAATCAGCAGTAGAAAAGTATTTGGGAGAACAACCCAAAATGGAGAAAAATAAATCTTCATATTTGTGAAGAAGCAGTCTAAAAGAAGAAGGCAAGACAATTTTGGTTAAATGACCAGAACAAAACAGTTAAAGAACAAGAATACAGAGATGCATGTAACTACAACACAAAAATTATTATAAACCAAAAACAAGAAAACATCTTCTAAAAGATAGAGGAAAACCACCAAAGGAAAGAAACAAGAATGTGAGAAGTGGAAAGAATATTCTGAACAATTATTAAACTGTGAAAACCCTACAACTGAATTACAACATACAGAAACAGCTATGTGACCCCAGTATTAAAGAATCTGACATGGAAGAAGTAATGAAGCTATAGAACAGCTGAAAATGACAAAATATCAGGATCTGATGGTATTTAAGCAGAAATTATTAAAGAAGGAGAAAAGGCACTTCACGAAATAATAGGCTTCCTCATACAACAAATATGGAGGGAAAAGAAAATACCTAATGAATGGAACGAAGCACTGATAGTGGCCACCTACAAAAAAAGAGATTATGTGAGAACTACAGAGGCATATCATTATTTAGAGATTATGAGAGAACTACAGAGGTATATCGTTATTACCATCAAACTATAAAATACTATCAATAATATTATTGAACAGAATAAAATCTTACATGGAGGAAATCTTAGGAGATTATCAAGTCAGATTCAGAAGGAACAGGTTTACAATAGACCTGATAGTCTTGTTAAGGCAGAATGCTGAGAAAAGTTGGGAGTATGGAAAAGAAGTCCTTAACATATTCATTGATTTCAAAAAGGCATATGACAACATCCATAGAAACTGCCTCTGGAATATAATGAAGGAATTTGGGATACCTAAAAATATATTAACACAAGTAAACTATGCATGGAGAAAACAGAAAACACGGTGTTATACAAAGGAAGGAAATCAAAACCATTCCAAATAAGAACAGACCTGAAGCAAGGTGGTGCCCTGTCCCCGGTGCTGTTCTATCTGGTCCTAGAAAAAAAATTATAAGAAAACTAAATAAAGAAGAAATCATTAATGACAGAATGAGAATATTAGTTTATTCAGGTGATATAGATATTGTATGAGAAACATCGGAAAAAACCACAGAAGTCTTCAAACATCCACAAGAACGAGCAGAAAAAGTGGGGCTAAAGATAAATTATGAGAAAACTGAATACATGAGAATAGCAGGGCCAAAAAATGAAAAGCAAGACAATCAGACCCAAATAGAAGGTGTAAGGATTAATATTAGAAGAATGTTGCGAATCCCCTGGACAGCAAAAATAACTAATGAAGAATGTATGAGAAGAGCTGGAGAGACAAAAAATCTTGTCAAAAAGATAAGAGAGAGACAATATACTTTCATAGGACATGCAATGAGAAGAGGGGGCATAGAAAATATTATAACAACAGGAAAAATAGAAGGAAGAAGATCAAGAGGAAGACCAAGAGAAATGATACTGGACAGTCTGACCGGATGGTGTGAGAGGAGATCACCAACTGAACTGATGGCCTGCATGAAGGATCGGGTACTCTGGAGAAGCATAATAGCCAACGCCAGTTGGCACGGCACATGATGATGATAATGATGAAGGATTAATAGAACAAATTCATATAAATTCATATCAATAGCTCCAACATTGCGAGAGATGAAAATAGAGCTAAAATACAAGTAGGAAACAACACTTATTTTGGCCTTTGCACTTGTTGCAATAAAAAATCCTGTCACACAACACCAAACTAAATATATACAAGATGCAGATTAGACCAGTTGTCTTGTATGGGTCAGAAACATCGAGCACTACAAAACAAGATGAAGCACAGATACAGATCTTTGAAAACAGAATCAATCTTGAGAAGAATTTTTGGACCAGTTAGAGATCCTATAACATAAGAACGGAAATTTAGAAATAACAAAGAAATACATACACTATTCCAGTCTCCACATATAACAACCATTATGAAAAACAAGAGATTGAGATGGCTCAGACATTTAGAGAGGATGGATGAGAATAGGCAGACAAAAAAGGATTATACAGAAGTGATTAACAGATACAGAGCAAGAGGCAGACCAAAACAACAGTGGTGTGACAACCTGGAAGAATACCTATGAGCCATCAGAGTGGACAATTGGCAGAAGACTAAGAACAGTGAGGAACGGAGACAGGTCTTGTCTGCAGCAATGAAGTGTAATGGCTCAGAAAGCTGCGTGAAAGTAATTGTATGCTGTATTAATAAACACAGCACAAACAGAAACATATAGTCAGTTTTTACAAGGCAAGTGTATTGCATGTACCTATTTTTTTCACCAGTTATGAACCGTGGGGGGTGGGGCGCGGGGTGGCACTAAAAAAAAAAGGCCAGAAGGGAGCCACAAGTGAAAAATGGTTGAGAAACGCTGTGGTTCTGTTCTTTTAGTACCCTGCAAGATCTAAATGAGTACTACTGAAATACCTGATAAAGTGGTAAATAGCATATACACTGTATGTTACTTTCATTTATTTTAATCTATTTTCTTCACTTTCACAATTCCTAATCCTGTGTGTAAGCTTTAATAAATTACTTTCAGTAAACATTCATCTTGTAGCTTAAACCAACAGTGACTCCTTTAACACTTCAACTCACAGGATTCAGACTTGATTAAAGCTTTCTCCCTTATTTAACATAGCAGAAATGAAAAATAAAAATGAACTTGCAATCATAATGCATTTATGTGTCAGTTTAGTTGTAGTTTAACTTTACTAGCACATTCCATAAAAACAAACACATATGTACCATAATAAATCTCTCTTCTTTCTGGACCTGTTCTCTGATCATAGTTGCTGCTGACTGTTTCTCCTCCTGCTGACGGTGCTTCACTTTGAGAGTTTCAGTATAATTCTGCACCATCAGCAAATCCTCAGCAGTAAGGCCTAATGAAACAGCTCTGTAATGACAGTATATCAAAGTGAGGTTAGGTTTCAGACATTATAGCCCAAAAAAAAAACAATGTCACCATTTATTTATTAATATACACATACCCAGTTAGACTCTTTTGAAAACAAATGCTTCAGGAAAATACTTGGTATAAAGTGGAACAAATTCAAGAACATGCAGAGATAAGACAGATGAGCAAACAACAACCTGTCTCATGGGTGATCAGAAAAAGAAGATGGACATATGTCATTCACATGCTGAGAAGAAACAACCAGAGAATCCTAAAACAAGCTATCAAAAGAGCAAAGAAAAAGAGATTGACCATGTGAAACTCTAAAGAAGACATTGTTAAGAAAGGCCAGTTTAGTGGGAATAAGATCCCTTGATGAAGTTGAAAAGCTCGCTGAAAACAGAAAATCTTGGCAAGCTACCATGCGAGCCCTACGTGATTTTTAAAGGCACAAGAGGAGGGATGTAAGATACACATACCCATGTTTATCACTGAAGTGAGTTTTCTTTTGTTTCTAAAGCATGATGGAAAGATATTCATCATTCAAACAATGGATACCTTTTTCCTTTTTGTATCTTATAAACACAACACAAACTTATGTCATCATGAAGATTATGAGGAATTATTATTATAAAATGAAATAGAAATTTTATTTATATTTATTTTTTTAATATGTTTATTTATAAATTTTATAATTATTATGATATACTTGTAACAATAACTGCACATAATCATATAAATCTTTTGCACCTGTCAACCCTACAAAGGCAGCAGTGACATGGTTTTCACTAAATAACTGTATTATATATATATATACATCTGAAAAGAGATTGTATGTGGGAAAACCACTGAAAGAAAAAAGTCAGTAAAATACAGAGACATAAAATTTGACCACAGTCTTCAAAGTCTGTGTTGACTACATAATACTAGAGGATTATCTACTGTTAAAGTCAAGGTAGTAGATAACTGCAAACAAAGGTTTTTTTGTCTGAAGATATATTCCAGTGAGCATGTGTTCTTGGTAATATTGAAACTGGTGAGGAATGGATATCTGTCCTTGTGAGCCTTAATATACATTTCACTGTTATCATTTCATTTCATTCTACATATACACTAAAGAATCCTCTTGTTGTGAACAGTGGTACCAATATGTTACAAATTTTTACAAACAGAAAAAAATGAGGCTTCACACCCCCAAAATTCTCGTGGCTGGATAGCAAAGTTTATATATATATATATATATGGCCAAATTAACAGGCATAAAATCCCTTGATGAGGTTGAAAGACTCGCTGAAGACAGGAAAAATTGCCGAACTACCTTGTGAGCCCTATGTGATGTTTAACAGCATGGGAAGGATATAAGATATATATAAATATATATATATATATATATATATATAGAGAGAGAGTTCAGATATGGGAATTCAGTTATTATTGGTGTCTCACAGAAACTGTTCTTCACCCTTTGTCATTTTTCCAAAATGTATACAAATATAAAATTGTCAAGTTAACTATGTTGCTTGAAGCTAAAAAGAGTTTGATTTTCAGATTTTCATAATATCCAAATGATCAGCTTCTAGATGTTTCCTGGGTTTTGTTTCGATTTAATTCAACAGACTAAAGTCCTTTTCACAATCTGCACAAGAAGCCTCAAAGCCTGCAATGTTCCATAAATATCCAGAAGGCAAGGCAATTCTCTCGGCTGCATTTGTTAAATGTATAAGAAATAATACCTTTAAAATTTTGCACTGCACTTGTCTTTATTTCTCACTGACAGAACTTGAAATCTATGTAGTGATTTAGCAAATCTTTTACGAAGATGTTCTGCATTTTATTGAGTTATTTATTAACTGTAACATGCAGCCAAGGTTTTCATTTGTTGTATCAAAAGTTCATTTGTTGAACTCCTTCAAATTATGAATGGATGGAAATGAATATTTATCAAATATATACCATTCTTTAAACTGGAAACTGTTTGTCAAAATGACCACCTACTCCTTTAAAGCAAACCACTGCAGTTGTATTGATAGGAAAATCATATGTTATTTCTTGAATTTCTGCAGAGAAATTGGCAATTGAACCAGGACACTGTGTTTGTAGTTTTCTAATTATAGCTTTTACAAGCTGGTATGCCTCCAATGTAGTGCAATGAGAAGTTGATACAACTCTGCCAGCTCTCATAACATCATCATCATCAGGTGCATTGGCTATTATGCTTCTTCAGAGTACATGATCCTTCATGCAGGCCATCAGTTCAGTTGGTGATCTCCTCTCACACCATCCCGTCAGACTGTCCAGTATCATTTCTCTTGGTCTTCCTCTTGATCTTCTTCCTTCTATTTTTCCTGTTGTTATAATATTTTCAATGCCCCTCTTCTCATTGCATGTCCTATGAAAGTACATTGTCTCTCATCTTTCTGATAAGATTTTTTGTCTCTCCAGCTCTTCTCATACATTCTTCATTAGTTATTTTTGCTGTCCAGGGAATTTGCAACATTTATTCTAATAAACCACATTTCTGCTGGTTCCAATGATTTTTGTGCAGACCTGCCTATTGTCCATGATTCGCTTCCATATAACAAGACAGGTTCAATATAGCATTTTAGGACTTGTTTTCTAACATTCATTGATAAGGATGTGTTGGTTAATATGTTTCTCATTCTCTGAAATGCAGTCTTTGCTTGGCCTATTCTGTTCCTAACTTATGTTCTGCATTTCCTATCTGAAGTTATTACTGCTCCAAGGTATTTGAATTTCTGCACCTGCTTTAGAATAGTTGGGCATAAGGCTAACAACCTTATCCTGGGACCTATTTAGAGGCAACTCCAGATGGGAAAAAAAGATATTGTAACGGAAACTCGCACAGAAACCAACCGAGCATCAGGGATGCCAAATCTGAGGAGCTCATTTGTTAGCCCCAAACATGTGACAAAGATTGGATTCTGGAACATAAGAACGATGGCAGCACCAACAAAAACTACTCAGGTCATCAAAGAAATGGAGAGATACCACCTAGACATACTGGGCATCAGTGATATGCGATGGTCACAAGCAGGTAAAAGATCGGTGGAAAATGGTAACTTAATAATACATTCAGGCAGAAATGATGGTAAACTTTGAGATGGGGTAGGTATTATTATGTCAAACATAGCAGCAAAGAGCCTTGTAGAATGGGAACCAGTGAACAGTCGTATAATAAGAGCACGATACAACATAAGACACGGAAGAATGACAATAATACAGTGTTATGCACCCACGAACGATGTAGATGATGATGTGAAAGACGACTTCTATCACCAACTACAACAAATCATCAACAAAGTCCCTAAACACGACATCCTAATTGCTATGGGGGACTTCAACGCTAAGGTAGGGAAAGATAATACCGATGTTGAAAAAGTAATGGGGAAAGAAGGAATTGACATGGTTAATCAGAATGGAGAAAGATTAATTGAATTATGTCTAACAGAGGGCATGGTCATTGGAGGCACAATATTCCCACACAAAGAGATACATAAAACAACATGGATATCTCCAGAAGATAGAACTAGAAACCTGATAGATCATTTTTGTATTAGAAAGCAATACAAACATCTCTCATAGATGTAAGGGCTTATAGGGGTGCAGATGTTAACAGTGATCACAACCTGTGCATAGGGAAAATAAAACTAAAATTGAAAAACCAACACAAGAAATCAGTACACAGAAAGATAACCAGCCACAGCCTACAAGAAGAAAATACTAACATTAATTTCAATCAGGAACTTGCCAATCATTCCAAAACTCCCAGTGAAGCTGAGGAGATAGGTATAGATGAATTATGGAATTCTTACAGCACAGCCATAATCACAGCAGCAAAAGCAAGCGCTGGACTGAAATAGATGAATTATGGAATTCTTACAGCAAAGCCATAATCACAGCAGCAAAAGCATGTGCTGGACTGAAAAAACCAAACAGAAAAACATGGATATCAGAAAAAACATGGAAGTATATACATGAAAGACGAGCAGTCAAATTAGACATGTTGAATGCAAAAACAGATCTTGGAAAAGATCTGGTGAAAGCAACATACAAAGAACTAGGCAAGAAAGTAAAAAGTTCAGCTAGAAGGGATGAAAAAGAATACATAGACAATATGGTGAAAGAGGCAGAAATAGCAGCAAAAACAGGAGACAGCAAAACTTTATTTAACAGGAACTAACAACTAAAGAAAGACCAATCCTTAGCAAAACTGGAACCCTATTAACATCAAATAAAGACCAAAACCAAAGATGGGCTGAACACTTCCAAGAAATACTTAATCAACCACACCCAAAAGAATTGTTAAACATTGAAATCAACTTACCAGCCCAACAACTAAATGGCAACCTAGATGAAATTAAATTGCATGAAATTGAAACAGCATTGAATTTAATGGCTAACAACAAAGCTGCAACTGAAGATGAAATAACACCCGAAATGCTAAAAGTTATCAATAGTGACAACATGAGACAACTACAGAGAATGTTTAACAAGATTTGGAAAGAAGAAAAGGTCCCTTCTAAATGGAAAAAAGGAATCATTGTTAAAATACCAAAAAAAAGGCAACCTTAGTGACTGTAACAATTGGAGAGGAGTAACTTTAATATCAGTTGTGTCAAAAGTATTTTGCAAGATCATTTTGAATAGATTTAAAGATCTAGTGGATACTGCAATGAGAGAAAACAAGCAGGATCTAGAAAAGGGAGAAACTGTCTCGACCAGATCTTTACTCTAAGAATAATACTTGAAGAACATATTGAAAAGCAGAAACCATTAATACTGAACTTCATAGACTTTAAAAAGGCATTTGATAGCATACACAGAGATTCATTATGGAGAATTCTAAGTCTATATGGAATACCATCTAAAACTGTCAACATCATTAAGGACTTCTACAATGGTATATGTTTGTGCAGTCAAGACAGAAGAAGGGATGAGTGAATGGTTTCAGATTGAAACAGGTGTGAAACAAGGATGTATACTGTTTCCTTTACTTTTTGGGATTACACTAGACTTCATAATGAAAAAATGCTGCACAGGTAACACAGGTATTGACTGGGTACATGGGACCCAACTATAAGATCTTGATTTTGCTGATGACATAACTCTTATCAGTAATAATGTGAATTCCACATGAAACTCTGCATGAAACTCTGAAGAGGACATTGTTAAGAGAGGCCAAATTAACAGGCATAAAATCTCTTGATGAGGCTGAAAGACTCGCCGAAGACAGGAAAAATTGGCGAACTACTTTGCGAGCTCTATGTGACGTTTAATGGCACAGAAGGATAAGAAATAAGAATTTAGAATAGTTCCATTTAATTTTATACTGCATGTTGGTGGATTCTGTTTATTAGATACAACCATTGTCTCTGTCTTTTTGATGTTCAAAGTAAGTCCTTTCTGTTCACTTTCTTTGGCGACTTTATCCAAGAGATTTTGCAGGTCTTGTTGGTTCTCAGCTATCAGTACTGTGTCGTCAGCATACTGAAGGTTGTTAATATTGTATCCTCCAGTTTTTATGTCTGGTTCTGTGATGATCATTCTTAGAATATTCTCACTGTACAGAGAAAAAAGGTCTGGAGATAGTACACATCCTTGTCGCACCACTTGTTTTATAGGTTGACATTTTTCAGTTCTATTTTCAACTCGAAATGCTGCTTCTTGCTGCCAGCATAGATTTTTTAAAAACGTAACACATCATTTAAAAATGGCAATAGCAACATGACACTCAGTCTTGGTCAATTTATCCAAATAGTATTTATGAACTGGGTCATGTCTTGCTCGACCTTATCTTTGCACTAATGTATCAACAATTTATAGGTATTCTTCAAAGCTCTAATAAAATGCCTAGAAAGCCATCTGACTTCATTCAAAGTATGGATGAAAAGGCTTCACACTTTGCAGCCCAACAGAGCTCTTCAGACTTGTGTTTTCTTACCAATGACCTACTGAAAATTGCATAAACTGTTCTGACAAATGTTTCATCTTTTTTTATAACATTTTTCCAAATATCACTCATGCTACACAGTGATGTTCTAGTAAATGTTATATATCTGCGAATAACTGTTGCCACACCATTCCACTTTCCTAACGTAACTGAAGCATCATCAGTGTATATATATATATATACACACACACACACACACAGCACACATATATAAAGTAAAAAAGTAAAAGTAAAGGTAACCCTGTCATGCCTTACAGGCACATAGGGATATATATATATATATATATATAGTTAGTTTTCTGCATAAAACTGCTTAATTGCTTCAACTATGCTTGAACTGTCACATGATGTTAGTATATTAATTCCTTCAAACATCATATGATATGATAATTTATCAAGTTTTCTATCATCATCATCATCATCATGTGCTGTGCTGACTGGCGTTGGCTATTATGCTTCTCCAGAGTATCCGATCCTTCATGCAGGCCATCAGCTCAGTTGGTGATCTCCTCTCACACCATCCTGTCAGACTGTCCAGTATCATTTCTCTTGGTCTTCCTCTTGATTTTCTTCCTCTATTTTTCCTGTTGTTATAATATTTTCAATGCCCCTCTTCTCATTGCATGTCCTATGAAAGTACATTGTCTCTCTCTTATCTTTTTGACAATGTTTTTTGTCTCTCCAGCTTTTTTTTTGAAGTTTTCTATGCTTCACATAAATAATGAGCATTTACTGAAAGAAATACCAGTACTTTCATCAATAATGAGTGTAATAAACATTAAATTTTCCCAATAGTTCATTATTTCCTCTTATAACTGAACTTATGCATTATAAAATTTTAATGCATAGTTCTTAATTCTCCAATGATCTGGAATAGAAATATATTTGGAAACATGTTAAAAAATAGATGTATTTACTTGAACTGGGCTCACCAGGCGGTAGTTGTACAGGAATTTTTGGTCCAAAAACAAATATGATAACTGGGTCAGACTCAGAGAATCATTTCCAATAGGCGTTTCAAAATATTAAATAAACTTTGGCAGTGACAGTCTGTTCCTCTGGAATAAATTCTTTATGAATAACTCCTTTTCGTAGAAGCACACCAACACTGTCTTCACTTTTGACTTTTGAAGGTGAATTTTTTTGCCTTTTGGTGATGATGATGACTTCCACTGAGCAATTTGGCATTTAGTTGTGGGATCATAGTGTTTCATCCTCTGCAACAATCAAATTTAAGAAATGTTTATTTCTGTGACATGTTTTGATGTTGTCTTTTGCGTACTCAACAAGCTGATGTTTTTGGTCATCAGGCAACAAATGTGGTAGAAACGGTAAGCAACTTTTTTCTTGCCCAAATCTTCCACTAAAATTTTACGAATGGTCTCTCAGTTAAGACCAAATTCATCTGCCATCATCCTCACAGTCAAACAACCATCTTCTTGTATTCATTCTCTGATTTTTGCAATGAGTTCCTCACTATGAATAGAAATTGGGCATCCGTGTCTGGTTGCATTTGTAATCGTTTCCACACCACTTTTGAATCAAGAATACCACCTGATCATCTGTGCACGAGATAAGCAATTATCCCCATAAACTTGTTGCATTAATTCAACTGTCTCATAGAACTTTTTCCAAGTTTTAAACAGAATTTAACGTTAGCATTTTGCTCCATGCTGATTACGTAACAATACAACTCTGACTAGGTCAACACAATGGCAGCTTGTTTGTCGTCTACTTATTGGGTGGCCATGAAAGGTAGGCAGATTATAGATGAACATTGTCTCTTTGGATTCCATGCTTTGCTTCATAGATGGCATTTGTGTCTTGGCAATAATAAAATCAGTCTCATTACATAATTGTCAGACCATGTATAAAACACACAGCTTAACTAGAATGGATGGCATGTCAGTTTACATAAATTCTCTCAGCTAGTTTTACTTAAATCTGTACCATGCCGATTGTTCTTGATTTTTTAAAAATTACACTTTGACATATCGATAGAGTATAATCCTGCAGTCAGTCAATTGCATGTCCCTTGTGGAACTTTGCCTCCCTAACAGCTCTCCTGTATGCCTCTCAGTTGTAAACAAGATGTCCTGTTGCTGATGTATCCACTTGCAGATTATCAAAGATGTATTGAAGCCATCTTCGCCTTGGTCTTGCTCTCTTTCCTTTTCCCATTATGTACCCTTCCAAAACAGACTTCTCTAAATTCTCATGACATTTAATGTGTCCAAAATATTTAAGTTTTCTCTGTTTAATTCTCTTTACTAGTCAACCTTCTTCAATATTAAGTTCTTGTAGTATGGATATATTTGTTATTTATCCTAGCAGAGACTTACAAATATAATCCCAAACTTCCACAGGATGTAAGAATATAATGGAATACTGCTGCTCCAAACAATATAAATAAGTGTACTACAGAGTAAGCACCTTGAGAAGTCAGTGTGCAACACAATGTGCACTTAAACTCTAGATTCCACTTCCAATGGTCTGCCAAACTCTCTACTGCAAACTTTACAGTCCATTAGAACTCACTTCATACTCTCATTCATACTTGATTCCCTCTCCCCTGAAATACCCTTCTGGAAGAAAGAAGCCCTTGAACAAAGAATTCTGAACATCTTAGTTGTCTAAGTCTAGGTTATCCTGGCAACGATAACTTAGAGAGCTATATCACCTGAAACTATGAAAAAGTTTTCTGATTTACTAAATAATAGCAGGTTAAATTAGTCTAATGGCAGGAGAGACCTAATATCCCACTCCCACACTTTGTTATGGAATGTCTCCATAAAGCCTGGGTATGGATTAGAACAGCTCTGTTGTCCTCACTTTAAAAGGTGGTATTCTCATTGAAACATCTAGCCATCCAAACTTATATTTTGGAAAGTATAGGACACACAGGATGCAGACTCTTTGCTGATGTCAGTTTGAACATTACAAACAAAAAAAGAAACTTGAATTTCACAAACCTTTAGTAAATCTACCACTATGATACAGACACTATAGCTGCATGACATCCACTTTTTGAACCCTTTTGTTTTTCATGTGACATAAAACTTGTCAGGCATTATTACTAAGACTACTAAACTGCACAGGATAGTTATCTTACATCTCCTTACATCCTTCCCATGTTGTTAAACATCACATAGGGCCCGCACAGTTGTTTGCCAAGTTTTTCTGTTTCCTGTGAGTTTTTCAACTTCATCAAGGGATGTTATGCCCATTGAACTGTGGCCTCTCTTAACAATGTCCTCTTTAGAGTTTCAAGTGGTCAACCTCTTTTTCTTCTGCTTGTTGTGCTCCACTTGATAGGTTGTTTTGATACTCTCTGATTGTTTCTTCTCATCACATGGTCTACATATGTCCATCTTCTTTTTCTGATCACCCATGAGACAGGTTGTTGTTTGCTCATCTGTCTAATCTCTGTGTTATTCTCAAATTTGTTCCTCTTTATACTAAGTCTTTATATCTGGTCTTTATATCCACCTTATATCTGGTCAAGACAGCTTCTCTCACAGGATAATTGGCAACATAAAAATATATTCATGCCTAAATTTTGAGTGGCTCAATGAATATACCCACAGAAATTCAAACATGCTGAATGCAGAGGGAATTATTCAAATCAACATAGAATTCAGCAAAATGAAAAATCATTTTCCTCTTTTTTTCTCTAGATGTGCAGGTGTTTCTGAAAATGAAAGACCATCCCAGCTGGCAATACTAGCTACATCTACAGTACCAGATGGACATGTACTGAACCAGGCAGACACTACTAAGGCCTTAATGGAGGCTGAAAGGACAGACAATTTCAACACTGTCTGAAATGAAAGAGTCAAAATGTGAGGATAGTAGATTTGTCACTGTACAATGAAAGATATGAGACAGAGCACCTATGGACTTGTTTTGAGTGAAATAATGATGATCGTGTACAATTTTATTACACGTAAAAGCAATCTGAGAATTAACCATTATTTATATATAAAAACTGCACATTAAGTATATAATCCTCACCTGGCTTTTAATTTTCATTAAGATTCTTTCTAAGCATAAAAAGACTTTCATATTTACTTTTCAAAGGTTCTCAAAGATAAGTATCAACAAATTCTTATATATTATTTTATTACTATATAGTGAAACATCAACTTTACTTTCCAAAAGTTTTCAAAGTATCAACAAAATCTTATATATTATTTTATTATCACACAGTGAAATATGATCAGACCTGTGCTGCCAAAACTTCTGTGGTAAATCAGTTTTCAGACGTTCTCTATAAAACTTTTTTTTTCAAATACTAATATAACACTAATAATTATAACATTCTGCAGAAATAAAAAAACAGAACTGCAGGAACAAAAAGACAGATCAGAAAGTACCTTTTCAGTCATTGTGCATCTTTTCTCTGGTTGTGGTATCTTTTTTTCCCCCCTTGTTAAAAATCTTTAGGATCAATGCCTGCTATTTTTTATGTGTAGCACTAAACTTATTTTATTTCACTTTATAAATGTTTGGCATCATGCTCTTGTTTTCTTATTTATTTGTCACATAAGTGCAGTATTAGACTATGCTTTCTGCTTTATATGATACTAGCTGATTACCTGGCGTTGTCTGGGTATTTATTTATCCCGATCAACAGAGTTCTATTCATTTCCACAACCTTCTAGAAGGTTTATCAGAGGTCTATTCAGTTTCATAATCTTCTAGAAGGTTCTACAATGTTCTATTCATTTTCACAACCTTCTAGAAGGTTCTACAGAGTCTAGCTCTACATAGTTCTTTTCGTTCTATTTGACTAAACGTGGGCTTAATTGTCAACAGCATAACTGTCAACAATCAGCTTAGTGACCTTGAATAGTATGTATTGACACTAATCTCAGTAAATTTGGACATTTTATTTTTCACCACTTCTCACCTCCATGCCGATGGGGACTTAATTTGGACTTAATTGGCATCAGAAGTGTCACTATTCATCTCAACGACCCTGAAAACTATGGATTCAACACTAATATCAGTCGTTTTTGATTATTTGTACATGTCATCCCCATCCCACTTCACCCCTAGCCCCCCCCCCCCAGGGGTACTAGGGGTGTTTTACCCCCCCATAGTATTTTTTTCCAGATTGTAAGTCATATGTAGGCCGAGAGGCCTACAGGAGTGCTGTCTGGGAGGCAAAATTCTGCAAGGGACATGCAAATGAATGAATGAATGAATGAATGAAGTCATATGTGTACCAAGTTTTGTTGAAATTGCTCCAGGCGTTCCAGAGCTATGCTGGAACATAGATACATACATACATACACATCCATTTTTATATAGTCAAATCCACTTAATATCACATCGCTTTATGTCAACACCAGGATAATGTCACATAAATTTGTATCCCCAGCCAACTCCCATAAGTAAATCATGGGCTTTACTCCCGTCAATATCATCCCACCTATTGCCACATACTGGTTAATGTCCCGGCATTTTTGCACCTGGAGGAGCTAAAGACCCCACTTGGTATCACAGACTGGGCAAGTACAAGCTACAAACATCTCACAAAGCGTTATCAGCTTTGCGATTCATCAAAGAAGGGGCCAGCCGTGTGAACACAGAGTAATTGCCACATCAATATTTTGAACATGTAGGCATCGAAACTCATGTGGTGTAAATGAAAGGCTTACCACAGCCACCCTTTTGTGATTAAAATATGGCTTTTTTGGGTCACTGGCTTCTTTATCAAGACGTGGGCAGTGTTAAGTTGGCAATGTGAAGTGATAGTTAGTCACACTCGAATAGTGTACTGTGAATCGTATAGCCGGGAACTTCTCTCTGGTTCTTGTTGTGATAGATAATGGCTACTAAACGCAAACATATTGATCTGGATTTGAATAGTAATAGGGATACTCTGAAGCAAGTTGATGAAAAAGTTACAAGAAAGGACACAGCGGATAAATTTGAAACTGTAATGAAACTTGTCAAAAACTGAGACAAAATTGAACAAGACTTTCACTTGTCTTTAGTTAGGTCAAACTGTAAGTGAAGGCATACGAACATGGATATTGAGTGTGCTCTGTTGAAATGGTTTAAAGAGACATGTTCTGCACAGTTGCCTGTGAGCGGTCCTATGTTGGCAAAAATCGCAGAATGTTCTGCAAAAGAATTGGTTATGCCTGACTGGAAGTGTTCATATAGCTTTCTTGAGCGCTTTAAGAAATGCCACAACATAACATTTAAGGTCACTCCAGGTGAAGTAGGCCAAGTTAACACTGATGTCGTTAATAATTGGATTTCTTGTTTTCCAAAATTTTTGGATGCATACAGCCCAGATGACACTTTTAACATGGAAGAAACAGTCGTGTTTTACAAACTGCTACCAAACAGGACTTTGTGCTTTTGTGATGAGAAGTGCCATGGTGGCAAACATTCTAAAGATCACTTAACAGCTGTCGTTTGCTGTAACATGTCTGGCACTGAGAAGACTCCGCTCCTTGTTATCGGAAAGTCATGAAATCCGTGGTGCTTCAAAAATGTAAAGATCCTGCCCATCACTTACAAGGCCAACAGGGTGCTTGGATGATAAATGAACTGTTTGAGGACTGGGTCATTTCTTTCGACAACAAAATGAACCGAATGAACAGAAAAGGTTTCTTCATTGACAACTGTTTGGCACACACCGATGTCATCAATCTGATGGCTACAAAGCTTGTTTTCCTACCACCTAACACAACCAGCATGCTGAAGCCTTGCGACCAAGGTATCATTTATGCCTTAAAGCAACAGTACATAAAGCGAATAGTGTGTCATGTGCTGTATGCTGTGAAACAAAAGCGTGTTGCCGAGATCAACATCAAGATAGTGATTAATTTTATGCATGTGGCATGGAACAGCGTCAGTCAGTCAATGATTGTGAACTGCTTTTGTAAATTGCAGTTTACTTTCTTGCCTGAGCCAGTGATCAATATGAATGAAAGCGATATTTGTGACGTTCCCCTGGACTTGATCACAGATTAAGAGTGGGCAGCAATTTCTGATGGAAGTGTCATGTTTGATCAGTTCATTTCAGCTGGTGACAGCTTGCTTTCAATGGAAATGTATTCAGCTGAAGAGATTGTCACTAGCTGCATAAAAGCAAGGTAGACAGCAACGCCAAAGATAGTGCTGATGACATCAGTGAGTCCATGGACCAGACACCCACCAAAACTGTTTCTTACATATAGTCTGTAAGTGCATTCAAGACTGTGCGCTCATTCATATACAGTATGCCTGATGTGACACAGGACATTTTTAGTGCTCTATTGTGTTTAAATGACTTTTTTTATTAATAGACCAGTTATCACCACACAATACAAAATCACACATTTTTTTAGTACTACTGCTGACAAGTCAGATGCTATTTAATTACAGTGTTTTCTATATTGTAAGACTAAGACTTACTGTATTTTGTGATTAATATATTTTGTGATTAGTACATATTGTGTCTGATGATGATAGCTTTGGCTGTTTGTTATGTGTTTAGTGTAGCAAATGTGGAATGGACAGACACACACACACTGGCCCAGTTAAATCTTTTTAATGGACTCCTGTTTATGTCAAATCCACTTATTGTCATCACATTTTTACGGTCCTGATGATGTGACATTGAATATGTTTGAATGTATAAAGATATAAGTGTAGTAGTATCATGATATGCTTTCTGCTATACTTGCCATGTAAATGTAGTATGCTCTCTGGTTTACTTGAATGAGTCAAAAGTTCATCATATTTATGCAGTATTTCATTGACGCACAAAATCATGCAACATAATATATATGTACTTAGCTGTGTTCCCAATGGTATGCAATGTTAATAAGAATGTAACTTCACTCTTCAAAATACAGCCCATAACTTTCGATGGAGATCTTTCAACACTCAGCCAGTGTGAGGAGTTCTTTGTAGTACCACCTGGAAGGCTTTGAGACCAAGAAATCTTTCACACCAGCTTCAACTTCTGAATTCCTGCCCTTGAAAGTGTGCCATCACATGGTTCAAAGGCTCAAAATCACACTCTGGTGTCACTGCATTCAGGACAGCCCAATACATGCTCTGCTGCATGCTGCAGCATCCATCTATCAAGTGTTGGTTCTTTTATGATGTGTTTTCTGCCATACAGTTCAGATTTCCTACCAGCATCCTTAACTTGTCCTAGCTCCAGCAATCTCTTCGTAACTGCACTGTTCTTCCATTCCCACTCTTCATTTTCCCGTGGTCTTTCCACTATGACTTTAACAATGTCACCCTTGTCCATTCTCAGCCCGCCATTTATTCTGGCCTATCAAACAAGTCCATCTGTCATTTATTACCATGTACTCCCATATGGTCAATAAGGTCATGTTAGACTCATCACAGTTGACTGGCTTAACAGATTTAGCAATTTCATGAACCATGAAGCAATTTTTTTCTCAATCTTACAAAGCATACTCTGTGAATCCATCACAATTACGCCATGAACTACAGCATGGCAACTAGCCATTTCATTGCCACCAATACAATCTCAATTTCCATTTGCATGCTTGATGTGGTGACTTCAAAGGCCCCCTAAATCCTTTGCTGCTATTCTTCCATTGCAACAGACAACAAAACCCCAACCTGTTATGCTGTTCTGAGACACTGAGCCATCTGTATATATTACCATGTCTGAAGACCCACGGTGATGCTGGATGAGATCTTGAACCCAAAGTTCAACTGCCCCTTGTGCCCAGTCTCTACATTCATGACTCTTCTGTATAATAATTTTTGTTAGCTGAGGTCAGTCCTGCACCCATAACCAATCATCACCTTTAGGCACCTCACCTAGATCACATACTGACATTACTGTATCCTGAGCCTCAGCCATCCAGGATATGCCTTGTCTGATGTGTCTATCTTTTATCAACCCCAGCTCTTTATAGAGAAGATGATCCTTCATGTCAGCAACCCTGATGTATGCTTTTACCTGAGCATACTTGTGTTTTGACCTCATGCTCAGCATATCAAGCAGAAACCGCATGGCCACTAAAGGAGTATCCCTGGTGCAACCCAAGGCCACTCTCATTGCATCATTCTGTTCTCACATGGAACAGACGGTAGTCAGATGGTACATGGTTGAGACTGTATAATGGATAGGGCAAAACCTCAGTTCCCTCCAATTCCATGAGTTATCCATGGACCACATTGGAAGTGTGTGCTGGTGTGTTGTCGTACTTTTCCAGTACCCTCTTCTTGTTGATGAGTGTTGGGTATCAAGTGCATAGAACATCATGCAGCCACTTCAGTTGCTCAACATACAGATTCCCATCCATGGAGTGACCAAATGGAACCAATTCCCAGTGCAGGAGGGCTTTGAAGTTTCATCATATGCAAAACATAACCTTTTTGAAGTACTTCGTCAGACAATTGCTTCTGCCACCTAGCCTTGCTGAAGCCATTGGGTATCTGTGTTGGGGCACTGCAGAAAAATCCACTTTTCATCCCCAGTGACAATATGGTGGAGAAACCTTTTGTCATCTGAGTTAGTTGACGACAGATGTCAACACATCTCTGCACTTGCTGGGGAAGGAGATTGTAGTTGACACAACCAGGCTGCCCGCTGTTGAAGTGGAACTTGTGCAAATGCCAAACTATGGCACTGTAAGAAGGGCCCAGCTGGAGTAACAAGTTTGATGTACTGGCATACTGGGACTTCTTCAACAGCTTGGTGCATGGCTTCATCATTGGCGGTTGAGGGACATCCTAACCTGGGGTTGTCTTTGATGTTGGTGTCCCCAGACCTGAACCTTTGGAACCACTTCCTTGTAGTGCTCTCATCACTGTTCTTTCCCCTTCCACAATGCAAATTTCACAGCCAGTTGCAGAGGCACTCAGCCCTTTCTTTCAATGATGCTTCAAGAGGATTCAAATGACAACCTGTCTGCGATACTTCCTTCTGCTCACTCACCTCGTGATTCATTGGCTAAAAATGGGTATTTATGTTTTCAGAATGAAACATCATATAATGTTAGCATGGCATTACAAATTTTGGTCTTACACACTGTGTAAGACCAAAATTAGGGTATCGAAAAATGTTACAAATTTTTAACTCATCATAATACTTGTCATGTAAGTGTAGTACTATGTTAATGCTCTCTGCTTTACTTGTCATGTAAATTGATTTAATATTTAATATGTCTTTTTTTCCATCTTGTAAGAAGGTTTTGAAGGGCAGAGATGTTAGCTGTAGGTTAAGCCAGATGGTTAAGAAAGTTCTCTTTCATCATCTGCCACTGCTTTGATCTACACCTACAAATGGAAACCAGATGTAAAGGAATCCTGGTCCATAGCCAGCTGAAATGGAATTCTGCATTTACTGGTAACATAAAATGTAATTGTTTCACTGTGTCATCTGCCCTGTAGTAGTTTGGGAAATGAAAATTATTACCCTTCCTAAAACTAATCCTCAATTTCCATGAGGGATTCACATGTAAGTCTTGAAATGTAATACATGCCACTGTGTGTAAAAAAGTGTAGGATAACTTATATTGGTGAAACTCAGAAACATTTGTGTATCACCCAGCCTGCTCCTAAACCAGTCCCTAATCATTTAATGGCCCCAACCACATAGGTTAATCTGATTTTCTGGTAATAATCATTAAACAATGTCACTCTATTGACAGAAGCCTCCTAGTGCTTGATAACCCCTACATTCAGGAATACGAGATGCTAGAACCACATGGCTTAACTTGAAATTAAGCTACACATCTCGAGACTCCATTTAAACATTTTCTGCACTCTACCACACACACTCCTCGACACAGCTTCTTACAAGTCACAGCTAATTACTCCATTTATTCTATTTTTTTTTCCATTCCTATTTGTTGTATAGCATTCATGAAAATTTATATTTCATCTTCTTCCCTATTTCTTTGTCCTGTGTGTTTCTGCATGATTATGGTGCAAACCAAAATGTCACAACTGTGTGGTCGTTAATAAATCTGGTCCTGCTTCTTTTTTCTTAAATAGTTTTAACATTTTGTGACAGTGGCTTTGTGTATAGTATATACTTAGGTTTATGTACTTCAAGGCAGGTCAAGGGAGACTCTACGTAGAACCATCACTAGAGAGAGTACAACTTTGGGATTCAAGTTCATCCAAGACCTACAGTGGGTGGCGGCGAGTCATCAGACATGGAAAGATATGATTTCCGCCCTATGAGCCAATGTTGGCCCTAAAGGAATGTCAGTCAATCAATCAATGTACTTCTTACATCCTTCCCATGCCATTAAACATCACATAGGGCTTGCATGGTAGTTGGTGAGCTTTTCAACCTCATCAAGGGATGTTCTGCCCACTAAACTGGCCTTTCTTAACAATGTCCTTTTTAAGAGTTTCATGTGGTCGACCTCTTTTTCTATGACCTGTTGTCTTCCACTTGATAGCTTGTTTTGGGATTCTCTGATTGTTTCTTATCATCAAGTGACCAATATATGACCATCTCCTTTTTCTTATCACCCAAGAGACAGGTTGTTGTTTGCTCATCTGTCTGATCTCTGCATTGTTCTTGAACTCGTTCCACTTTATTCCAAGTATTTTCCTTAGCCATTTGTTTTCAAAAGAGTCTATCTGTTTAATTCTTTAGTTGTTTTCCAGCTTTCACATGCATAAATGACAGTGAATATTACATTTGAATTGAATCATTTTAACTTGGTTTTTGTGCTTATAACTTTTGAATGCCATATGTTCTCAAGATTCTTGAAGGTCAATGCTGCTTTTGTAATTCTAACTTCCTTTCTGGTGTCACCATTCTGGTCTATGTAGTAGCAGAGGTATGCAAATTGGTGTACTTTTTCAACAGTTGTTCCTTCTATGTATATTTTTCCTTCTTGATTAACGAGAAGTTTCATTATTTTTGTTTTTTCTTGTTAATTTCAAGTCCTATTTTACTAGTCAGTGAGGACATGGTATCTGTTTTATTCTTCCACTGATTTCATAGTCACTGATAAGTTATGTCATCTGCAAAATCAAGATCTTCTATTTTGGTCTCATGTACCTAATCAATGCTCATTTTACCTACGCAACATTTTTTCATTATGAAGTCTATTGCAATTCCAAAAAATAAGGGGGATAAACATCCTTGTTTCACGCTTGTTTCAATCTGTAACCATTCACTCATTCCTTCTTCTATGTTGACTGCACAAACATATTCTTTGTAGAGATTCTTAATGATGAGTCTTAAATGGTATTCCATATATTCTTAAAATTCTCCACAATGAATCTATGTGTATGCTATCAAATGCATTTTTAGAGTTTATGAAGTATAGGATTAATGATTTTTGCTTTTCAATATGTTCTTAAAGTATTATTCTTAAAGATCTGGTTGTGACAGTTTCATCCTTTTTGAAATCCTGCTTGTTCTTCTCTCACTGCACTATCCACTATATCTTTAAGTCTATTCAGAATAACTTTGAAAAATACTTTTGACACAACTGATAGTAAGGTTACTCCTCTCCAGTTATTGAAGTCACTAACATTGCCTTTTGTGGGTATTTTAACAATGATTCCTTTATTCCATTTTGAAGGGATCTTTTCTTCTTTCCAAACTTTATTAAACATTCTCTGTATTTGGCTCATACTGTCACTGTTAATAGCTTTTAACATTTCAGCTATTATTTCATCTTCACCTGCAGCTTTATTGTTAGCCATTAGATCTACTGCTGTTTCAGTTTCATTTAATGTAATTTCATCTAGGTTGACATTTAGCTGTGAGACTGGTAAATTGGTTTCAAGATTTATTAATTTATTTTGGTGTAGTCAATTAAGTAGTTCTTAGAAGTGTTTGGCCCCTCTTTGCTTTAGGTCTTTACTTGATATTAAGCCAGTTTTGCTAAAGATAGGTCTTTCTTTGGATGCAATAGTACCTGTTAGCCTCTTTTGTATGTTATATAGAGTTTTGCTGTCTCCTGTTTTTGCTGTCTTCTCTGCTTCTATTGCCATATTGCCCATGTATTTTATTTTATCCCTTCTAGATGAACTTTTTACATTATTGTCTAGTTCTTTGATTGTTGCATTTGCCAAATTTTCCAAGATATGTCTTTACATTTAACATGGCTAATTTGGCTCCTCATCTTTCATGTATATATTTCCATGTGTTTTTCTATATCCATGCTTTTCTATTTGTTTTTTAGCAGTAAAACTCTTGCTTTTCCTACTGCAATTATGGCTGTTCTGTAAGAATTCCATAATTCATCTATATCTTTCTCCTCAATTACACTGAGTGCTGCAAACTGTTTGTTAAGTTCCAGATTGGAATTACTGTTAGTATTTTAATCCTGTAGGCAATGACTATATGTTTCTTACATCATTCCTGTGCCGTTAAACGTTACATGGGGCCCGCATAGTTGTTTGTCAATTTTCCTGTTTTCTGCGAGTTTTTCAACTTCATCAAGGAATGTTATGCCCACTAAACTGGCTTCTCTTGACATTGTCCTCTTTAGAGTTTCAAATGGTCGACCTCTTTTTCTTCAGCCTGTTGTGTTCCACTTGATATCTTGTTTTAGTATTCTCTGATTGTTTCTTCTCATCACATGGCCTACATATGTCCATCTTCTTTTTTTGATCACCCATGAGACAAATTGTTGTTTGCTCATCTGTCTTATCTCTGCAATGTTCTTGAATTCGTTCCACTTCAGGCCAAGTATTTTCCTTAGGCATTTGTTTTCAAAAGAATCTAATTTCTTGTCTATTTCCTCAGTTGATTTCCAGCTTTCATATGCATAAATGAGGGTGGATATCACATTTGAATTGAATAATCTTAACTTGGTTTTTGTGCTTATAACTTTTGAATTCCATATGTTTTCAAGATTTCTGAAGGACAATGCTGCTTTTACAATTCTAACTTCCCTCCTGGTGTCACCATCCTGGTCTATGTAGCTGCCAAGGTGTGCAAACTGGTTCACTGCATCAACTGCTGTTCCTTCTACACATATTTTTCCTTCTTGGTTAATGAGAAATTTCATTATTTTTTTTTTGTCTTTGTTAATTTTAAGACCTATTTTGCTAGCCAAGGAAGACAGGGAATCTGTTTTTTCCAGAATCAATTTCACACTGTCACTGATAAGAGTCATCTGCAAAATCAAGATCTTCTATTTGGGTCCCATGTACCCAATCAATGCCTGTTTTACCTGTACAGCATCTTTTCATTATAAAGTCTATGGCAATTCCAAAAAAGCAAGGGAGATAATGTACATCCTTGTTTCACACCTGTTTCAATCTGAAACCATTCACTCATTCCTTCTTCTGTCTTGGCTGCACAAATGTATCCGCTGTAGAGATCTCTAATGATGTTGACAATTTTAGATGGTATTCCATATAAACTTAAAATTTTTTTCAGGATTAATGGTTTCTGCTTTTCAACATGTTCTTCAAGTATTATTCTTAGAGTAAAGATCTGGTTTAGACAGCCTTTCTCTTTTCAAAATCTTGCCTGTTCTTCTCTCATTGCAGTATCCACTACATCCTTAATTCTATTCAGAATCACTTTACAAAACACCTTTGACACAACTGATAGTTAAGGTTACACCCCCTCCAGTTATTGCAGTCACAGAGTTAATTTTAAAAAGATTCCTTTTTTCCACTTAGAAGGGACCTTTTCTTCTTTCTAAATTTTATTAAACATTCTCTGTAATTGGCTCATGTTGTCACTGTTAATAGCTTTTAACATTTTGACTGTTATTTCATCTTCACCTGCAGCTTTATTGTTAGCCATTAGATTCACTGCTGTTTCAACTTCATTCAGTGTAACTTCATCTAAGTTGACATTTAGTTGTGGGATTGGTAAATCAGTTTCAAGATTTATTAATTCATTTGGGTGTGGTCGATCAAGTATTTCTTGGAAGTGTTCAGCCTATCTTTGCTTTTGGTCTTTATTTGATGTTAATAGGTTGCCTGTTTTGCTAAAGACTGGTCTTTCTCTGGAGATAATAGCATATGTTAGCTTCTTCTGTGTGTTATATAGAGTTTTGCTGTCTTGGTTTTGCTGCATTCTCTACTTCTTTTGCCATATTGTCCATATATTCTCTTTTGTCTCTTCTAGTTGAATTTTACTTTATTGTCTAGCTCTTTGTATGTTGCTTTTGCCAAAACTTTTCCAAGATCTATCTTTACACTCAACAAGGCTAATTTGGCTGCTCATCTTTCATGTATGTATTTCCATGTGTTATCTGATATCAATGCTTTTCTACTTGTTGATTGCAGTCCAGCACTTGCTTTTGTTGCCATGATTATGGCTGTGCTGTGTGAATTCCTGTATGAAATCAGCCTCCCAAAAAGTAAAGGAGACAATATACATCCTTGTTTCACACCTGTTTCAATCTGGAACCATTCACTCATCCCTTCTTCTGTCTTGACTGCACAACCATATCCATTGTATAAGTCCTTAATGATGTTGACAATTTTAGATGGTATTCCATATAGACATAAAATTCTCCATAATGAATCTCTGTGTATGCTATCAAATGCCTTCTTAAAATCTATGAAATTCAGTATTAATGGTTTCTGCTTTTCAATATGTTCTTCAAGTATTATTCTGAGAGTAAAGATCTGGTTGAGACAGCTTCTCCCTTTTTGAAATCCTGCTTGTTCTTCTCTCATTGCAGTATCCACTATATCTTTGAGTCTATTCAAAATGACCTTGCAAAATACTTTTGACACAATTGATATGCAAGTATCTCTCTCTCTCTGAACCTTAAGTGCCCAGGGCACATGGGGCTTCCGCAAGGGTTTTCCACAAATGCCTGTCTTTCGCCTTTTTTTCTGCTCTTGCCCAGGTGAGCCCTCTATTGCTCAACATCCTTTCTGTTGTTCTTCTCCATGTCTCTTTTGGTCTACCCTTACTTCTGCTCCCCTGTGGTGTCCATCTTAGTGCTATTTTTGGTAGTGAGTTGTCAGTCATTCGGAGCACATGTCCCAACCATCGCCAGCGTCTTTCCTCAATAATTGTTGTCAGTGGTTTCATCTGCATTTCTGCCAATAAGATGTTATTTCTTATGGTGTTTGGCCAAAATATTTTTTTAATTCTACGTAAACATTTAGTCTGGAAAGAATTCAACTTGTTTTCTATGGTTTTGGTGATTTTCCAGCATTCACTTCCATAGAGTAGTACACTTAGAACATTACTCTTAAATATCCTGATTTTCATATTTATGCTTAGTTTATTTGATTTCCATATATTCTGTAGCATTGCAAAAGCCTGGTTTGCTTTAGTAAGTCTGCTGTTGATGTCCTCTGTGCTGTCTCCATTTTCTACTACTCTGCTGCCAAGGTATACAAATTCGTTGACCTCCTCCACTAACTTGTTATCTACTCTGAGTACATTTCTGTTGTTCACATTTTGCTTCATTAACTTTGTCTTTCCTACGTTGATCTTTAGTCCTATGTTGTTTGCATTCTGGGTTAACTTGTTTATTTTATCTTGCATATCTTTGTGACTGCTTGATAATAGACAAATGTCGTCCGCAAAGTCAAGGTCCTCCAGCACTGTGTTAAGGGTCCATTGTAATCCTCTGCGTTTGTCTGATGTTGCCTCCTTCATTAACCAGTCTACTGCCAAGATAAATAATGTTGGTGATAGTACACATCCCTGTTTCACTCCTGTTTGTACCCTAAAGCTGCTGGAGGTATGTTCTCCACAGATAACTTTGCACTGAAAACCCTCGTATAGGGCTTTGATTACATTAACTATTTTATGGGGGAGGCCATGCCATCTTAGGATTTTCCACAGTGCATCTCTGTTGACACTGTCAAAGGCTTTCTCAAAATCTATGAATAATGCATATGTTGTGCTATGCCATTCATTTGCCTGTTCTAATATTTGTCTAAGTACAAATATATGGTCTATGCATGATCTTCCTTTCCTAAATCCTGCCTGCTCTTTCCGAAGTTTTTCCTCAAGTGTTGGTACAATTCTGTTGATGATTATTCTGCAAAATACTTTACTAGTGAGTGGCAGTAGGGTAATGCCTCTCCAGTTCCCGCAATCTCTGAGGTCACCCTTCTTTGGTAGTTTTACTATAAGACCAGTTTTCCACTCCTCTGGGGCTTTTTCTAAATCCCAAATTTGTTGTAATATCCGGCAAAGTTGTTTTGGTGTTTCTGTTTCTTCTGCTTTCAACATCTCAGCAGTCACTTCATCTTCACCTGGTGCCCTGTCTGATTTTAGCATCTTTATCGCCTCTTTTACTTCATTTATTGTTATTGGTCCTGTATTGATGTTTAGTTCCGCTTTTGCTTCAGGTATATCTATTGCTTGTGCTGCTTGTGTTCTGTTTAGTAGGGTGTTAAAGTGTTCCCTCCATCTTTCAATTTTTTCTCTTTCTCCACTGACCAGTTGTCCATTTTGTGTTCTTACTGCACTTTCACATCTTGTATTGAAGTTACCTGTCATCTGCTTTGTGATTTTATATGCTGCTTTCTCTGCTGTCTCTGCTAAGTTGTCATAATACTGACGTTTATCTTGACGGCATGATTCCTTCACTTCTTTGTCTTTTTGTGCATAATTACTTAAAACTCGTTCTTTAAGCCGTTGTGATTTGGTGTTCAGTAATTTTTTCTTGATTTCTTTTCTTTGCTCTATCTTTTCCCATGTGGTCTCACTTATCCATTCCTCTTTTCTCCTTTTCCGATATCCCAGCACCTCTTTTGCTGTTTCCTGTAGTGTTTTATTGAACTCTAATATGGACATTTCTGCTTCGTCTTGTAGGACACTGAAGCGGTTCTTAAGTATTATTGAGAATTCATTTCTTGTTTGCTGGTCTATCAGTTTTCTTGTATCAAAATGTATCTTTCTGTGTTCTCCGATTCTGGCTTTCCTTAATTTTAGTTTTATTTTTGCTACCAGAAGGTTGTGATCACTTCCTATATCTGCTCCTTTCCTTGCTCGCACATCTTGTAGTGACCGTTTCCACTTGTTGTTTATTAGTATGTGATCGATTTGATTTTCTGTGGTTTTATCTGGTGACCTCCAAGTCACCTTATGGATGTTTTTGTGTTGGAAAATTGTCCCTCCGATGGTCATCATGTTTTCTTCACAGAAACTGCACAGTCTTTCTCCATTTTCATTTATTTCTCCGATTCCTTCTTTTCCCATGATTCTTCTTCTATCTTCATTTCCTTCACCTACTTTTGCATTGAAGTCGCCCAAGATGAGTAGCATATCATGCTTGGGTATTGTTTCTACTGTGGCTTGGAGGCTGTTGTAAAAATCTTCTTTTAATTCCTCTTCAGCTGCTTCTGTTGGTGCATAACAAACTATAATAGACAGCTTCGTGAATCTTGAGTTGAACCGTGCATATAATAATCTCTCATTTATTGGGGTCCATTTCAGCAATGCTCTTGATGCTTCTTTTGTTATAATCAATGCTACTCCTCCTTCATGAAGATCTTCTTTACCTGACCATATTATTGTATCTTCTGTGTGCTGTGTTGTTAATTTCCTTCTGCCTTGTCCTGTCCATCTTGCTTCTTGTATTCCTAGTATGTCTAGTTTGTATCTGTGCATTTCCTTGATGGTTTGTGCTAGTTTTCCAGTCTGGTTTAGTGTTCTTACATTCCAGTTGCCTATATGCATCTTTTGTTTAGGTTCCAGGAGGTCTGCAGTCGGGCTGGGGACTTCCAGTGGCTGGCTTTCATCCACAACCTTCATGGGCTCAGTTTCCTGATACGCATTTCTCCTTCCACCTGCATTTGCTTTTTCCCTTGCTTCTGTTTCTGTAGCAGTCTGGTAGTTTTTTACCAGATAGGGTTGCTGGCCCTATGCTGAACCCTCCTTAGTCGCCTTTTACGATCATGCATGGTAGGGTACAGTGGTCCTATTCTTTGCAGATCCCGGGTACCACACGGGTAGATATGCAAGTATACCGACAAAAAAAAAAAAAAAGCTACTGCCATCTTTTACATCACCTGGAAGGAAAAAATTCCCACAATACCATGTAAAATTTGCTTGGAGATAAGGCTGTCATTCATTCTTGTTACATGCCTTAACATAACTGCTTGGCACTGTTACCATACAGGAAGCTTAGAACACTGCCAAATCTCATAGATGGTTACTTTGTCTTGTCATCTGATGTCAATTATTGCAAGAAGGCAGTAAAGATTAAGACTATTAAATTATTAAGACTTTTCTCATAACTTGAATAATGTTATTATGTTTCAGACCTATACAAGAGTATGCTAAGCAAACAGGTCTGATAGATCAAAACCTCTGTCTTCAAAGTTAATCTTTTGTTGTTCTACGCCTTCTTTTTTTTAAGTTTATCAAATGCTTTTGCTTTTTGCATACTGATTTCTTCATCAGTGTGTAATGATTTCTTCGCAGAGAAGGTGGAAGATAGTTGAACCTGCTCAAGTAGATTTTCATTCAGTATTTATACTGCTTGTTGTGGCTGTGCTTTGTTGAAGAAACACTGTCCTGCCATTTATTGTTAATGCTCTTGGTCATATTGTTTATCATTGACTGCAGGATAGCCTCACTGTTAGACACCACAGCAGCAATATCAGGCAATAAAATAGCTCCTTGATTAATGCTTCAGTTGTTTTCAGTTGTTTTCATCCTGGTTCAAAGTTAAGCTAGGATAACAAAAATTAGCCGCTTATGTAAATGAATACATTACTACTGACTTTTTTGAGCATATTGATTAAGAAGACAATAATATATATTTCAAAGAGTGCTAGAACTAGCACACAAGCCCTACTTAACTCCACTCTTGACCTTAAAGCTATCAGATGTCTTATACCTCACTTGTCAATTAAGTATGCCAACATGATATGTTTTCTCACTGTATTTGTCATACAACTGTGTATAATACTGTCTTCCATTTTACTTGTCATATAAATGTAATGATATGTACGCTATTTCTTCCACCTTACTTGTCATGTATCAAGCTATGCCTTTCAATTTCTTTATCAAGTAAGTGTAATGTGCTATGTCTTCAATTTGTACTTGTCAAGTATGCTTCATACCATGATATCATGTAAGTATTGTACACTGCTGTTTTTCTTTTTTTTAACTTGTGATGTATCAAGCTTTGTCATCTGTTGCTTTCCATGAACCCAACATACTCTTTCAGTATGACTTCTTTCTTTGCAGTAAACTCCTTACTATACTTCAGGAAGACTAGGACTGTATAATACTGTTATTAGCTGTCATTTGTTATGATGAAAACTGTCTGCACTTCATCGTTTCACTTAATCAGATTATTTTTTTGGCATTGACCAATACCTCTTTGAAGACACCTCATTTGTCAATTTAAAGACAAATTATCTACAGAATATTCAGTGGAAAGTTCCTGTGTTCATTCAGTTTGCTATTTGATGATGTTAAGTATGTTGCTATGTTTGTACCTTACAAATGAATTCTTTTCTTTTCTTTCTTTCTTTTCAACTTTAAACCATTCTTTACTATTTTTATTTTACTTTTGAACATCTTCAAGTAGATGCACTTGGCTAATCCTTTAACCTTCACAGGACTGACAATTAAAAATACAAGGCTGAGTAAAAAAGTCTCTAATACTATATTCAAGAACTATACTGTTACTGCTTCAGAAAAAAAATCTTCTGACTGTGTAGCTACTTATGCATGAATTCTTTTATCTCATCATCCATACCGAACTTCTGCCTACCTAGAGATTCCCTGATGGGTCTAAATGGATGATAATCACATGGTGCCACTTTGAGTGAATATGCAGGATGTAGAAGACATCCAAAATGCAGATCTGTGATTTGTTGAGCTGTTGCATGAGCTGTGTGAGGCTGCATGTTATCATGTTGCAACAACACATCAGAACTGAGAAATTCATGATGGAATGATTGACTTGATTGAAGGGTCTCAAGTGATTTTCAATCAGATCACACCATGGTTTGCTGTTGACTGTGGTAATAATATATAATTTTCAACCACGGGACCAGAAGAGTGTGAGCATCAATTTTCTGGCCAGTCAAGCTGTATATTTTTGGTTTCTGTCACCACTCCTTGCTAGCTCATTTTGTCTCTGGCTGTAGTAATGCACCCAGCATTCGTCTCCTGTATACATCACTTCAGCTTCATGTTATAAAAGAGATTCTTTCAGAACAGGACCGAGTAACTCATCTGGTGGAGACTTTTCAATACTGCCACATGTTGTAAATGAAGTGCAAATGCTGCACCATGACTAATATTCCAGCTACTTCATCAACTGTTGCCCCTTGGTTTTCCTGTATCATCCACTCCACTTCAGTGTTAATGTCAGGTGTATTCGTAGTGTGAAGCTGGCCAGTGCAAGCTGCATGAGCCAAACTGACACTACATTTTTCAATTTCCTGTCCCACTCATTCACCTGCTGAAGTAACACAAACATCCCCATGCTGCTTATTTATTATGCAAAGAATATATGGTTGTTTTCATATTCACTACCCAAGAACCAAATAACTACACCCTCTTCCTTTCCATGCTTCCAAGGGAGTAGATTTGGTTTGCTGACATATTTAAAAAATAGCTCAAGTGTTATCACACATGTATCCAAAGTGAGAGAGCCTAATATATCTGTGCTACAACTTTTTACTACTCATTTAGGATTTTCTTAGCAAAATTGCAGTTACTTCATGACTCAGCCTCATACTAAACATAATAATGAAAATCAAACAATTATGAACACTTTACTTCTCTGCATCCTGAAGACTGAAAGAAGACAAAAATAAAGTCAAATATATGTGCAAGTGATGAAATTTTATATTTATTATTACTATATTTAATGTTCTACTTCTTGCTCTTTTTCACACTATCAAGATGAAGAAAAAGACATTAATTAAAATCAGTTATAATAAATGGAGATCTGTATTTCCTACAAAAGATTTTACAGATATCCTTAAAATCATTGGTGTTTTATGCAAACCACTCAAAGGAAATGCAAATAAAAAGAAGGAAAAGTCAAACCTTTGCCCCAACTGCTGAGCCAGTTTTCTTATTTTCTTCTTGTCTTCAATCCGCTCTTCTTCTAGAACTTCAATCTATATTGACATTGAAACAAGAAATACAAAATAAGTTTTAACTTTACAAAGCATTATCCATTTAGGAGGCTAAATGGAGATAAGTGATGAAAGGACTGTATATCTTCAAATTTTACAACTTACACAAATGCAACAAACTCACTCACTCACACACACACGAGTGTGCAAACAAATTTCAGATTCCAGCTTCACTGCATTTAGGACAGCCTCATATATGCTTCACAGCATGCCGCAGCATCCAAGCAAGAGTATGTTCCCTGCTCTCTTTTTCCTCTTAATTCTTCCACGATGACTTCTTTTTCTCCTCCACTCTAGTCAATTTTACTCCATATTTAGAGCTGCTCCAAACAAATGCATGCGATCATTAGTGAAAAGGTGTAATATTTATTAGGACTGAGCTTCAGCTGCATGATGAGAAAACAGCTGACAGATTTACAATTATATGATATAACTAACAATGATATTCACCACTCTCCTTCTTTTGTTACAGATAAAAGAGATGGCGATTGCAGTAAAACTGATTTAAATAATAAAGGTAGATAGAGGTATATGGTGTAATTTTACAAAGTGGCAGAGAGAGTGAGTAAAGTGAGAAAAAAATGAATAGAAAGTATGCGAATCTATAAATGAAAAACTACATCTGATATTTTGGCCGAGATATTGGATGTTGTATGTTTAACTCAGACTGTTAGTGAAATAAAGCCCTGAAACAAGGTTAATAATGGTTAAATAAATCAGTAACTGTATAATCTGACAAAATATATATGAAAAAAAATTAAAATTCAAGGGGGGAAAAAAAGAGAAAGCAATCAAGAGCAAATATCTCAACAGGCTGATGGAATGGCAGAGGGGAGAAAAAAAAAGGCAACCAGACTGATTACAAAGAGCAATAACCACACATAATGGTAAAGAAATCATCATGCACTGGCATAGCATGTAATGATGAAAATGCTATGCATTTCAAAACTATTGTTTAATATGATTACAATTACACAATTAGCCAACCTCACCATTTTTTTAATGGACTGAGTTCCATTTCCATTCAAAATCTTTGCCATTATTACTTAATTAAAAATTACTTGGGTATGTACCAAGAACCTACATAAAACTGAAAACTTACTTCTCTCTGTAAAGTGAAGTTTAAAGCCTTCAGCTCCTCATGTCTGACTGCTTTATTTTTTCTGAACTCCATTAAATCCATAGGTTCCTTTGGATCCATTCCAAGTTTATAACGTAATTCTTCATTTTCGTCTAAAATGTCATTAATTTTCATTTCTGTTTTGTTGATATACTGAGTCAGCTCTTCAATTTCTCTGGCAGATAAAAAAAAAAAACAAAGTACTTCATTCACCTTATGCTTTCTTACAATGTGTAATTTACTCTCAGATTTTATGAAAAGATGTAATAATACTATATTTCACTGTGATCTACCACGAGATACTGACTAGCACTGAAAAGAAAACAGCTGCTGTATATATGTACACATAACTAAGTATATAAATATACACAAGGTCACTGCAATGAAAAAAGCTGAGAATAAACATCTTACATCATTCCCATGCCATTAAACATCACATAGGGCTCACATAGTTGTTTGCCAAATTTCCTATTCTCTGCATGTCTTTCAACTTCATCAAGGGATGTTATGCTCACTAAACTGGCTTCTCTTAACAATGTTCTCTTTAGAGTTTCAAATGGTCGACCTCTTTTTCTTCAGCCTGTTGTGCTGCACTTAATAGCTTGTTTTGGTATTCTCTGATTGTTTCTTCTCATCACATGGCCTACATATGTCCATCTTTTTCTGATCACCCAGGAGACAGGTTACTGTTTGCTCATCTGTCTTATCTCTGCGTTGTTCTTCAATTCGTTCCACTTCAGACCAAGTATTTTCCTTAGGCATTTGTTTTCAAAAGAGTCTAATTTCTTGTCTATTTCTTCAGTTGATTTCCAGCTTTCGTATGCACAAATGAGGGTGGATATCACATTTGAATTGAATAATCTTGTTTTTTGTGCTTATAACTTTTGAATTCCATATGTTCTCAAGATTTTTGAAGGACAACGCTGCTTTTGCAATTCTAACTTCCTTCCTAGTGTCACCATCCTGGTCTATGTAGCTGTCAAGGTATGCAAATTGGTTTACTTCATCGACAGCTGTTCCATCTACGTATATTTTTTCTTCTTGATTAATGAGAAGTTTCATTATTTTTGTTTTGTCTTTGTTCATTTCAAGACCTAATTTACTAGCCAAAGAAGACAGGAATCTGTTTTTTCCTGCATCCATTTCACATTATCACTGATAAGAGTTATGTAATAAACATAAGTACTTAAATAGAGAAGAGCAGCTCTATCATTAACAAAAAACGGCTGTTACACTTCAATCTTCATCTTAATCATGCAGCAACATATTTGGACATAACAAGAGGAAAGAAGAGAAAAAGCTAGATTGTATGTTAAGAAAGTAATGTTACAAATAAAAATTATGAAATATGTAAACCAGAAAGTTACTCATGTCAAATTCTGCAGTTTTGATTATATGTTTACTGGTGATGTTTTTAGAAAACTTGCTAATTACTAAGGATCACCCTCTGATTTATACCAGAGATGATCTTTTAACATTCTTCTTTCATTTCATACCTAGCGGTAATGATTATGTATATTTTGAGAAAACTTTGAAAGTCCCATGCCAGACAGCAACACACTGCCATATCCGAGGGGCAGTTCCAAGCCACTTGGCAACATATTGCCACATGTTTCGTTTCCATAAAAACGGTGTAACTTTTTCATTGTAAATGTTTTATTTGTGCACGTTCAGAGACCCTTCATAATTCAGTCCAAAGCATAGTTAGCAACAGGGTGAAATAGATGTTTTTACTGAGAATTTTCAATATTTTTTTGTGATTTCAGATTCATACGGACATGAAATGATCGCCTACGCCACAGCACCTGATTGCTTGAAGACTGGCCTTATGACCAGACCACTGTTCCTGAATGTATCCCAAGTAGACCTAGACCTATAAAACGGACTGGAGAAGTAGTTAGGTTATTTCAGACATTATTTTAGTGAGCATGCCACATATCATCACAAGATGAGATCGTATATACAAGCAGATCTAGACCTAGCCAATGGTAAGTATTCTAAGTGCAATGCAGCATAGCGTAAGTGATCATTTCTCTCCACAATTCCCTGTCTTTTGCATTGATTATGAGATCTGCCGGTGATTTTCTTTCAAGCCACACTGACAGCCTATCCAATACTTCTCTCTCTGTCTCTTCTTCTCTCAATTTTTCCAGTTGCCACAGTGTGTTCCAATTTTTCTCTTATCAGGAAATGTCCTATAAATCTCGCTTGTCTACCTCTGATCTTTGCTATAATTTGCTTGTGAACTCCAGCCTCTCTTAAAAATTCTTCATTGGTTTTCTTAGCTGACCATGGTACCTTCAACATCTTTGTTATGAAAGATCCCATCATTTCTCGCTGTACTCTCTTATTCATGGTTCATGCTTAACACCCATAAAACAAAATTGGCTTGATGTAACATTTAAGTACTCAGAATCTTGTTTCCATTGATACAGATCTGTTGCACAAGATGTTTCTCATTTTCTGAAATGCTGACTTGGCCTGAGCATGTCTGCTTTTTATTTCATTGTGACATTTCCCATCAGTTGTCATAATTGCTCCTAAATACTTGAACCTATCAACTTGTTTCAGATTTGTGCCATCGATGGTAATTCTATATCTCAGTGGTGTTCTTTTCTTTGAGATGACCATCACGTCAGTCTTCTTTTTGTTCAGTCTGAGACCTTTATTTTTACTTTCACAAACCACGACGTCCAGAATTTATGTGCCCTGGTATCCACTGTAGGGTTGTCTTGATGTCATAGGAGGCGAACAGGTTTATTGCACTGAGTATGTCAGTTTTAATGTGATCAGCTGATGGTATCCAGTTTTCAAGGGCCTGGAGAGCTGACTGGGAGTCTGAGAAAATAACAAAGTTTTTTAGGTGAGAGGCGCTGTTTTTGTATTTGGTGGTGGTGGCGCCAGGGGTGCTAATATTGCAATAATTATTTCTGCATCATAACTGGAGCAGCGAGATTCACAAGGAGCAGAAATGTGGCTTGTCTTGTCTGGAAACATTATGAGTACCCCATATCCTGCATTGTCTGTTTACTTGAATGCTGACCCATCAGTGTATGCATGGATCTAGTCCTTGGAGTAGGATTCTATGGTCTCCAGTGCGCACAGCTTTAAGGTGTTGGGATCTGATGATCTGTTTGCTAATTTGTTCTTGAGTCTGGTGTTAGTTTGAGGAAGTGTGTAGTTTGTGTTTGGTGGATGTCTTACTTTTGTAAGTTCTTTTCTGTCTTCAGGGAGTTTTGTCTTGTGTTTAACTGTTCTGTATGTGCACTGGAGTTTTCAGTTTCAGTTTATTATTATGCTTCCATTTATCAACCACTGTTGTGTTAGGATGGTCTGGGGGCATGGGTTTATATCTTTCTACTGTCTCAATGGTTGACTTTTAGTTTCTTATATCTAATGGCTCAATGTTTGCATCAATTTCACATGCAACTGTGAGTGTTGATCTCATTACCCCACAAATGAAATGAATGGCTGGGTTCTGGATTCTGTTTACTTGTGTATGAGAGCTCTTTGATGCTGTGAGCTGTAGGGGGAAGTTGTAATTTATTATAGATCTAACATATCCTGTGTACAGTTGCCTGAGTGTTGCTTTGTCAGCACCCCAGGATTTACTTGCAAGTCGCTTGAGTAAGTTTAGTCTTTTGGATGTTTTTTTTCTGCTAGTCCATCCATGAACTCTTTCAAGTTCAATTTTCTGTCTAGTTTCACACCAAGGTAAGTTGGATTGTTTTTTTTTCATGATTTTAGCACCATCAAGAGTTATTTTCAGTTCAGTCTTTGCTAGTTTGTTGCTTAGAGTGAAGACTGTATATGTAGTTTTACTAACAAATGATTTTCAACTTCCAGAAATTGCAATAGGCTTATATGGTAATGTAAAGATGGAAATGGAAAGAATGAAGATCAACATATTGGGAATGAGTGAAGTTAGATGGACAGGTGCAGGGAAGATAAACTCTGATAAATATACAATAATATATTCAGGAAGTGAGAAACATGAACGAGGAGTAGGAATAATATTTGACAAACAACCAGCAAGGACAACTGTAGGATATTTGAACATCTCGGACCGAGTCCTGCTAGCCCAACTGAAAGGACAACCAATAAACATAAATATTATACATGTGTACGCTCCAACATCTGAAAGTTCTGAAGAAGATGTACAGCTATTTTATAATGACATAGAGACAGCCCTAAAACACACAAAGTCACATGAAGTTACTATAGTCATGGGAGATTTTAATGCCCAAGGTGGTAAAGGAAGAACTTCAGACATCAATGGTGACCACGGACTGGGGGAGAGGAATGACAGAGGTAGTAAATTAAATGAATGGGCAAGAATACATAGCATGGTTGTAGGAAACACCTGGTTTAAACAACATCCTCGAAGACTGGCAACGTGGGGCAGCCCAGACAAAAAGACTTTTAACCAGATAGACAATCAACAAACGATTCTGGAATGCATTACTGACAACTAAAACCATGCCATGAGCTGACTGCAATAGTGACCATGACCCACTCTGTGGAAAAATTAGAATAAAGCTAAAGAAAGTGAGAAACATCAAACTGAATACAGAACTCTTTAAAAATGACCAAGAACTGCAAGAACAATACAAAGTTATTATAACAAATAGATACAATGCAATAGCAAAGATAAATAGTATAGATGAACAATGGGCAATGTTAAGAGATTATATCCACCAAACTGTTAAGGAGATAATATCACCAAAAAAAGAAGCCTCTAAAAGTAAATGGATGACAGACAACATCTTAGGACTGATGGACAAGAGGTGGAGGAGTAAAAATAACGAGGAAAAATATAGCCAGATAAATAAAGAAACAAGACGCAAATGCAGAGAAGCAAAAGAAGTGTGGTTAAATTAACAGTGCAGACAGATAGAGGACTCTCATAATAAAGGCAGCAAAAACATGCACAAATGAATTAGTGAACTCACAGGCAGGAAAACAAAATATACCACAGGATGCCTGAAATCGAAAGAAGGTAAAATGTTAATGGGAAAAGAAGACATTGTGGACAGGTGGACAGAGTATATCGGTGAGCTATATGGAGGAGAAAGACCAGAATTAACACCAGATACTGAAAACTGTGATGGACCACCAATACTTGAAGATGAAATCATAGATGCCATCAAACACATGAGGAAAAGAAAAGCAACTGGGCCTGATAATATAACAATAGAAGAAATAGAGGCACTAGAAGAGACAGGAATAAAAATAATAACCAAGTTACTGAATGACATTTACAACAGTGGTTATATTCCCAGTGACCTGATTAAATCCATGTTTATAGCACTACCAAAGAAACCAGGTGCAAAGGAATGTGATGACCACCAGACTATCAGCCTTTCATGTCACATAACAAAGCAACTTCTGAGAATCATTATGAGAAGAGCAAGGAAAAAGATAAAAATGGAAATAGCAGATGAACAATTTGGATTTGTTGAAGGAAAGGGAACACACAATGTCATTTATGTTTTATGAACACTAACAGAAAGAGCTTTAGAAGTACAGAAAGATCTCTACTTATGCTTCATTGATTACACCAAGGCATTCGACAAGGTGAAACATAATGAAAATTATTAAAATGCTTGAAGACATCAATATAGACGGCAAAGACCTGAGGATTGTAAAACATCTATACTGGCAGCAAGAAGCAGCAATTCGAGTTGAAAATAACTGGAAAATATCAACCTATAAAACAAGGGGTGTGACAAGGATGTGTACTATCTCCAGACCTTTTTTCTCTGAACAACGAGAATATTCTAAGAATGATCATCACAGAACCAGGCATAAAAATTGGAGGATACAATATTAACAATCTTCGGTATGCTGATGACACAGTACTGATAGCTGAGAACCAACAAGACCTGCAAAATCTCTTGGATAAAGTCGCCAAAGAAAGTGAACAGAAAGGCCTTACTTTGAACATCAAAAAGACAGAGATATATCTTAAGAAACAGAATCCACCAGCATGCAGTATAAAATTAAATGGAACTATTCTGAACCACGAGCAGAAATTCAAATACCTTGGAGCAGTAATAACTTCAGATGGGAAATGCAAAACAGAAATTAGGAACAGAATAGGCCAAGCAAAGACTGTATTTCAGAGAATGAGAAACATATTAGCCAACATATCCTTATCAATGAATGTTAGAAAATGAGTCCTAAAATGCTATATTGAACCTATTTTGTTATATGGAAGTGAATCATGGACAATAGGTAAGTCTGCACAAAAATCACTGGAAGCAGCAGAAATGTGGTTTATTAGAAGAATGTTGCGAATCCCCTGGACAGCAAAAATAACTAATGAAGAATGTATGAGAAGAACTGGAGAGACAAAAAATCTTGTCAAAATGATAAGAGAGAGACAATGTACTTTCATAGGACATGCAATGAGAAGAGTGGGCATTTTAAAATATTATAACAACAGGAAAAATAGAAGGAAGAAGATCAAGAGGAAGACCAAGAGAAATGATACTGGACAGTCTGACATGATGGTGTGAGAGGAGATCACCAACTGAGCTGACAGCCTGCATGAGGGATCGTGTACTCTGGAGAAGCATAATAGCCAATGCCAGTCAGCACAGCACTTGATGATGATGATATAGTGAGAAGGGCTCTATTAAGTCTCTCAGCAGCCAGCTGCGTGACTGTTCCACCAGTCCATATGACAAGGTCATCGGCAAAACATGGCTTTGTGAGTGTTATAAAGATTAGGAACAAGGTGCAGCTAAGAGCAGAACCTTGTGGCAGACCTTCCTCCAGAGTGCATTTGTTTGACAGTCTGTTATTGACCTGAGTCTGTATGGTCCTGTTACTCAAGTAGTTTTTAACCTACTGATACATTTTTCCATGTATGCCCATGTTTTGCATCTTTAACAGTAGGCCTTTTCGCTAGACCCTGTCAAATGCCTGCTGGAAGTCTACATAGACAGCTAAAGAGTTTCTCTTGTGTAAAAAACTGTCTTCCACACTTTGAGTGAGGAGAAATAGCTGGTCTTCAGTTCTTGATCCTTTGCAGAAGCCTGCCTGAAAGCTATTGATGGACCCCAAGGATTTCAACCACCAGTACAGCCTATTGTTAACCATTTGTTCTGCTAGCTTTCCAATACTGAAAATCAGTGAGATTGGTCTAAAGCTTTTTAGGTCATCTTCTAAATTTCCTTTTTTTTTTGAGCATAGGTCTAACTATGGCTGACTTCCAAGATTTTGGTATAAACTAGGAAAATAGTATCTTTATTATTTTGGTAGTACTCCACTTTGCCAGGTCTTGTTAATGAAGTTGAGTAATGTGGACTATCCTACAGGGATCATTTCATTTGATATTTTGTCTGGTCCTGATGCTTTTCTTAGCTGTAGCTTACCCATAGCACTCTGGAGTTCATGGATGGTAAAGTTTTCCTCAAAAAGTGGAATGTTTGCCAAGCTAGATTTCTCTTTACTTCTCAGAACTTTCCCCAGTGCCTTGTCAAGTACTTTCCTGTTGGAGGATTTGTTGGTGGAAGCAAAGAATTTGTTAAAAGTACTGGCTTTGTCTGAGTCACATGAGAGGACTCGAGCAGAGATTTGCATTGGCTTAATGTTGGTTTGTTTTTTCCTGATATGTTATTTAAGAGTTCCCACGCCTTCTTTCCTTCAGGTCTCAGGTTGAGATTGGTGCATGTGCTTAACTACTTCTCTTTCTTTGTTTTTTTTAGTTTCAAGTCTTACCTTAGCTGTTAGTTTATTGTACTCTATTCTGTTTTTTGGAGTAGGGTTTTTTTCTGCATTCTTCCTGGCTGCTCTTCTTTTTTTTGACTAAGTCTTCTAGAAGTTTTATCCAGAAGGGGCTATATTTCTTTCTGCATTTTTGGGGGATTGTTTTGTAGGCTACTCCAAGTATGGCTTGGATTATGTTGGTGTAGAGTGTGTCAATGTTCATGTTGTCATTTAATTTTGATAGCTTTTCATCTGTTTGTGTTCTGAATTTTTCCCAGTCTGCTTTTCTATAATTGCAGCAAGGGGGTCTATGTGGTCTTTGGTTTCGTGTGTGAGTAATTTGTAGAAGGATGGGGCGATGGTCACTTCCTATGTCAACAAGCACTCTCAGAGCACAATCATTGTGGATGTCTGATGACAATGGTGAGGTCAGGTCTGTATGTGCATCCAGTGGCACTATGGAGGAATGTTGGTGGGGAGGAGGAGTCTTGCTGGTGTTGCATAGCTCTTCAATGTTGTTTCCCACAGGGTTTTGGTCTTTGTATCCTAGTGATGGTAGATGTGCATTAAAATCTCCTGCAATGATAGTTTTCTGCATGTCTGTGCTGTATATGTTGATTTGAATTTTAGAATTTGGGAGACAATAAACATTCTACAGAGTGTACTGCAAATCCCTCATGCCATACTGTTATCTCTTGGATATCATTCTCATTGCATTTTCTGTTTTTAAATTTTTCTTGGATGTCATTTCTCAAGAGTGTGGCAATACCCCTGCATTTACCACATTCACATTTGTACATGGTGTATCCAGGCACTGAGTGATCTTTTTCATATAGAAGGGTTTCTTGTATGATCACAATATGGATGTTGACTTCTCTCAGCTGTCTGCTTAATTCTGAGGCCTTTGGCCTAAGTCCAGAAATGCTGATTTGAATAATGTTTAATGTGCCCCCCTCCTACCCAGCTGATTTTTTGCTCAGGGTAGCCAGGGGGGCAAACCACCTTGTGCAGACCTTTCATGAGACGATGTCCAGGCTCGTATGGTTTTCTTTTTGTTTCTGATATTTTCATACTGGGGTTTTCGTCCTAAGTCTTTCTTCTATACCCAGGAGGCCTTTCCAGTGAGAAGCTAAGATCAGGCCCCAAGTGCAACACCAGCCCTTCCGATGGCTTTGAGACAGTTTCACAGAGATACTCTGACTTTGGGATGAGGGATATGATGGTGTTTCAACGATGTCCATTCCCCACCACCTAAAGTCTGCTGGCTGCTTTGTTTGCCTCATTCTGATAGCCATAGACTTGTCACGTCCTGAATTCGTCGATTTCCATCAGACATTCCCCATCCCCACAGGAGATCTCTGTGTGCTCATTCATCCACCATCCCAAACAGCCCAGTGAGACCCCAGGCCAAGATTCTAGATCCACCTACTGACGGGTGTGCAATGTCAAAAGCTGGAGGTATTTGTGCTTGTCATTTTTTCCACAGGCAAGTGGGTTTTCTTAGCTTACATAGCATTTTGTCTGAGTTATCTGATACTCCTATAATAAACAAGAGGCTTTTAGCAGATTTCTCAGTTCTATATTCCCTCTTTCTTTTACAAAAAGTTTTCTGTTCCCTAAAAATCGTTACGGAAGCTCACAGAGAAACCAACGAGCATCAGGGATGCCAACTTCGAGGAGCTCATTCGTCGGCCAAAGCATGTGACAAAGATTGGATCCTGGAATGTAAGAATGATGGCAGCACCAGCAAAAACTTCAGGTCATCAAAGAAATGGAGAGATACCATCTAGACGTAGTGGGCATCAGTGAAATGTGATGGCCAGTAGCAGGTAAAAGATGAGCGGAAAACAGTAAGTTAATAATACATTCAGGCGGAGAGGATGGTAAACTTCGAGATGGGGTAGGTATTATGTCAAACGTACCAGCAAAGAGCCTTGTAGAATGGGAACCAATGAACAGTTGTATAATAAGAGCATGATACAACATAAGACACGGAAGAATGACAATTATACAGTGTTATGCACCCACAAACGATGCAAATGATGATGTGAAAGACGACTTCTATCACCAATTACAACAAATCATCAACAAAGTCCCTAAACATGACATCCTAATTGCTATGGGGGACTTCAACACTAAGGTAGGGAAAGATAACACAGACATTGAAAAAGTAATGGAGAAAGAAGGAGCTGACAGGGTTAATCAAAACGGAGGAAAGCTAAAATGAAATATGTCTAACAGAGGGCATGGTCATTGGAGGCACAATATTCCCACACAAAGAGATACATAAAACAACATGGATATCTCCAGATGATAGGACTAGAAACCAGATAGATCATTTTTGTATTAGAAAAGCAATACAGAACATCTCTCATTGATGTAAGGGCTTATAGGGGTTAACAGTGATCACAACCTGTGTATAAGGAAAATAAAAATTAAAACTGAAAAGCCAACACAAGAAATCAGTACACAGAAAGATAAACAGTCACAGCTACAAGAAGAGAATACTAACAGTAATTTCAATCAGGAACTTGCCAATCATTCCAAAACACCCAGTGAAGTAGAGGAGGTATAGATGAATTATGGAATTCTTACAGGACAGCCATATTCACAGCAGCAAAAGCAAACGCTGGACTGAAACAACCCAATAGAAAAGCATGGATATCAGAAAACACATGCAAGTACATACATGAAAGATGAGCAGTCAAATTAGACATGTTGAATGTAAAAACCGATCTTCGAAAAGATATGGCAAAAGCAACATACAAAGAAATAGACAAGAAAGTTTAAAAAGTTCAGCTAGAAGGGATCAAAGAGAATACATAGACAATATGGCGAAAGAGGCAGAAAAAGCAGCAAAAACAGGAGACAGCAACATTTTATATAACACACAAAAGAGGCTAACAGGTACTATTACATCTAAAGAAAGAACAATCCTTAGCAAAACTGGAACCCTATTAACATCAAGTAAAGACCAAAAGCAAAGATTGGCTGAACACTTCCAAGAAATACTTAATCAACCACACCCAAAAGAAATGTTAAAAACTGAAACTGACTTACCAGCCCAACAACTAAATGTCAACCTAGATGAAATTAAATTGCATGAAATTGAAACAGCAGTGAATTTAATGATTAACAAAAAAGCTGCAAGAGAAGATGACACCTAAAATGCTAAAAGCTATCAATAGTGACAACATGAGACAATTACAGAGAATGTTTAACAAGATTTGGGAAGAAGAAAAGGTCCCTTCTAAATGGAAAAAAGGAATCATTGTTAGAATACCAAAAAAAAAAAGGCAACCTTAGTGACTGTAACAAGTGGAGAGGAGTAACTTTAATATCAGTTGTGTCAAAAGTATTTTGCAAGATCATTTTGAATAGATTTAAAGATACAGTGGATACTACAATGAGAGAAGAACAAGCAGGATTTCGAAAAGGGAGAAGCTGTCTTGACCAGAACTTTACTCTCATAATAATACTTGAAGAACATATTGAAAAGCAGAAACCATTAATACTGAACTACATAGACTTTAAAAAAGGCATTTGACAGCATACACAGAGATTCATTATGGAGAACTTTAAGTCTATATGGAATACCATCTAAAACTGTCAACATCATTAAGGACTTATACAATGGATATGTTTGTGCAGTCAAGACAGAAGAAGGTATGAGTGAATGGTTCCAGATTGAAACAAGTGTGAAACAAGGATATATACTGTCTCCTTTACTTTTTGAATAGACTTCATAATGAAAAAATGTTGCACAGGTACCACAGGTACTGATTGGGTACATGGGACCCAGCTAGAAGATCTTGATTTTGCAGATGACATAACTCTTATCATTAACAATGTGAATTCAATGCAAGAAAAAACAGATAGCCTGTCTTCACTGGCTAGCAAAATAGGACTTGAAATTAACAAGGACAAGACAAAAATAATGAAAATTCCCCTTAATCAAAATGAAAAAATACACATAGAATGGACAAATATTGAAGAAGTCAATCAATTTGCATACCTTGGCAGCTACATAGACCAGGATGGTGACATGAGAAAGGAAGTTAGATCAGAATTGCAAAAACAGCATCGATCTTCAAGAGTCTTGAGAACATATGGAATTCAAAAGTTATAAGCACAAAAACCAAGTTAAGACTATTCAATTCAAATGTAATATCCACCCTCATTTACGCATGTGAAAGCTAGAAAACAACTAAAGAAATTAGACTCTTTTGAAAACAAATGCCTAAGGAAAATACTCTGCATCAAGTGAACGAATTCAAGAACAATGCAGAGATAAGACAGATGACTGAACAACAACCAGTCTCATGGGTGATCAGGAGAAGGAGATGGACATATGTTGGTCACTTGATGAGAAGAAATGATCAGAGAATCCCAAAACAAGCTATCAAGTGGAACACAAAAGGCCAAAGAAAAAGAGGCAGACCGCGTGAAACTCTGAAGAGGACATTGTTAAGAGAGGTCAAATTAACAGGCATAAAGTCTCTTGATGAGGCTGAAAGACTCTCCGAAGACAGGAAAAATTGGTGAACTACTTTGTGAGCCCTATGTGACGTTTAATGGCACAGGAAGGATATAAGATAAGATAAAAATTTTGCCTTATAAGAGGGTGACATTATATTTTATAACAATAACAAATAGTGTTGGTTCATCATCATCATCATCATGTGCCGTGCCGACTGGCGTTGGCTATTATGCTTCTCCAGAGTATCCGATCCTTCATGCAGGCCATCAGCTCAGTTGGTGATCTCCTCTCACACCATCCCGTCAGACTGTCCAGTATCATTTCTCTTGGTCTTCCTCTTGATCTTCTTCCATTTTTCCTGTTGTTATAATATTTTAAAATGCCCCCTCTTCTCATTGCATGTCCTATGAAAGTACATTGTCTCTCTCTTATCTTTTTGACAAGGTTTTTTGTCTCTCCAGCTCTTCACATACATTCTTCATTAGTTATTTTTGCTGTCCAGGGGATTTGCAACATTCTTCTAATAAACCACATTTCTGCTGCTTCCAATGATTTTTGTGCAGACTTGCCTATTGTCCATGATTCACTTCCATATAACAAGACAGGTTCAATATAGCATTTTAGGACTCGTTTTCTAACATTCATTGATAAGGATGTGTTGGTTAATATGTTTCTCATTCTCTGAAATGCAGTCTTTGCTTGGCCTATTCTGTTCCTAATTTCTGTTCTGCATTTCCCATCTGAAGTTATTACTGCTCCAAGGTATTTGAATTTCTGCACCTGCTTTAGAATAGTTCCGTTTACTTTAATACTGCATGCTGGTGGACAAAGTGTTGGTTGCTACAGGTTTCTGGACTACAGGAGTAGGTCAGAGTTTTTTAAGCAATCAAATTTGATGTTCTCTGTTTCACAAAGACTAAGTGTGTTCTTAACACATCTGTTCCCAGGGGGTCAAACACATGAAGAACAACAAAACACCAGGACCAGATAAAATCACCAAAGAAGAATTAGAAGCATTAGGAGAGCTTGGGATAGAAATAATTACCAGACTGCTGAATTACATCTATAACAGTTACTATGTCCCATCAGACCTTTTGCAATCAATTTTCACTGCCCTATCAAAGAAACTGGGAAACACATAAATGCCTTTGAATGTAAATGGTACAGAAGAGTTCTTCAAATATCATGGACATAAAAAAGAACAAATATATCCATACTACAAGAACTTAATACTGAAGAAGGTTGGCTAGTAAAGAGGATTAAAGAGAGAAAACTTAAATATTTTGGACACATTAAACGTCATGATAATTTAGAGAAAACTGTGTTGGAAGGGTACATAATGGGAAAAAGAAAAAGAGGAAGACCAAGGCGAAGATGGCTGCAAGACATCGTTGATGATCTGCAAATGGATGCATCAGCAGTAGGCCATCTTGCTCACAACCGAGAGGCCTACAGGAGTGCTTTTAGGGAGGCAAAGTTCCACAAGGGACATGCAAATGAATGAATGAATGATCAAAGAAACAAGGTGCAGCCAATGGTAAGTAGTACACAATTATTAGCTAAAATCATCACACTTCTTCTTTTTTTCCTAAAAAAAACTTTGCATTTACATAATCTTCATACATTTACAAGTGTTTTTATGCATAATAAATGTACTTTTAAAATGGAAATAATTTGTTACATTCACTTTTCCAACTATACCCCCTATACATATCAAGGCCCACCCCTTTTATCTGGCAAAAATGGAACATCCACATTTTTGCCTGTGGCAGGAAGTGTTAATAATCCTGTACACTCATGTTAGGTGAGATCTCTTCTCTTCTTCTTCTTCGTTCACTTCTACCACCAAAAACCGCACTGTGAACCTACTGAATTCACACATGTGGTCCTCGTTTGGTCCGGTGGTCCCCTGTGTGGTCCAAAATAGACCACATGAGTTCCACGAAGGACCACAAGGGGTTCAGAGTATCACAGTGCTTTAGCCTGTATTCTTGGTGGGTCTCGGAAGCGGGATTGCGTGACACCGTGGTTTTCATTGCACCAGTTTGGTCTAGGGTTGGACTTTCTCACCGGAAGACCTCGACGTGTTTGGAATATCAGTGCATCCCCGCTGGGTGAGAGGCGTTAGCCCACCCAGGACAGAGTTGGACTTTCTCACCGGAAAACCTCGACGTGTTATGAGATACCCGTGTATCACCGCCGGGTGAGAGGTGGTTGCCCATCCAGTCCAGGGTTGGACTTTCTCACCGGAAAACCTCAGCGTGATTAGGATACGTAGACATCCCCGCCGGGTGAGAGGTGGTTGCCTATCTAGACTTCCCTGGTCCAGTGTCTCCGACTTCAGCATTTTGCGGTCGTGGCCGCTACCCTTCCTAGTTGTGACCAGGATGGAGCTTTTGTCCAGGAGGACGAATCCTCGCCACTAGTGACTTCTACCCCTGGGTTGAGCCGGTTTAGGCATTTCCCAGTATGGGCATGTTTGGGACGGGACCGACCTCTAGGGCAGAGGTACTGTGACATTCATAGCCTTCAAGATTCACCCCTGGTATGAGCCGGTTTAGGCAAAATTCACCAGTATGGGTGTTTATCAGGCGTTACCGACCTCTAGAGCGGAGGTGGCATGACATGTCTAGCCATCGAGTTCCACCCCTGGTGTGTGCCGGTTTAGGCATATTTCACCAGTGTAGGTGTATTTCGGACGTAGGCGGCCTCTAGAGCAGAGGTGCCGTGGTATAGCTCTCGTAGCGATACTACTGGACATACCAGGTTAAACTTCACTTTCCACCACCTTTTCCCATCGGCGCCGCACAGCAACCTTTATTTCCGCATTTACTTCCTTAACCGGGAGGAGCTTCACTCCACGCGCGGCATTTGAAAAGTCAAGCCAGCAGTGACTTAACCTCTGGGACAAACCGGTTCATGCATTTCACACGATATGACTGCACTCAGGACGTGGCCGACCTCCAGACCAGAGGTGCCGTGATTTGACTGTTTGCTTCGCTTTATTCTTTCAACCACCTTTTCCGCAGTGATGCTGCGCGGCAACCTCATTTGCAAATTTCTTCATTGGCCGGGAAGAGCACCGCTTCACGCACGGCAGCTGAAGATTTCGCCAACAGCGGAGGTGAGATCTAAATTTCAATGATAATTTGTTCCACAAAAAACTTATTATACAATGTTAATCATAAGTCTGTGAAAGATTTTAAAAATTTGCAACAAATAAACTATGTAATGGATCATGATTATTCTTATGCCAAGAGAGAAACTCTTCAGCCTTTTTGTAAAAAATAAAACCTGCATGCAGAGCTCCCATGATTTGGCGCTAGGAAGCAGCAGAAGCAAATATGGTATTCAGTGACTCTTGATCGGTGGAATCAAGAAAATTTCTGAGGTTTAAAAATGTTTCAAAGGTTCAGTTTGATAGATGATGATGCCACAATTCAAACTTTTCCATCATTGCTTCTATCTGCAACCTGAAAAACTGTAGCCTTTTCTCCTTGAAGATTTAAGTTGAGCATATTTAAATGGGTAAAGATATCTGGCAGATGTGCTAATACTGCCACCCAAGAAAAATCATTCAAACAAATGCTGAGGTGAAATTGCTGCTCCAAGAGAAATAATCCTATTTCAACTCTAAATTTATAAAAATGAGACAAAATTTACCTCATGATAACCAACAAACTTCACAGTTACCAAAAGTTGATGGGTTCACTGTCTATATCTTTGCAAAGTTGCTCGAACAGCCTTGAATTCAGTGATTTGCTTTTTATAGAATCGACAATTTTGACTGATTCATTTATAGGCTGTTTTAGTTTTTATGATATCTTTTTAGCAACTATAACTTCCCTATGTACGTAGCAACGGCACTGTGCCATCAATTGTGCAACTTCCATAATCCATACTACAAATCCAGCAAGCTTTCCTGTCATTGCTCATGCCCAGAATGTGCAAATTCCAATGTCTTTCAACCAGTCCATGTCACTGTATGTTATAAACCATATAAGATGTTAAATAACATAGTGTGTATCAAAAAGCAGATGAACAATAAGTCTTTGAAAATATTTCCCTCCTGATATCTAACACATCACAGTAAGGTTTCTTTGTTATGTCTGTGCTTTTTTCAAGATACTGAGCAAAACAAGGGGAAAATGAACTGTTTTCATAAACTGTTCTTGATACTGGCTGACAAACCATCAATTCACTTCTTATCTGTGTCATGTGTGTAATTTTATCAAGGAAAGATCCTTGACAGCTTTCTCACTGATCAGTACATAAACCATGATTTCTGCAGCAGTAATTTAAGTTCTTCAGCTACTGTATGCAGTTTTCCAGTTTTTTATATTAGTTGAGAAACTTCAAAAGAGGCTCTCACTGCAATTTCACTGTTACAATTGTAGCTTGCTTTTTTTTCCCCATCATTTTCTTGCTTTTCTGAAGCTCTTGCTTCTTTTTTTTTTTTTAATGTATGCTCTTTGTGGCATGTTCTTTATGCTTAGTATTGAGATGGCCTTGTAACTTTTACAATTTCATGACCTCATACATGGTGTGGTATTTGCTGGTTTTCTGGGCCTGTACGAGTTAAGCCAATTGATAGATATTCCATGCTATTAACAGCTGCACTTTTTAAACTGATTGAGAGAGGTTTCCTTTTGCTTTGAACAGGAAGCATATAATCAATATCATCAGTACATTTATGTTTAAGATGTAGCCCAAAACCCATCCTGAGTCCCATCCAAAATGTCTCTCTCTCTCTCTCTCTCTGAACCTTAAGTGCCCAGGGCACACGGAGTTTCCACAAGGGTTTTCCACAAATGCCTGTCCTTTGCCTTTTTTTCTGCTCTTGTCCAGGTGAGCCCTCTATTGCTCAACATCCTTTCTGTCGTTCTTCTCCATGTCTCTTTTGGTCTACCCTTACTTCTGTTCCCTTGTGGTGTCCATCTTAGTGCTATTTTTGGTAGTGAGTTGTCAGTCATTCTGAGCACACCGTCAGCGTCTTTCCTCAATAATTGCTGTCAGTGGCTTCATCTGCATTTCTGCCAAGAACATGTTATTTCTTATGGTGTTTGGCCAAAATATTTTTCGAATTCTTTGTAAACATTTAGTCTGGAAAGAATTCAACTTGTTTTCTATTGTTTTGGTGATTTTCCAGCATTCACTTCCATAGAGTAGTACACTTAGAACATTACTTTTCCCTTGCTTCTGTTTCTGTAGCAGTCTGATAGTTTTTTTACCATATAGGGTTGCTGGCCCTATGCCAAACCTTCCTTAGTCGCCTTTTATGATCATGTGTGGTAGGGTACAGTGATCCTATTCTTTGCAGATCCCTGGCACCACACATCCCAAATGTACTGCTGCAAAATTCACCATGATAACACTGAAAAGTCACTTTACAAAAAAATAACCAAATGCTTTCATTCACAAAAAGTGAAGAGAAAAACAAGATCACTCTGAATAATCCATAGTTATTTTCTGAAGTCCATCTGAACACTCAGTAACACTGACTGACTCCACCTCTCTCTTACTGTTTTTCTTTTGACATGACTTTCTTCAGGTGTTAAGAACATAGTTGATGCAACAAGAGAATTTTGGGAAGCATTAGATGCTCTGAGAATGTGGTGGCTCATTATGGACAACATAAGAGGGAGACTGCTGCAGCAACAAATTCAGAAGCAGATGAGGTTAACACAGCCTCAATATATAAGTTCTGACAGCACATTCTTTTTTGACAATGGCTTCTTGTAACAGGTGTTCTTTTGAATTCATCACTACAAGAGCAGCATGTCATTAGTTAGTAAAAGTGGTAGGTTGGAAACATCAAGTTTTATACATACAAACATCTTATTTTCATTCAATCATTCATTTTTTGTTCAATTTTAACTGCAAAAGCTCATAACATTTCTTCAGGCCTCTGCATGCACATGCACACACACACATGTGCACACACCCCCCCATACTACATGATTCATGAGAAGACAGCACATGAAAAGTAAAACATAAATCTGTCCTGCATCAATAAAGAGAGTCATCTGTGAACTTATTCCTTCTCATGAACTCTTTGACTGATTTTTTTCTTCCTGTTATCTAAATACATTTTGGACTCAGCAATGGTAAAGAAAAATCAGGTCTTGGTTTTCCTATTGCTTCAGGATGAGACTGGAATTTTTCATAATGAGAAAACCATTATCTGCTCTTGCTCAAATAAAACTGGAAGTAAAAAATTAGCATTTATTTCACTGTGAAATTTGCATCTCCTTAATTAATTCAAGATTACACCATGCTTGTATATTATACATATCAAAGAATGTATTTCAATAAAAAATTAATGACTCTGATTTCATCTGATAATATGTGCTTTCACATGCTACTGATGCTGTGAAAAGTTCAAGGATGAAATAAGATCACTATTTCCACACACAAAAAATGACAAAAATGTTCTTTCAAAAATGCTTGTCAGCTAATTTCAATATATGGTATAATTATATTAACAATACTGCAGTTTAAAAAATGATATATATAACATTTTCAATCAGTCTTAACAAAAGGCAGCACTAACCCCGAAACTTAATTTATTGTAATTTTGTCTCAATAAATCCATGTCTCTTACTAACTGTCTTTAAATGAATCTAGGCCCACAAAACTTAAAAAAGTAAGAACTTGTATTCTGTTGCAAGCTCATTGGACCTGTCCTATTCTTTTTATTAATTTCCATTTCACATTGTTCACTGCTTCCTTGATGATAAAATTTTTCACTTTTTACAGTGTTTCTCCATTTATATTTATTTTTACAGATGGTTTTTCATTCTTCTCTGCTGACTGATCTTTATTTCTCTAATATTTATTTCTTGTCCGTACTCTTGGTTTTTGTTGTGTATTTGTGTCACAAGTTTCTGTAAGTTTTTTTAGATTTTCTGCTATGGGCAGTGAGTCATCTGCACATCTGAGGTTATTAAATCAGTCTTTTTCTCAACACATACCTTTCTCTAATCTTAATTTGATTCTTGCCACTTTTGATTTCAGCCACTGCTTCTGACAACCCATATTCACCCTGTGAAAAAAAAAAAGAATGAAGTGGCACCAAACTTCCATATTCATAAGACTATTCCCCTAAGGTTTATGATGTTGTTAAGCAAGTAATGAAACCTACTGAAGAGGAGGCTTGTGAAGTATAAATGATAACATACATAATACAGTGGTAAAAATAAATGTGATGATTAAATTGTCAGAAAATAGTAAATCTTCTTCCTCTTCTTCATTTGCTTCTACCACCAAGACTGCCCCGTGATCCTACTGAATTTTCTCCCATGATCCTCAATAGGTCCTGTGGTCCCCATGTGGTCCCCAAAAGGACCACACGAGACTCCTGAGAGGATCACAAGAGGTTCAGAGTATCGCAGGGCTTGAGCCTGTATTCTTGGTGGGTATCAGAAGCGGGATTGCGTGACACCGTGGTTTTCATTGCACCAGTTTAATCTAGAGTTGGACTTTTTCATGGGAAAACCTCGACGTGTTTTGGATATCAGTATATCCCCATTGGGCGAGAGGTGGTTGCCCATCTAGCCTAGAGTTGGACTTTCTCACCAGAAAACCTTGATGTGTTTTTGGGATACCTGTGTATCCCCGCCGGGTGAGAAGTGGTTGCCCATCCAGTCCAGCATCAGATTTTCTCACAGGAAAACCTCAGCGTGATTAGGATATGCATACATCCCCGCCAGGTGAGAGGTGGCTGCCCATCTAGACTGCACTAGTCCAGTGTCTCCGACTTCAGCATTTTGTGGTCGTGGCCGCTATCCTTCCTAGTTTTGACCAGGACGGAGCTTTTGTCCAGAAGGACGAATGCTCGCCACTAGTGAGTTTCACCCCTGGGTTGAACCGGTTTAGGCATATTATCCCAGTATGGGTGTGTTTAGGACATGACCGACCTCTAGAGCGGAGATACCATGACTTGAGTAGCCATCAAGTTTCACACTTGGTTTAAGCCAGTTTAGGCATATTTTACCAGTATGGGTGTAGAATGGACTTGGCCGGCCTCTAGAGCAGAGGTGCCATGGTATGAGTAGCTCTCATTGCGAGACTACTGGACATACCGATTAAGCTTCACTTTATCCTTTCCATCACCTTTTCACATCAGCGCCGCATGGCAATCTTGATTGCTTTTCCTCATTTTCTTCATTGGCCAGGAGGAGTTTCACTTCACATGCGGCATTCGAAGAGTCTCACCAGCAGCGTCTTAACCCCTGGGTTAAGCCGGCTCAGGCAATTCGCCCGGTATGAGTGCACATGGGACATTGCCAACCTCCAGAGCAGAGATGCCGTGATTTGAGCAGTTCTGACCTCAAGACTACTTCACTTACTCCTTTCTTTCACCTTTTCCACAGTGCCGCATGGCAACCCATAATCGCACCTTTCTTCACTGGCCGGGAGGAGCCCCACTCCATGCATGGCAGCTGAAGAATCTCGCCTGCAGCGGTAGATGAACTACCAAACATGACTCTCATCTACTCGAAGCGTCTGGTTTTCAGGCACCAGATATTCAATTTCGTCCTTTCTCCTGTCAGTTTAAACAGTTCTGCCATGAGAAGGCCAGGAGCTGGACTTGACTGTCAGAGGCTATTTGAGACGCACATCACTAGAGTGGAGAGTGTATCCTCCATCCCACCTCCAGCAATAACAGTCCTTAGAACCAAAATAGTAAATGAAATTGCTGTAGAGACATGGGAAAGATTAAAGAAATCATTCTAAAGTTGTGGCTTAAAATAATATGTCACTAGAAAAAACTGTTGTACTGGAAATACAGGCACTGAATGGGTACTGGGGACTCAGCTATAAGACCTTGATTTTGCTGATGATAAATGGAAGTATGGAAATGATGCAAGAAAAAAACTGTTGCCCTGCAATTAATGACAGGCAAAACAGGACTTAAGATCAACAATGAAAAGATAAAAATAACAAAGAATCTAGTCGCACAAAAGAAAAAAAGTATATTTTGAAGAACAGCAACTGAAGAAGCAGGTCATTTTATATACATCAGAAGTTACATAGATCAGGAAGGAGACATTAGGAAAGAAATTAGAACCAGAACAGCAATGGCCTTTAAGAATCTTAAGAAAACATGAAAATCAAAACTCCTAAGCACAAGAACATTGCTTAGGATATTCAACTCCAATGTAATACCCATTTTGTGTGCATGTGAAAGCTGGAAAACAACCAAAGAAACAGAAAGCAAATTGGGCACATTTTAAAACAAATACCTAAGAAAAATACTCTGTATACAATGGAACAAATTAAAAACTGAAGCAGAGATATGAGAAATGAGCAAGCAGCAAACAGTCTCAGCAGTGACCAAGAAAAGGTGTGCACATGTAAGCCACACAATGAAAAGAAACAATCAGAGAATCACAAAGCAAGTCATCAAATGGGAAGCATATGGAAAAAGAAAAAAGAGGCAGACTTCAAAAGAGAACACTAAAAAGAGAGGCTAAGATGACTTTCATCAAATCCCTTGATGAGATTGAGAAGTTCACCAAGAACCTATGTGATGCGTGCCTGCATGGGAAGGATGTAAGATGTAAGAAAAACTGGCAAAATAGCAAATTAAAGAATGGCATGACTGAAAGTGGATACTAAAGCAGCTATAAAACAATAAGAAACAACTGCATGGCACAAGGCTGACAACAGGAACAGAAGACTACATGAATAATAAGAAGAAATTATGAAACAGCTGTAAAACAGACCAAAAATTCCTCCTAGTCAAAATATGCAAATGAAAAGGAAGCAACGAATCGGAAATGCCAAAAAAATATTTTTATACTTTTTGTAACATGACAAAGATATCACCAATTAAGAAAATGTCTCCAAAAGTGACATAAAGTGTTGTACAGCAAATTTAGTTTTACAGCTATATATAACCAGTATTACATATTGTCTGTGTGATGTGAGCAATAAACACAGAAAACAGAAATTGGAAGAACCAGATATATGGTTTTAGAGAAACATGAAATATACACCCTGGACAGTCAGAAAAACTAAAGAAAAAATTCTAAGAGAAACTGCCATCTATCCATCTACAAAAATAACAACTGAGATTAAAAAGAAGACAATAAAAATCCTTTGAACACGTACTGAGAATATAGAAGTTTAAAACTTAACCATTGCAAAACTTAAGTAGATAAAGGCCTAGGGGAAAAAACATATTTTAATAAGCTGACCAGGAGAAAGAGAACTGAGAAAGAAAGAGAAACTGATTTGAAACACCATGGACACTGCAGAATAGAGAAGCATAATTGTCAATACCAACTGTGACATGGTGAGAGGCTGTGGAGTTAGGTAGTCAGGTTATTAAACAACTGTCCCCTTAGCTTTTGATCTTAGACTAAATCTGTTTACCACAGCCACTTGATATTATGTTGGGTTAGATAATAAGTCATGTGAAGAAGCCAAACAAGATGGTCAGTCAGTTCATTTGACCCTACATGTGAGAATCTGAACAATTGTTGATAAAAACCTCTCTTGGCCAGATGATCAGGATAGTATCATTTCTCAGAGTTCATTTCAGCATGTTTTGTTTTTATTCAAATCAGTATATAAATGTAACTGATGAACATTATACCTTATATGCTGAATAAAATGCTCAGAAGCCTGTCAGACCTGAAGGATAAATAAAACTAATTCTCAAAATACAATGAAAATCTTACCACTTGTCATTGCTACTACAAAGTGATGAAGCGACCAGAAGTGGACCACAGTAATGTCAACATTTTAACAAGGACAAAAATACAAGTAATGTAATGTTTTAACAAGGACAAAAATACAAGGGGTGAGTAATAAGTAAGATCTCCAACTGTATAAAATAAGTTTCTGACAATACAAAATGATAAAACTGATATCAAATGAAGAAAATTCACTTCGCTTACACACAGTAAACTTATTTTTCAACAGTCCCCATTTACAGCTACACATTTTTGCAACCACGATATCCAGTGTTTCATTCTGTTGATGAAGAAAATTTCTGGTTGGTGTCTGATCCACGTGTGAACAGCAAGTTCAATTTTGGCATCTGATGAAAAATGCTAACCTTTCAATGTCTTCTTCAAGTTAGGGAATAGCCAGAAGTCAGATGGTGCCAAATCTGGGCTGTAAGGAGGGTGTGAAACAAATGTGAATTTCAGGTTTGTTGCAGATTCCTTCATGAGTCTCTGAAATGGGTGCCCTGGTCTTTGCTCATCAAAGACACTCATCTCACCTTTACTACAGTTTTTGGCACATAGGACCCACTTGTGGACATTTTTTACATCCATACAATCATCACCAAAAATTCCCTTCATATGCCTATGAATTTCAATCAGAGCACAACTTTTTTTCTACTATTACTGATTGCTGCTTAGATGTAGCACTCATTACTAACTGACATTACCGCTTAATGGCTTTGAACATTGCATTGAAACTTGGTCTGTTTACGTTACACAGTAATGGCTACCTAACAAGTGAGCAAACCTTTCATTATTATTATTTTTACCAGTGATTTGATGCGGCTGAGAACTTACTATCAACTGTCCCTTGTAGAAGGAATATATCAACCAGCACTAAATAAGAAATATGAGAGTCATTCCAAAAATTCTGAGCACATGTTCTGAGTTCTGGTAACCATATGAAGACGAGAAAAGTCTCAGAAATGCAACTGGTTTCACTGGACAAAGCATTTGTTTTTGTATACAGACTGTGAATATTATTTAAACTGAACGGTCACATGACTACCAGTTAATGTTTGAAAAATAGTGTTGAATTTTGACAGCACACTGCAATTCAGTTTCTTGTACGTGATGGTGTTCCTGTTGCTGATAGTCACAGATGTTTGCAGATCTTCTATGGAGATGCCACACTAAGAGTCATCACTGTCAGACAATGGCAAAAACATTTTCAAGATGACAATACTGACATTACTGACAAGCCTCAAGGTGGCAGCTGAAGAATGGGTAGCATGGAAGGAAACTGTGAATGAGTGGACATGCTCATCAAAGACTGCCATGTTACAGTGACAGAAACTGCACTGATTCTCAATGATGGACACCATGCTATCAATGAAATGATCAGACAGATAGGGTATTGCAAACTCTGCTGCTGATGGATACCACAAAACTCCTCATGAACGAATACAAGATGGTTCGCATGCAAATCACCGCACTGCTTATGAGACATGCTGAAAATTCCTACACAGCACTGTCACAGGTGATGAAACATGGCTGCACCACTCTGACCCCAAAACAAAACAGCAGAGTATGGAGTGGCATCATATTTCTTCTCCAAAGAAGAAGAAGGCCAGCATAGTCATGTCTTTGGGTAAGGTGATAGGGACTATGTTCTGGGTAAGTGAGGGATGCCTTCTTGTGGATTTTCTGGAACATGGTAAAAAAAAACAAAAACTGCATCAAGCTATCCATGAGAAGCGACCACACAAACAACATGTCATCCTGCAACATGACAAGGCATGCCCACATGTTGCTCAAACTACTGTCATGCAACTGGGGAATACGACTGGAAATATAACTTCAGCCCTTACATAGCTCTGACCTTGTACCTTCAGACGATCACCCATTTGGATGCTTTAAGGATTGCCCAGCATGGAACACATTATGCAAATGATGATGCCATGAAGTCAGCTGATCTGTCCAAATGACATTATATCATCATGGTATCTTCAAGCTGGTGGGTGGGGGGGGGGGGGGGGGGGCTGGCAGAAATGTGTGGTCATGGCTGGTGATTTTACTGAGTAATGTTCTTGAACCAAGGTTTTATTTGACATTACTTTTATCTCTGTCAGTTAATCCAATGGATAGTTACTTGACATCAGAGGCTTCTACCATAATATATGTGCAGTCAGAATACAATGTCTTCAAGACACTGTGGACAGGTGGACAGAGTACATCGGTGAGCTGTATGGAGGAGAAAGGCCAGAATTAACACCAGATACTGAAAACTGTGATGGACCACCAATACTTGAAGATGAACTCATAGATGCCATCAAACACATGAAGAAAGGAAAAGCGACTGGGCCTGATAATATAACAATAGAAGAAATAGAGGCACTAGAGGAGACAGGAATAAAAATAATAACCAAGTTACTGAATGACATTTACAACAGTGGTTATATTCCCAGTGACCTGATTAAATCCACGTTTATAGCACTACCAAAGAAACCAGGTGCAAAGGAATGTGATGACCACCAGACAATCAGCCTCTCATGTCACATAATGAAGCTACTTCTAAGAATCATTATGAGAAGAACAAGGAAAAAGATAAAAATGGAAATAGCAGATGAACAGTTTGGATTTGTTGAAGGAAAGGGAACACACAATGTCATTAATGCTTTACGAACACTAACAGAAAGAGCTTTAGAAGTACAGAAAGATCTCTACTTATGCTTCATTGATTAAACCAAGGCATTCGACAAGGTGAAACATAATGAAATTATTAAAGTGCTTGAAGACATCAAAATAGATGGCAAAGACCTGAGAACTGTAAAACATCTATACTGGCAGCAAGAAACAGCAATTCGAGTTGAAAATAGAACTGGAAAACATCTACCTATAAAACAAGGGGTGTGACAAGGATGTTTGGTCTCTCCAGACCTTATTTCTCTGTACGGCAAGAATATTAAGAACGATCATCACAGAACCAGGCATAAAAATTGGAGGATACAATATTAACAACCTTCAGTATGCTGATGACACAGTACTGATAGCTGAGAACCAACAAGACCTGCAAAATCTCTTGGATAAAGTCGCCAAAGAAAGTGAACAGAAAGGCCTTACTTTGAACATCAAAAAGACAGAGACTATGGTTATATCTTAAGAAACAGAATCCACCAGCATGCAGTATAAAATTAAACGGAACTATTCTAAAACAGGTGCAGAAATTCAAATACCTTGGAGCAGTAATAACTTCAGATGGGAAATGCAGAACAGAAATTAGGAACAGAATAGGCCAAGCAAAGACTGCATTTCAGAGCATAACATATTATCCAACACATCCTTATCAATGAATATTAGAAAACGAGTCCTAAAATGCTATATTGAACCTATCTTGTTATATGGAAGTGAATCATGGACAATAGGCAGGTCTGCACAAAAATCATTGGAAGCAGCAGAAGTGTGGTTTATTAGAAGTATGTTGTGAATCCCCTGGACAGCAAAAATAACTAATGAAGAATGTATGAGAAGAGCTGGAGAGACAAAAAACCTTGTCAAAAAGATAAGAGAGAGACATGTACTTTCATAGGACATGCAATGAGAAGAGGGGGCATTGAAAATATTATAACAGGAAAAATAGAAGGAATAAGATCAAGAGGAAGACCAAGAGAAATGATACTGGACAGTTTGACGGGATGGTGTGAGAGGAGATCACCAACTGAGCTGATGGCCTGCATGAAGGATCGTGTACTCTGGAGAAGCATAACAGCCAACGCCAGTCAGCACAGCACCTGATGATGATAATGAGTCAGAACACCCACTGTTTGATTAACTGGTTCAAGGTGACATTAGGAGTTCAACAAGGATGCGCCTCTCTCGCATACTTTTTTATCATATATATAAACCAGACCACATAAAAAAACAAATACGGAGCAGGAGAAATTAAATGAACCAATGTTCACAGATGACCAAAACTTAATACACCAAAATGATGAACTACAAAACAACATCAGTAGCCTTGACAACAACTGCAAAGAATACAATATGAAAATAAATATAGAGAAAACAGATTACAATGATGATAAGAAGAACCCAAGAGAATGTAAAATTTATATAAATATAACATTTATATAAATGTAACATTTCTATAAATAACACCAAACTCAAGCAGGTTATTGAATTCAAATATCCAGGAAGCATATTTACACAGGATGGAGAAATAGAGAAATCGAAAGTAGAATTCACAAAGCAAACAAATGTTATCTATCAACCTGCACCAATCCTAAAATATTCAAATATCTCAATGGACATCAAAAAACCAACTCTTGCAAACAATATTCAACCCAGTTCTGCGCTATCAAAGCCAAACATGGACACTCGCCAAATACCATGACAGAAAGATAACAGCATGTGTGATGAAATGCTTAAGAAAAATGGTAAACAAGACAAGAAGGGATCAAGTGCAAAATGAAATAATCTGGCAAATGGTGGAAACAACACCTGTCAAAGACTACAATGAAAATCAGAGAATTAAGTGGTTTGGGCATTTGAAACACATGAATCCAGAACAACCAGTGGCACACATACACAACTTGAAAACATCTGGACAGATAACGATCAAGGAAAAAAGTGGACAGAAACCCAGGCTTCTCACCTTGCTCTGGATCGATGTCTGAAACTCCCTGCAATACTAATGACATAAGCAGAGTGACAAGAAGAAGAAGTTTAGCCTACTTTTAACAATAAACGTTTGCTCATCACTTTTGGGACAACCCTCATACAAATTTATTTTAAAAACAAAAGCATCACATCCTTCTCATGCCGTTAATGTCATATAGGCCTCACATAGTTGTTTGCCAAGTTTTCCTGTTTTCAGTGAGTTTTTCAACTTCATCAAGGGATGTTATGCTCACTAAACTGGCTTCTCTTAACAATGTCCTCTTTAGAGTTTCACGTGGTTGACCTCTTTTTCTTCAGCCTGTTGTGCTCCACTTGATAGCTTATTTTGGCATTCTCTGATTGTTTCTTCTCAATACATGGCCTACATATATCCATCTTTTTCTGATCACACATGAGATCGGTTGTTGTTCAGTCATCTGTCTTATCCCTGCACTGTTCTTGAATTCATTCCACTTTATACAGATATTTTCCTTTGGCATTTGTTTTCAAAAGAGTCTAATTTCTTTTCTATTTCTTTAGTTGTTTTCCAGCTTTCACATGCTTAAATGAGGGTGGATATTACATTTGAAATGAATAATCTTAACTTGGTTTTTGTGCTTATAACTTTTGAATCCCATATGTTCTCAAGATTCTTGAAGGTCAAGTGTTGCAATTCTAACTTCCTTTCTGGTGTCACCATACTGGTCTATGTAGCTGCCAAAGTATGCAAATTGGTTTACTTTTACTTCTTCAACAGCTGTTCCTTCTTCTTGATTATCTTCTATCTTGGTTGATTAATGGGAAATTTCATTATTTTTGTTTTGTCCTTGATCCTATTTTGCTAGTCTGTGAAGACAAGTTATCTGTTTTTTCTTGCATCGAAATCATATTGTCACTGATAAAGATTATGTCATCTGCAAAATCAATATCTTCTAGCCGGGTCCCATGTACCATATCAATGCACATTTTACCTGTGCAACATTTTTTCATTATGAAGTCTATGGCAATTCCAAAAAGCAAGGGAGATAGTATACATTCTTGTTTCATGCCTTTTCAATCTGGAACCATTCACTCATTCCTTTTTCTGTTTTGAGTGCACAAACATATCCGTTGTAGAGAATGATGTTGACAATTTTAGATGGTATTCCATATAGTCTTATAAATTCCATGTATTTCTTATACTGAGAAAAAAAGTGAAAAAAGCTACAGAATACAGCCAAAAATTTAGTGTATCATTCAACAACTACTGAAAATATGAATGCCAGAAATCCAGACCACCTGAGAATCCAGACATCTATGCTCTTGCCATCAGCTGTTATTATTGTTTTGAGGTAACTGAATTCACTTGCTTGTGTCAGTTTCTTACTGTCTGAAAGCATGTTGTACTTCAGTATATTTACTCATTCTTCTATTACCATTGTTTCTGTTTTGTTGCTGTTTAGCTCTAAACCTCTTTTATTGTTCTTTCCAATAATCTTGTTCATTAGTTTCTGCAAAATTTTTTCACTTTCTGCTGCTATTAGAACAGTGTCATCCATGTAACTTAAGTTGTTGACATTAAAGGTAAATGTAAAGGTAATCCTGTCATGTCTTAGAGGCACATAGGGATATGGTGTTAGTGCCTATATTTTCCTTATGGTTTCCTAATTTTACTCGTTTCAAATCTGTAATGCTTCTCATGATATTTTTACTGTATAATAATAATAATAATAATATATCCTATGGCAGTACACACCCTTGTCTTACATCTGTGTTATATTCTGATACTCATCTACGTCACAGTTCTCTCTTACTGCTGTTTTTTTATTCCAACACATACTCTTAAGAATTCTCATATCTTTACCATCTGTATCAAATTTTTCTAACCTCTGTATCATAGCTTCATGTATGATTCTGTCAAAAGCTTTTGTACAATCAATAAGGCACAAATATAAATCTTTGTTTATCTCTAGAGATAGTTATTATAGTTCTTAAAAAAAAAAAAATTGCTTTACTTCTGATTTTTCCTTTAACAAAACGACATTATTCTTCTGTAATTTCAGTTTTCATTCTATTTCGTATTCTCAAGTTATCTCTTTGTCTACCAGTTGATGTGGCTTGCGTAGATGCGTTATTCATCAGATTTTCTATCCACAAGTAGTGCGTTGGTCTCTAAACCAAATTTGAATTTATCCTAACCATACTTGTGATGTGCAAAATGGTGGACATTTTTTTAATGCTCTTGCCAGCATGCAGAAATCAGCGGAATTCCGCTTGATCTGTCACATTTCCTGTACCGGGAGTTGGGGATAAGGCTAACAACCTAGGCTATCTGAGGTGACTCCAGATGGGAAGAAAAGATATCACTACGGAAACATGCAGAGAAACCAACGAGCATCAGGGATGCCAACTTCGAGGAGCTCATTCATCAGCCCAAAGCATGTGACAAAGATTTGATTCTGGAATGTAAGAACGATGGCAGCACCAACAAAAACTTCAGGTCATCTAAGAAATGGAGAGATACCATCTAGACGTAGTGGGCATCAGTGAAATGTGATGGCCAGTAGCAGGTAAAAGATGAGCGGAAAACAGTAAGTTAATAATATATTTAGGCAGAGAGGATGGGAAACACTAGGATGGGGTAGGTATTATTATGTCAAATGTAGCAGCAAAGAGCCTTGTAGAATGGGGACTAGTGAACAGCCGTATAATAAGAGCACGATACAACCTAACACGGAAGAATGACAATAATACAGTGTTATGCACCCATGAACGATGCAGATGATGAGGTGAAAGACAAATCATCAACAAAGTCCCTAAACACGATATCCTAATTGCTATGGGGGACTACTATGCTAAAGTAAGGAAAGATAACACCGATGTTGAAAAAGTAATGTGAAAAGAAGGAACTGACATGGTTAATCAGAATGGAGAAAGATTAACTGAAATATGTCTAATAGAGGCACAATATTTCCACACAAAGAGATACATAAAACAATGTGGATATCTCCAGATGATAGAACTAGAAACCAGATAGATCATTTTTGTATTAGAAAGCAATACATAACATCTAATACAAAAATGATCTATCTGGTTTCTATTAGAAAGCAATACAGAACATCTCAGAAAGAGCAGAAGATGAAAGATATGTTGTAGGGAAATTTACCATAGGACATAGAAATGAGGCATGTGACAATCTAATGGTGTTTTGCATGGAAAATGAGCTAATAATCACTAACACACTTTTTAAACAACATCCAAGAAGACTTTACACATGGACATCACCTGATGGGAAAACCAGGAATCAAATAGAATACATTTTAGTGCAAAGAAGGTGGAGATCAAATATAACATCAGCAAAAACTTTACCAGATGCTGATTGTGACACGGACCATGAGTTATTAATAGCAGACATAAAGATAAAAAAGACAGTTACGGGATCAAGTCCACTCTGGTTTGATCTTACAAATATACCAGAACAATACGGTATAGAAGTGAAGAACCGTTTCGAAATCCTGATGGCTGTACAGGAGGAGATGACACCAGATGAATTGGCTAAGCAGGCCAAAGATATCTTAACAACAACAGCTAAAGACATGGTTCCAGTAAAGAAAATACAAAAGAGTGGATGGATTACAGCAGGTACACTAGAACTGATAAAACAACGTAGAGAAATGAAGATGCAATGGAAAGTGACAAACAACAACAAAGAGAAATATAAATCTTTAACAAAAGAAGTACAAAGAAACATAAGAAAAGACAAAAAACAATACATACAAGATTGTTGTGAAAGAATAGAAGAACATCAGAAGTGTGGAAGAGATAGTGAAATGTTTAAAGAAATGAAGACATTGACGAGAAATGTCACACCTAAGCTAAATGTAATTTATGATGAGATGGGGAATACCTTGACAGAGACAGAGGAAATTCTAGAAAGATGGAAGAATATTGCAAAGGAATGTATGAAACAACTGACTGTGGAAGCAGAAATCAACAGTGTGAATTATTATTGAAGGAGAAAGAACTCGAACCAACAATAGAAAAAGTTTTATGGACAATAAAGAATCTGAAAAATGGTAAATCATCAGGATGTGATGAGATAACAGCTGAATTTATTAAAGCAGGAGGAAAGGAATGTGCAACAATTTATCATGTACTATGTAAAAAGATATGGCATTCAGGTATTTGGCCAAAAGAATGGAAAAGAACTGTATTCATACCACTGCCAAAAAAGGGTAACCAAACTACAGAACTGTTGCCCTGATTAGTCATGCCAGTAAAATTTGTTAAAAATCATAATGGGTAGACTTCGAAAGGAAATAGAAGAAGAAGTCAATATGGTCCAAGCTGTTTTCAGGCAAGGAAGAGTATCAAGAGATCATATATTCAATATAAGATTAATAATAGAGAAATGCAGAGAGTTTAATGTGAATCTATATTTATCCTTTATAGACTACTCAAAGGCATTTGATTGTGTACAACACTGGAAACTTTGGGAAATAATGGAAAAAATGGGATTTCCAACACATTTGATACAATTAACATCACTGCTGTATCTAGACCAACAAGCAGCAGTAACAATAAATGGTGAAACAACTTGGTTTGACATAAAACAAGAGGTCCGTCAGGGGTGCATATTATCACCTTACTTATTTAACTTGTATATTGAAAATATAATGAGGAATGTTAGAGAAGATGTAGACAAAGAATATTATGATGCCATAACAATTGGAGGTTATGAAATACCAGAGATTAGATATGCTGATGACACAGTATTACTGTCCACAACACAAAAATGAATGGAAAAACTAATTATGTCAGTCCATAAGAACAGCGAAGAGCAGAACCTCTATCTTAATGCAAAGAAGACTAAACTGATGACAACTGACAAAACAAACAAGGCAGCAGAAATATGTATCAATGAGGAAAAACTGTAAGGAGTGGAGAGTTTTGAATATCTTGGATCATTACTAACTAGTAATGGAGATACAATGAACTAACTAGTAATGGAGATACAATGAGGGAAATTAAAAGGAGGACATCTATCACTCTTCAGAAAGTAAAACAAATAAAGAATCTGTGGAGAGGAGCAGACAGAACTACAAAAATAAGATTTTTAAGGGCATGCATCTTTCCCATCGCAACATATGCCTGTGAGACCTGGACACTTAACAAAACAGCTGAGAAACACATAAATGTCTTTGAATGTAAATGCTACAGAAGAGTTCTCCAAATATTGTGGACACAAAAAAGAACAAATATATCTATACTAAAAGAGCTTAATATTAAAGAAGGCTAGCTAGTAAAGAGGATTAAAGAGAAAAAACTTAAATATTTTGGACACATTAAATGTCATGATAATTTAGAGAAGACTGTATTGGAAGGATATATAATGGGAAAAAGAAAGAGAGGAAGACCAAAATGAAGATGGCTGCAAGACATCGTTGACGATCTGCAAATGGATGCAGCAGCAGCAGCAGGCCATCTTGCTCACAACCGAGAGGCTTACAGGAGTGCTGTTTGGGAGGCAAAGTTCCACAAGGGACATGCAAATGAATGAATGAATGACAGAACATCTCTCATAGATGTAAGGGCTTATAGGGATTCAGATGTTAACAGTGATCACAATCTGTGTATAGGGAAAATAAAACTAAAACTGAAAAGCCAACATAAGAAATCAATACACAGAAAGATAAACAGCCACAGTCTACAAGAAGAGAATACTAACAGTAATTTCAATCAGGAACTTGCCAATCATTCCAAAACATCCAGTGAAGTAGAGGAGATAGGATAGATGAATTATGGAATTCTTACAGCACAGCCATAATCACAGTAGCAAAAGAAAGCGCTGAGCTGAAAAAATCAAATAGAAAAGCATGGATATCAGAAAACACATGGAAATATATTATTGAAAGACGAGCAGCCAAATTAGACATGCTGAATGTAAAAATGGAAAACATCTGGCAAAAGCAACATACAAAGAAATAGACAAGAAAGTAAAAAGTTCAGTCAGAAGGGATAAAAGAGAATACATGGACAATATGGTAAAAGAGGCAGAGAAAACAGCAAAAATAGGAGACAGCAAAACTTTATATAACATACAAAAGAGGCTAACAGGTACTATTACATCTAAAGAAAGACCAATCCTTAGCAAAACTGGAACCCTATTAAAAAGGTAGATAGAGGTGTATGGTGCAATTTTACAAAGTGAGGGAGGGAGTGAGTAAAGTGAGAAGAAATGAATAGAAAGTATGAGAATGTATAAATGAAAAACAAACAACATCCGATATTTCGGAGTGAGCCTTTTTCAAGGATTACATGCACAAGACACACACACAAAAAAAAACAAAAAAATGAAGAACTTATCTTAATGTGGCCTCCTCCAGAAGTAGAAAACAGAGAAGTGTGTATATAGTCTTAGAAGGACCACGCTGACCACAACAAAGGATACCTGAGAGAGCCAATCATAAAGAAGAGGTGGAGAGAGAGGAGGAAAACAAGTGGTAGAAAGGGGTGGAGGTAAGGCAATAGAAATATGATAGCTGCTAGAGGAGGTGTTGGGGGGGAGAGGAGGGGAAAAGGGGACGTGGAGAGATAATGAATGAAGAATATAAACACCTACAGGGAGAAAATGTGAAACTGGTGAATAGGACAAGACCCTATAAACACCAATATGTTGCCAGAGAAGAAAAGAGGGTGCTGGTAGGGAGGGGTAGCATAAAGAAAGAAAGTAGAGTTAAAATTTTTTTTAAAAAGGGGAGGGGGAGTGGAAAACTAAAGAAGTTACAGAAAGCTGAAGACATTGTTAATTCCAGCTGGGTAGAGACAGCCAGTCTGGAAAATAAGGTGCTGTTCTAGGACCCTCCGAGATCGTACATCAGCAGAACAAGAGCGGATCGCACTAACAGAAATGTCCTGTTTTCCCCTATGGTTGCTAAGGCAAAAATGTTTAGCCATAGGTGTCCAGGCCCTCTAGAAATATCATTAAGATGCTGGCGAAATTGATCTCCTAAGCGTAAGCCAGTCTCTCCTATGTACTTCAAACCGCAGCGTTTGCACATAACAGCATAAATAACATTGCATGAAGTACAGGTGAAACCATCCTGAATAAAGAATACTCTAAGAATATTCTAAGAATAATACTTTACTGCAGTCGCCATCCCTTTTATCTGGAACCCTATTAACATCAAGTAAAGACCAAAAGCAAAGATGGGCTGAACACTTCCAAGAAATACTTAATCGACCACACCCAAAAGAATTGTTAAACATTGAAACTGACTTACCAGCCCAACAATTAAATGTCAATCTAGATGAAATTACATTGCATGAAATTGAAACAGCAGTGAATTTAATGGCTAACAGTGAAGATGAAATAACACTTGAAATGTTAAAAGCTATCAATAATGACAAAATGAGACAACTACAGAGAATGTTTAACAAGATTTGGAAAGAAGAAAAGGTCCCTTCTAAATGGAAAAAAGGAATCATTGTTAAAATACCAAAAAAGGCAACCTTAGTGACTGTAACAATTGGAGAGGAGTAACCATCAGCTGTGTCAAAAGTATTTTGCAAGGTCATTTTGAATAGACTTAAAGATATAGTAGATACTGCAATGAGAGAAGAACAAGCAGGATTTCGAAAAGGGAGAAGCTGTCTCGACCAATTCTTTACTCTAAGAATAATACTTGAAGAACATATTGAAAAGCAGAAACCATTAATACTGAACTATATAGACTTTAATTTAAATAATGCATTTGATAGCACACATGGAGATTCATTATGGAGAATTTTAAGTCTATATGGAATACCATCTAAAACTGTCAACATCATTAAGGACTTCTACAATGGATATGTTTGTGCAATCAAAACAGAAGAAGGGATGAGTGAATGGTTTCAGATTAAAAACAGGCATGAAACAAGGATGTATACTGTCTCCTTTACTTTTTGAAATTACAACAGACTTCATAATGAAAAAATGCTGCACAGGTAACACAGGTATTGACTGGGTACATGGGACCCAACTAGAAGATCTTGATTTTGCTGATGACATAACTCTTATCAGTAACGATGTGAATTCCATGCATGAAAAAACAGATAGCCTGTCTTCACAGGCTAGCAAAATAGGGCTTGAAATCAACAAAGACAAAACAAAAATGAAACTTCCCATTAATCAAAATGGAAAAATACACATAGAAGGCACAGATGTTGAAGAAGTCAATCAATCTGCATACCTTGGCAGCTACATAGACCAGGATGAGGAAAATCTGGTGTGAAACCAATGAATCCAGGATGTGACAAGCCTATGGGTTTTTACAACAATGACCATCAGAATGATGTAAACAAAAAGAGCCAGCAGACTATAGGTAGTGGGGAATGGATATCATTGAGGCATTCATGGGTACCTCATCCCAAAGTCGGAGTGTTTCTGTGGAACTGTCTCAAAGCCATCTGACCAGTGTTGCATGCTCAATCTGACATTGAGAAAGGACTCAGGTACAGCCAACAGAGGCTGGAAAACAAAGTTTTGGCCAGGCCAGCCTACACCACTGTCTTCATGGCAGTCCGAGCAAGACCACAGTTTGCCCTAGAAAGGAAAGGTGCTGAAGTCGAAGGTACCCAGCCAAAAGGAGCATCGCAAAAATCAGGGTACCATGCATCATCGCCAATGTGACATGAGAGTAGAGCTACTGGCAAAAAATACAACAACAGAAAACTGTCAAAAAGCAAGAACTTAAAATAATGCAGTGGAATGCTGAGAGTGTCAGCAGTGTTAGAGATGGCTATAGTAAAAAAAAAAGGTGGAACTAGAGAACATACTCTTTGCAGAGCAGGTAAGTACATACTGCATACACACCTAACCAAAGATGCTGCCTTTAAAATCAGAGGTTACCAGTGTTTTAGATCAGACCAACAGGACAGAAAAAAAGGAGCAGTACTCACACTTGTTAAGAATAACATCAGCGCATGTCAGGTGGGATTGTACACTGAAGGAGCCGAATACCAGGTGATCCATCTAACAACCAGTAATACAGACTTCCACCTCCTTAACTGTCCTAATGACCACCCACTTGCTCTGGAAACAATCCCACATAAAGAGAAACTGATGGTCTGTGGCGATTTTAACAGACATTCCTAGAGCTGGGGCTATAACCACATAGACAAGAGAGGAGAGGAAGTTGAGAGCTGGGAGGAAGATAATGGACTTCTCCTGATCAACCACCCAATGGATCCCCCAACATTTTACTCAAGGGCTTGGCATAAAACCTCAACACCAGATCTGGCAATCCTCTCTCCAGACATGAAGTGGAACATTACACGCAAAGTTGGAAACAACTTGGAGGTAGCAATCATTGACCAATCTTCCTGGCAATAGAAAATGAACTCCTTAACACCAGTAGCCTTCTCCCCAGATGGAACTATAAAAAAGCAAACTGGACAAAGAACAGACAAAGTACAGGTATCCTGGTGAAAACAAATGAGAGTATAGACGTGAATCTATACTTTATCTCCTCTCTCTGTTTCTTCGTCCTGTATGTTTTTGTATGTTTAAGGCTCACGCCGAAACGTCACAACTTTGTAATCGTTAAGTAATAAAGCTGCTCCTACTTTTTTCCTATTTTATACATTCAGGTATCCTGGTGGGACAGCTACCCATAGAAGGTAAGGATATTAACAGCATAGTGAAGGAATTCAATGCTTGTATCCTTCAGGTAGCCTGTGAAACCATTCCCAGAGGAGTTCATAGGGACTATAAACCATACTGGTCTAGTGAGTTAGGAAAATTCCATGATGATGTGGCAACAGCTCGAAAGCAAGCAGAAAATAGACCATGCCAAGAACACCACAATAATTACCAACATGCTAAGGCCAAATTTCAGAGAGCCAAGCTGCAAGCCAGACGGGAAAGTTGGAGAGAGAAAACTTTGAAAAGGATAGAAGGAAACTGTGGAAACTAATCAAACAGTTAAACGATGAGAGCACCAGAAGAAGTACAAAGATTACATTAACAGAGGATGGGAAAACTCTTACAGGTAAGCAGGCAGCATGTCACTTTGCTCGCATGTTTGCACAAGAATTGCATGTTTCCATCTGAAAAGGGCGTACAGTGAGCACTGATCCACAGAAACAAGGCAGAAAAGTGAAAGTCATGGATGCACCAATCGCGCACAGCAAGTTAGACCTCTCTCTGAACCTTAAGTGCCCAGGGCACATGGGGCTTCCGCAAGGGTTTTCCACAAATGCCTGTCTTTCGCCTTTTTTTCTGCTCTTGCCCAGGTGAGCCCTCTATTGCTCAACATCCTTTCTGTTGTTCTTCTCCATGTCTCTTTTGGTCTACCCTTACTTCTGCTCCCCTGTGGTGTCCATCTTAGTGCTATTTTTGGTAGTGAGTTGTCAGTCATTCGGAGCACATGTCCCAACAGGTAAGTTACCTCAAATCTGGAAGGAAGCAAGCATGGTACCACTGCAAAAGCCAGGGGAAAAACAGTGATACAGCCTCCAGCTACAGGCCAATCAGTCTCACTATCTACCTATGCAAAATGATGGAACGCATCATTGACCTGAGGCTAAAATGGTACCTAGAAAGTGAAAACCTTTTCATTCCACAATAAGCAGGATTTAGGCAGTACTACAGTACAGAAGATCAAGTGACCTATCTCTCTCAAGAGACTGAGGATGCATTCCAAGACAAAAATCTTGCACTAGCGCCATGGATAGACCTGGAGAAAACGTTTGATAAAAAAGGTCTCTTGTGGAAACTAAGAAACTGCAATGTGAATGGAAGACTGGATAAAGTCTTATTTGCACAACAGAAGAGCAAGAGTAGTAATGGATGGACACAAAAGCCAGAAAGTACTGCTGCGACATGGTGTACCACAAGGAGAAGTCCTTTCACCTACACTATGCCTTGTATTCATTAATGACCTGGTCAAGGAACTTCCCTATGGAATCAATGTGGCACTGTATGCAGATGATCTGGTCATGTGGTGTACAGATGAATATGTGACAGTTGCTACACAGAGACTCCAAAGAGCAGCAGACATCTTGACATCATGGACAAACAAATGGTGTGTAAGTATAAACATAGAGAAATCAAGTACCACTCTGTTCACTCTCTCATCTAAACAGAAAGCAGGTAATATCTTTGTAAATGGAATATCCTTAAGGATGGACAACCAACCCACTTACTTAGGAGTGACTCTTGACTCAAAACTGACCTGGAAGAAACACATCAACAGTGTAGAATCAAAGGCCATAAGAAAACTAGCCATATTAAGAAAACTGAATGGAACCACATGGGGAGCTAGTGAAAGAATCTTCAAGAATGTATATCAGCAAAGTATTCTACCACATTTAGAATATGGCTCAACATCAAGACACAATAAACGTCATGATAATCTAGAGAAGACAGTCTTGGAAAGGTACATAATGGGAAAAAGAAAGAGGAAGACCAAGGCAAAGATTGTTGCAAGACATCGTTGATGATCTGCAAATGGATGCACCAGCAGCAGGCCATCTTGCTCACAACCGAGAGGCCTACAGGAGTGCTGTTAGGGAGGCAAAGTTGCACAAGGGACATGCAAATGAATGAATGAAGGAACATATGCAAGGTTTCGCTTTAGCAAAATAAACAGTCTTCAATGATGAAGTGGAGTCCCCAACAACTTCATACAACTCCGCTTTGATCTGTAGTGGTGCCCACAATTTTAAATAAAAATGTTTTATCACCATATGGAATTTGTTGCATTCATCTTTTGAAGCGACTGCTACCCTGCTCAATTCAAACAGCTGCTGAATGTTAACAACACATCAGTATTGGCTGAAATTTTGCATGACATAGTTTGAATAGGGATACTTTCCAACAATGATGTCATTAATTGAATTGTGGTGCCACCTCATTTAAACTAACTCTGAGATACCATAGACCCTCATAAGTGGACAGAAAGAATTTTTAATATTTTTTTTAAGAACATCATCAATGCACTAAGTACAAGTCAAGAGGTTTCAAAATCTTATTCTTGGAAGGAATATCTCAGTATAAGTGCACATACTCTATGGCACAAGCAAGAAAATCACTATGAAAAAAACAACTTGTACAGCAGAAGTTTTTACAGATCCTGAGTATTAAAACTCTTTGCACTATCTCAAAACAATTAAGCCTGAGAAAACAAATGTCTTGCCTGCTCATACTGTCTCATTCTTTCCAACAGTTCAGTCAGTTGTTTGTCTTTAGCTCTGCAGTCTTCTTCAGTCTGAAAATTAATACATTTAAAATAATTCAGTTGAAAAAAAAATTAATTTCTTAACTTGCAACATCAAAAAAAAAAAAAATTATGATCAATTAATTATATAAAACTGAAGTGGACATAACAAAAATTTCACTTTATGAAAAATAGATTAAACTATAATTCACTGAAAAATTAAAGAAATTCATCAGGAAACAAAATTAAAAAAAAAACAGGCAGAATGTCAGTTAAAGCAAAGACACAGCTGCAAAGATACAGAGATCAGAAATTCTGAAATACAACAATTCAGTGAAGGGCATTTAAATCTATATGAAATGTTTTGGAAAGTGGAGCAAACTAAAATTATATTACACTTACATCCTCTATCTAGTGGTACAGAATCACTTCCATAACTGGCCTACTTATGATCAGGGAAACATGGACAGATATTTGTTTGTGTGTGTGTGTGTGGGGAGGGGACCATTTATATCATTTTAAATCTGAAATATCATAATTACATGTACAAATGCTATATGCATAACATCATCACTATCATCTAGTGTCATAATCAATGCTGCTCACATTTATATTCACTCAACAAATTATCTCAGATGTTTTTCATCAAAACTTTTGGTCAGTTTTGTTATGTATTATTATTATATTATTATGGGTAATATTGCATGGTACTGTTTATCATGCTGCTCCATTTTGTGCAACAGTCCTTGGTGTTTTCAATCAGTTCAGATGCTTTTCTCTTTCCATGCCACTTGGTCAGTTCACTGAGATATTTTTCTCTTGGCCTTCCTCTCTTCATTTTTCCCTTTAATTTTCCAATCATTACTAGGTTCACCTAATTTTGTTTTTTTATGACATGTCCAAAAAATTATGAGTGTCTTTTTTAAAATCATTTTGACTAGTTTTCATTGTTCTGAAACTTGAGAAGCTCTTCATTTGTTTTTCTGTCTGTCCAGGGTATTTGTTGCATCCTTCTTCAAAACAACATCTATTGTGGATTCCATTTTCTTTGTCAACTTTCTGTTGACTGTCCAAGTTTCACAATCAAATAGCAATATTGGCTCTATACAGCACTGTAATACTCTTTTCCTCACTTTTAAGGACATTGTCTTATTTGTTGATAATAATATCTTAATTACAAGGGACTGTTTTACACATTTAGCCATAACAATATGCTGAAAACTCTCACTTGGTACACTTGTGGCTAGAATTAACAAAATAATGTTTTGTGAAGTGCAGCACTTGTATTGCACCAGGTAAGAGAGTAATTTATTCCACAAATGTGTTCAAATAGGTATCAAGATATTTCATCCATATTACACAGATATGAAGGTTTGGTCTTGATGAAGTTGAGTTGATATTTTTAGCGGTTTTTTTTTTGTGTGTGTCTGTTTGGAAGAAAGGCTTTTGATATCAGCGCACTCATCTAACAAATCTGCTCTGCCTTTTGACTGTAAATTTTACGTAAATGTTCAGTTGCAGCTGTCTTTTGCCCTGCATTCAGGACAGCAAGTTCTTTTAAATATGGGATCTGGAATAGTTGCAAGTATCTAAGGAAAATCCGGGACTCTTTGAACTTGATTTCATTTTTTCTAATTCATGGACAACTATTTCAAAGAACATTTTCAAATTTTGCGGAACTAGTTCTTTCTTTCTTTTTTTTTCTTGAACAGTTGATGAATGCATGGGAAAAAAAAGGAAATGCTGAAATGTATGTTCCATCATTTAAAGCTTCTCTTGCAAAAAAAAATGGTTTAAGAACATTAATCATACTTAGTCTGTTGCCACTCCACACTTATTTTTTCCAAAATACTTTAGGACTCTGATTGTAGAACAGCATGACTGCCAACTTTTGTTCTACAAGGCACTCAGAACAATTGGCCTTAAAGCTGTCAGTCAGCATTGGTAGTGCAAATGCAGTTATAAAAGCTCTCAGATATTCTAAGGTTTGCACAAGATGGGTTCCTTGAAGGAAGGCAATTTCTTCTGAATTGTTGGAGTGTTTCAAAGCTGAGGGAAAGAACTTTTTGGCTAAGATCATAACAGGTAACGAAATCTGGGCACATCATTTTGAACCCAAGACAAAAAGGCCGTCAATGGAGTGCCATCATCCACAATCACTACGAAGAAAGAAATTCAAGACAACTCCTTCAGCTGGAAAGGTCATGATCATTGTCTTTTGGGACACTGAAGGTGTGATTTTTGTGGATGTTATGCCAAAAGGAGAGACAATCAATTCGCAAATTACATTAAGACATTGAAAAAAAACTCAATCATTGTTTTCGCAGAGTTCGGCTGCACAAGAATCCAACAGACCTGCTTATCTTTCATGACAATGCATGCCCTCACACAAGTCTGGCAACATGGGAACCAATCACCAAATTAGGTTGGACTGTACTACCCCATCCACCCTATAGTCACAATTTGGCATCCTCTGATTTCCATCTGTTTGGTCCACTTAAAGATGCACTCCGAGGGGTAAGATTTGATGATGAGGAAGGAGTGATTCATGCAGCGAAGAAATAGCTACATAATCAAGAGAAAATCTGGTACATGCTAGGAATACATGCGCTTGTTTTGTGCTGGCATAAAGCCGTACAAGTTGATGGGGATTATGTTGAATAATACCGATGTTTACGTGACATATCCATGTATATTGTATATAAATTTCATGCTTTTTGAATAAACAGCTCCTGAGAAGAACACTGTGGTGTTTTTCTTTCTGAATGCCCTTCATATTATTATTAATTTTTATTTGGTTATATTTATTATCAGACTTTAATTTCACGGCAGTCAGTATGAAAATGGATATTTCTTTGTTTCTTTGAGGTTTACTTAGTGACCAGGTTTTTCCATTTGCTATCTGCACTTGAAAAGACAATAGCTCGTTTTATTCCTCATATCTCACAATGCGAGGGTATCACAGTAGTGCTGTTGTTACATGTTTGGAAGAGGTTTATCCACCCAGCAAAAAATTAGCTAAACTCCCCCATAATTCACTTAAAAATACATCAGCAATTTTTTTTCTTCTTCTTCTTCGTTCGCACAGCAGCAATTTTAAAAGAATACTCTGAATTACATTTTCACCAAATATATACAACATATATAAAGAAACATATGACATTTAATAAATCACCTTCTTAACCTCTTCCTCCAGCTGCTTCAGTTGTTCTTTAAAATTTCTGTTCTCATTCTGCAATTCCCTTAGTTTGTTTTGTAGTCGACTGCCATATGAAGAACCCGCTGCATATTAAATGCAAAAAAGAGGCTATACAATCCTTGTAAACACAAGCCTTAAAAACATGAATTTTACTTAAAACTATGCAAGGTTTATTGAACTATATAATTTTTTATCACAGTACTTCCCAAAACAAGCTATCAAGTGGAACATAGCAGGCCAAAGAAAAAGAGGCAGACCATGAGAAACTCTGAAGAAACTCTGTTAAGAGAGGCCAAATTAACAGGCATAAAATCCTTTGATGAGGTTGAAAGATTCGCCGAAGACAGGAAAAACTGGCGAACTACTTTGCGAGACCTATGTGACGTTTAACGACACGGGAAGGATATAAGATATAAGATAAGACTTTCCATAAAGAATTTCTCATCTCCTTATTAATTTGTTATATGTACTAAATTTCACCTGGTACATCTGAAAAATTAAGAAAAAAAAATTAAGCTTCACTAGGAATGCAACTAATGTATGCATATGTTTTCAAAGATCTTAGGCATTGTGCCAAATTCCTTATTTCACCCAGTTCTTGAGCTAAGTAAGATTTGTACCTATATACTAATTCCTTGAGTCACTGTAAAACTAAAAAATGTACTCTACCATTATGAATGCTGTACAAAATATGTCCTCCTAAATAAATTTTTTAAATTCATAAACACAAACACACCAACCACCCTCTCTCCCACTCTCATGCCATTATATCAGTACTGCACAGTCACAGTGATAAACTTAACAAAATAATACATTAAATTTGATAACAATTTAAATAAAACCTTTGCACTAACTCCAAGGAATGTATCAATGTGTATTCATGTGTAACTTTGATGTCTGTCATTCATGGAATTAGTCAGATGATTGCTAATGTATCAACATGTCTCAAACTGAATAGTTGATGTAAATTATTTGTTAACATGTGGTTGTTTTACTGATCACTTCTAAATTTAAACAAATTATTTTTACATTTAATATTCACACTTTTGCATCAGCTAGAACAGTAATAGATATCCCTACAGTTTCACACATGGGTAGACTGCATAAAACTAAAATTCTAACTTTGATTTCCATTGATAAATGTTATTCTGTCTACTCATTCGATTCGAAATGTGGAATTTATATAATTTTCTTTGTCATAATATTTAATACTTTAGAATCACTTAGCTGGCAAAATGAAATAACCATAAAATTCACTTTTCAAAATTCAATGAGTGCCCTCAAATACATCTTACATCCTTTCCATGCCATTATACGTCACATAGGACTTGCACTGTAGTTCGCCATTTCTTCTGTTTTCAGTGAGTTCTTCAACCTCATCATAGGATCGTATGCCCACTGATTTAGCCTCTCTCAAGTTCTCTTTAGAGTTTCATGTGCTTGACTTCTTTTTTCTTTGATCTGTTGTGTCCCATTTGATAGCTTGTTTCTGGATTTTCTGATCGTTTCTTCTCAGCTAGTGGCTGATATATATCCATCTCCTTTTTTTTTTTTAATCACTGATGAGACAGGGTACTGTGTGCTCATCTTCCAATATCTCTCGATTCGAATGTGGAATTTATATAATTTTCTTTGTCATGTTTAATACTTTAGAATCATTTAGCTGGCAAAATGATATTTACCATATTTGTAGAATGTCTGGAACAAAGTGAAAGATGTATGATAAAGGGCAGAATGTCAGACAGGCCTGCGTGCCCAATTCTTAACCCTTTTGAAATAAAGATCAATCAATCAAGATCAATCAACCTCTGCATTGGTCTTGAATTTATTCCATTGTAAATAGAGTATTTTCCTTATTTGTTTTCAAAAGCATCTAATTTGATTTCTTCTTTAGTTGTTTTCCAGTTTTTGCACGCTTAAATAAGGATGGATAATACATTTGAATTGAATAATCTTAACTTTGTTTTCTTGATTATAATTTTTGATTGCCATATTTTCTCAAGATTTTTAAATGCCGATGCTGCCTTTGCTATTCTAACTTATTTTCTGGTGTTACAATCCTGGTCTACAGAGCTGCCTAGGTATACACATTGGATTACTTCTTCAACAGCTGTTCCTTCTAAGCATATTTTTCCTTCTTGAGTAATGGGAAATTTCATTATTTTTGTTTTGTTCTTGTTAATTTAAAGTCCTATTCTACTTGTTGTTGAAGACAGGGCATCTGTTTTTTCTTGCATCAAATTCACGTTGTCGCTGATAAGAGCCATGTCATCTGCAAAATTAAGATCCTCTAGTTAAGCCCCACATACCCAACCAGTCAATGCCTATTTTACTCGTGAAGCACTTCTTCATTATGAAGTCTATTCACTATTCTTACTGACTGACATAATTAGTTTCTCCATTCCTTTCTGTGTTGTGGACAGTAATACTGTGACATCAGCATATCTAATATCTGGTATTTCGTAACCTCCAATTTTTATGCCATCGTAGTATTCTTTGTCTACATCTGGTCTAACATTCATCATTATATTTTCAGTATACAACTTAAGTAAGGTGACAGTATGTACTCCTGATGGACCCCTTGTTTTATGTCAAACCAAGTTGTTGTTTCACCACTGCCTGTTGGTCTAGATACAGTAGTGATAATAACTGTATCACATGTGTTGGAAATCCTATTTTTTTCCATTATTTCTCAAAGTTTCTGGGTGTTGTACACAACCAAATGCCTTTGAATAGTCTATAAAAGATAAATATAGGTTCACATTAAATTCCCTGCATTTCTCTACTATTAATCTTATATTGTATACTGTCTCCTTTACTTTTTGGGAATTACAATAGACTTCATAATGAAAAAATGCTGCACAGGTAACACAGGTATTGACTGGGTACATGGGACCCAACTAGAAGATCTTGATTTTGCTGATGACATAACTCTTATCAGTAATAATGTGAATTCCATGCAAGAAAAAACAGATAGCCTGTCTTCACTGGCTAGCAAAATAGGACTTGAAATTAACAAGAACAAAACAAAAATAATGAAAATTCCTCTCAATCAAAATGGAAAAATACACATAGAAGGGACAGATATTGAAGAAGTCAATCAATTTGCATACCTTGGCAGCTACATAGACCAGGATGGTGACACTAGCAAGGAAGTTAGAATCAGCACTGCAAAAGCAGCATCAATCTTCAAGAACCTTGAGAACATATGGAATTCAAAAGTTATAACCAAGTTAAGACTATTCAATTCAAATGTAATATCCACCCTCATTTATGCATGAGAAAGCTGGAAAACAACTAAAGAAATAGACAAGAAATTAGACTCTTTTGAAAACAAATGCCTAAGGAAAATACTCGGCATCAAGTGGAATGAATTCAAGAACAATGCAGAGAAAAAGACAAATGACTGAACAACAACCAGTCTCATGGGTGATCAGGAAAAGGAGATGGACATATGTTGGTCACTTGATGACAAGAAATGATCAGAGAATCCCAAAACAAGCTATCAAGTGGAACACAACAGGCCAAAGAAAAAGAGGCAGACTGCATGAAACTCTGAAGAGGACACTGTTAAAAGAGGCCAAATTAACAGGCATAAAATCCTTTGATGAGGTTGAAAGACTCGCCGAAGACAGGAAAAACTGGCGAACTACTTTGCGAGCCCTATGTGATGTTTAACGGCACGGGAAGGATATAAGATATATAAGAATCTTATATTGAATATACTTGTATGATCTCTTGTTCCTCTTCCTTGCCTAAAACCAGCTTGGACCATACTGACTTCTTCTATTTTATTATGAAGTCTACCCATTATGATTTTTAATAGAATTTTAATGGCATCAGGGCAACAGCTCTGTAGTTTGTGCATAATTTCAAGTTATCCTTTTTTGGCAGTGGTCTGCATTAGGTACGTCAAATATTTTAAAATTCTTTTCCTACTTCAGTTTCATTTTCTGTGTAAATTTTTTTCTTTAGTGTTGTTCACTGAAAGGTCATGGGTTAAACTACTGTTTATATTTTACTCTTAAACATCTCATTCATTTATTCATTTGCATGTCCCTTGCGGAACTTTGCCTCCCTAACAGCACTCCTGTAGGCCTCTTGGTTGTAAGCAAGATGCCCTGCTGCTGATGCATCTATTTGTAGATTATCAAAGATGTCTTTCATCTATCTTCATCTTGGTCTTCCTCTCCTTCTTTTTTCCCATTACGTATCCTTCTCTAGATTATCATGACATTTAATGTGTCCAAAATATTTAAGTTTTCTTTGTTTATTAAACGTCTACTACCTATTAAAAAGTTTGTGTGCATGAAAATACACTTTAAATAAAAGAATATATACACATACTGAGAATGACAGAAAGAAAAGATAAATTATAACATCTAACTCTATCTTAACTCTTTCTGTGCCATGGGAAGAAACGTGGATGTTCAGTTGGGTGCTAGATTAAAAGCGCAGGGCTTGATATGTATAGGGGTATATTAATAAAAGTGAATGAAACACAGTATTTCCATGAACTTCTGTGTACTTATTATGTTCCAAAATATAATTAAATGTATGAAGATTTCATAAATGCAGAGTTTTTTTTAGGAAAAAATAAGTAATGTGATGTTTTTAGACAATGATTGTGTCCAACTTACTATCGGCTGGGTCTAGAGGTACACTATGCACCATCTGATGCCTAGATCTACCTGTCAATGTGGTATTGTGAATCTATGTTGCATTCTCGCTAAAATAACGTCTGAAATAACCTTCTAACTATTTCTCCAGTTATCTAATATGTCTAGATCTACTTGGGATACATTAAAAATCAGTGGTCTGGTCACAGGGCATGTCCATACCCCTATCTACATCACCAAAAATTGAAATTTCTTGATCAATAACTTAGTTTTTCATGCTCAACATCGCTTGTAACTAACCACGCCTCAGCCATGATGAAAAGGGTCATGGGGCATGTGCACTATATGTTTACTATCTAAACATTACACCAGTTTTTTAATGAAACAAAAAATAATCAGTTTTTCAACACAAGGCACCACATTGGAAACCGGAAGTGTCGAAAATTCAACTAGAGGCATGGGAAGAATTAACAAAGACGTTATTTGAAACATTTGACGACTGAGGTCTCTGAACTGGTTACTGTTAAAAAGACTGCTTAACTTTTCACATACATTTAGTTATTATCTTTAACAGAATTTGGTAAGACTGTTTTGCTGTAATATGACAATAAATGGTACTAGTTAAAGCTGTGAAACCTTGTTTTGTGGATGGTTCAGGGAAGTTGAATACTAGAAAAGTAAACTTTGGCAGAAAGATAGAAGCTGATGGTTGATTCTTTCCTCCCATCTAGTGCCACCCTTTGCAATTCTGCCAGATTTCCTGATGTCTGGACTTTGTTATGCCTGCTGAGTTGATAAGCAAATGCAAGATGTTTGCTGTGGTTGATTATGTCAATCAATATTTGGTAGAATCAAAAAAAAAAAAAAAAAAGCTGTTCAGCAATAGTTAATTGTAAATCACGTTAAAAAAACACACACACAACTAAAATCCACTAGTCCACCAGTTTCAAAAATGTCTTCCAAGATGAATCATTAGTATGTAACTGTATCTGCCATACCTCTGTGTAACTCACTACTAAGATCATCAATCACAGCAACATTTTTCTCCATTTCAGAGGTGTACAGGTCCACTTTCTCACTAAGTTCTGCAATTTGCTGGTCTTTCTCTTTCAAAACCTGCATGGTCATTCAAATTTTGAAGATGAATTATTAGGACAGTTATCTAGAAACTATAATATAATCTTATCTTCTTATATCTTATATCTTTCCCGCGCCGTTATATGTCACATAGGGCTCGCAAAGTAGTTCGCCAGTTTTTCCTGTCTTCGGTGAGTCTTTCAACCTCATCAAAGGATTTTATGCCTGTTAATTTGGCCTCTTTTAACAGTGTCATCTTCAGAGTTTCATGCAGTCTGCCTCTTTTTCTTTGGTCCGTTGTGTTCCACTTGATAGCTTGTTTTGGGACTCTCTGATCATTTCTTGTCATCAAGTGACCAACATATGTCCATCTCCTTTTCCTGATCACCCATGAGACTGGTTGTTGTTCAGTCATTTGTCTTTTTCTCTGCATTGTTCTTGAATTCATTCCACTTGATGCCGAGTATTTTCCTTAGGCATTTGTTTTCAAAAGAGTCTAATTTCTTGTCTATTTCTTTAGTTGTTTTCCAGCTTTCTCATGCATAAATGAGGGTGGATATTACATTTGAATTGAATAGTCTTAACTTAGTTATAACTTTTGAATTCCATATGTTCTCAAGGTTCTTGAAGATTGATGCTGCTTTTGCAGTTCTGATTCTAACTTCCTTGCTAGTGTCACCATCCTGGTCTATGTAGCTGCCAATGTATGCAAATTGATTAACTTCTTCAATATCTGTCCCTTCTATGTGTATTTTTCCATTTTGATTAAGGGAAATTTTCATTATTTTTGTTTTGTTCTTGTTAATTTCAAGTCCTATTTTGCTAGCCAGTGAAGACAGGCTATCTGTTTTTTCTTGCATGGAATTCACATTATTACTGATAAGAGTTATGTCATCAGCAAAATCAATATCTTCTAGTCGGGTCCCATGTACCCAGTGTGTTACCTGTGCAGCATTTTTTCATTATGAAGTCTATTGTAATCCCAAAAAGTAAAGGAGACAGTACACATCCTTGTTTCACGCCTGTTTCAATCTGGAACCATTCACTCATCCCTTCTTCTGTCTTGACTGCAAAAACATATCCATTATAGAAGTCCTTAATGATGTTGACAATTTTAGATGGTATTCCATATAGACTTAAAATTCTCCACAATTAATCTCTCTCTATGTATGCTATCAAATGCTTTTTTAAAAGTCTATGAAGTTCAGGTTTAATGGTTTCTGCTTTTAAATATGTTCTTCAAGTATTATCCTTAGAGTAAAGATCTGGTCAAGACAGCTCCCTTTTTGAAATCCTGCCTGTTCTTCTTTCATTACAGTATCCACTGCATCCTGAGTAGAATTCAGTTTACAAAACAGCTTTGACACAACTGATAGAAAGGTTACACCCCTCCAGTTATTGCAGTCACTGAGGTTCCATTTTTTGGGGTATTTTAACAATAATTCCTTTTTCCATTTACAAGGGACTTTTTCTTCTTTATAAATTTTATTAAACATTCTCTGTAGCTGGCTCATGTTGTCACTGTTTTAACACTTGGACTGTTATTTCATCTTCACCTGCAGCTTTGTTGTTAGCCATTAGATTCACTGCTGTTTCAATTTCATTCTGTGTAACTTCATCTAAGTTGATATTTAGTTGTGGGACTGGTAAATCAGTTTCAAGATTTATTAATTCATTTGGGTGTGATCGATTAAGTATTTCTTGGAAGTGTTCGGCCCATCTTTGCTTTTGGTCTTTCATTCATTCATTTGCATGTCCCTTGCGGAACTTTGCCTCCCTAACAGCACTCCTGTAGGCCTCTCAGGTGTGAGCAAGATGGCCTGCTGCTAATGCATCCATTTGCAGATCATCAACAATGTCTTGCAGCCATCTTTGCCTTGGTCTTCCTTTCTTTCTTTTTCCCATTATGTACCCTCCCAAGAAGGTTTTCTCTTGATTATCATGACGTTTAATGTGTCCAACCTTCTTCAATATTAAGTTCTTGCAGTATGGATATATTTGTTCCTTTTTGTATCCATGATATTTGAAGAACTCTTCTGTAGCATTTACATTCAAATGCATTTATGTGTTTCTCAGCTGTTTTGGTCTTTACTTGATGATAATAGGTTGCCTGTTTTGCTAAAGACTGGTCTTTCTCTGGAGGTAACAGCATCTGTTAGCTTCTTCTGTATGTTATATATAGTTTTGCTGCCTCCTATTTCTGCTGCATTTTCTGCTTCTTTTTCCATATTGTCCATATATTCTCTTTTGTCTCTTCTAGCTGAACTTTTTACTTTATTGTCTAGTTCTTTGTATGTTGCTTTTGCTAAAACTTTTTCAAGATCTGTCTTTAAACATGGCTAATTTGGCTGCTCTTCTTTCATGTATGTATTTCCATGTGTTATCAGATATCCATGCTTTTCTACTTGTTGATTGCAGTCCAGCACATGCTTTTGCTGCCATGATTATGGCTGTGCTATATGAATTCCATAATTCATCTATATCTGTCTCATCTACCTCTTTGAGTGCTGCAAAATGTCTGGTAAGTTCCAGACTGATATCGCTGTTGGTATTTTCTTCTTATAGGCTATGACTGTTTATCTTTCTGAGTATTGATTTCATGTGTTGGCTTTTCAAGTCTAGATACAGCAGTGATATTAATTGTATCACATGTGTTGGAAATCCCATTTTTATCCATTTTTTCCCAAAGTTTCTGGTGTTGTACACAATCAAATGCCTTTGAATAGTCTATAAAAGATAAATATAGATTCACATTAAAATCCATGCATATCTCTATTATTAATCTTATATTGAATATACAGGGTCCGGCATAAAGCATCGCTGGATTTAACTGATGTAGTGCAGAAAATGAATACGTGTGAAAAAAAACATGACGTCAGAGATGAATCAAACAAACGGTCATTTTTAACGACGGCTTCTTGGCAAACACAACATCACACATTCACCACTGAAACTTATTTTAAAAGTGGAGAATCGTCTATTACTGTACAACGAAAGTTTCGTCACCATTTTGAGTTGCATCCCCATGATAATGTTCCTGATTGGAGAACAGTTTTGAGATGGATCAAAAAATTTAAGGAAACTGCTAATTGCCTTAATACTACTGGTCGTCCAAGAACTCAACAGACACCTGAACGAATTCAAGAAGTCTGCAATGCATAGCTTTATAGCCCTTGGCATGCTTTGGCACTTGGTATGTCAGATCGCTCGCATCATTCGGCGTTATTGGCCTATATTTTTTTAAGACAAAGACGGGCATCCTCTTACTGTTAATAGTGATCTTTACGTGCAGATGCTAACTGAATACTTCATTCCAGACTTGGCCAACAGAAATAAGAGACTAATATGGTTTCAACAAGATGGACCAACTGAACATACAGACTATCAGTCCATGGCCATGATGCGACAAGCATTTCCCAGTCATCTTATTTCCAGATTTGGAGATATTCATTGGCGGCAAGGTCACTTGATTTATCAGCCGCAGACTTCTTTTTATGGGGGTACACCTCAAGAACACAGTGTATGCTAGTCGACCACATTCAATTTGCAGATCTAAAGGATCGAATCCAACACTGCATTTAAAATAACCCTTTGAACATGTTAAATGCAATGATAGATAAATACAGTATGTCACTAAGTGTCTGGAAACAAACAAAAAAAAGCAAGGTTTTCAGGTAATGTGCTGCTGGTTACAAATTTTTTCTTTTTTTATTATTTTGGTTTGTAATCATAATTTAATCATTTAATCATATATGCTGCATTCTGGGGATGTCAAGAGACTACTGTGTTAAACATAGGTGTTTAGGTCTCAGTCTGATACTGGTAATCTCTTCCACAAGGTTAATCCAAACTTAACCATCAGGGTACAAGATACAGGGAGAAGTTTTCTGGAGGAAAAGTGTATTTATATGGCGGGAAATACAGCATTTTAAAGTCATCATGAAGAATCATGCTTTACTGCAAACTGCAGAACAAATTTTTTAATGCAAAAGCTCTAGATTAACTTCCAAGAATTATTATTATTAGTAAGAAAAGTCTTAAATGAAACTATACACAGGGTCTCCAGTAAGATAAGGTCAATCATGTTAACCATAAGATATCAAACTCTTGAAATAAAAATCTATAATGTGCTGTTAATACATATGGAAATACTCCCAAAATGATTATTCTGTCAGCTTATAAAAAATACATGAGTTTTTTGTGTCTTTTACAGGGTTTATAAGACAGGGTTTGCCTATGATATACTGTACAGAATATAATGTTCAGAAATCTGTGGGTTTGGCAGCATTCTTTGAAAGTGTTTGTTACTGCAGTTACTTTGTGTGACTGCAATCACAATCAGGGTTTATATGTTGCGAAATAATTCAACTAACCTCACTCAGAGCAGATACTGAAGCCTTGTCTGAATCCATATGTGCAGCAATAAGCTGTTCCTTTATTCGAAACATCTGCTCTTGAAGATTACTTATTTGGAGATCTTTCTCATGCATTATATCCTGCAAAAATTGTTATAATGGTAAACATTTATATTAATCTCACACCAAAGAGTACAAAGATTTTTCCTTGAATCTGTTATGCCTTAGAACTAAACTTCTGTTGAGAATTTTTTATGAGAAGGAACTAGAAAAAATTTAGAGAAAAAAAAAACTTATGGGTGAGTCATCTGGATTTGTGATAGTCTTCTTCTTCTTCTTCGTTCACTTCTACCACCAAAAACCGCACTGTGAACCTACTGAATTCACGCCTGTGGTCCTCGTTAGGTCCCGTGGTCCCCTGTGTGGTCCAAAATAGACCACACGAGATCCACGAGAGGACCACAAGGGGTTCAGAGTACCACAGTGCTTTAGCCTGTATTCTTGGTGGGTCTCGGAAGCGGGATTGCGTGACACCGTGGTTTTCATTGCACCAGTTTAGTCTAGGGTTGGACTTTCTCACCGGAAGACCTCGACGTGTTTAGGATATCAGTGCATCCCCGCTGGGTGAGAGGCAGTAGCCCACCCAGGCCAGAGTTGGACTTTCTCACTGGAAAACCTTGACGTGTTTTGAGATACCCGTGTATCACCGCTGGGTGAGAGGTGGTTGCCCATCCAGTCCAGGGTTGGACTTTCTCACCGGAAAACCTCAGCGTGATTAGGATACGCAAACATCCCCGCCGGGTGAGAGGTGGTTGCCTATTTAGACTTCCCTGGTCCAGTGTCTCCGACTTCAGCATTTTGCGGTCGTGACCGCTACTCTTCCTAGTAGTGACCAGGATGGAGGCTTTTGTCCAGGAGGACGAATCCTTGCCACTAGTGACTTCTACCCCTGGGTTGAGCCGGTTTAGGCATTATCCCAGTATGGGCGTGTTTGGGACGGGACCGACCTCTACGGCAGAGGTACTGTGACATGCATAGCCTTCAAGATTCACCCCTGGTATGAGCCGGTTTAGGCAAAATTCACCAGTATGGGTGTTTATCAGGCGTTGCTGACCTCTAGAGCGGAGGTGGCATGACATGTCTAGCCATCAAGTTCCACCCCTGGTGTGTGCCGGTTTAGGCATGTTTCACCAGTGTAGGTGTATTTCGGACGTGGCCGGCCTTTAGAGCAGAGGTGCCGTGGTATAGCTCTCGTAGCGATACTACTGGACATACCAGTTAAACTTCACTTTCCACCACCTTTTCCCATCGGCGCCGCACAGCAACCTTTATTTCCGCATTTACTTCCTTAACCGGGAGGAGCTTCACTCCACACGCGGCATTTGAAGAGTCTCACCAGCAGTGTCTTAACCTCTGGGACAAGCCAGTTCATGCATTTCACCCAATATGACTGCACTCAGGACGTGGCCGACCTCCAGACCAGAGGTGCCGTGATTTGACTGTTTGTTTCGCTTTATCCTTTCTACCACCTTTTCCACAGTGATGCTGCGCGGCAACCTCATTTGCAAATTTCTTCATTGGCCGGGAGGAGCACCGCTCCACGCACGGCAGCTGAAGATCTCGTCAACAGCGGCAGATGAGCTACCAAACGTGCCACTCATCTACTCTAAGTAACTGGTTTTCAGGCGCCAGATATTCGCCCTCGCCCCTTCTCCTGTCAGTTTAAACAGTTCTGCCACGGGAAGGCCAGGAGCTGGACTTGACTACCAGAGGCTGTTTGTGGCGCGTTTGCAGTCCTTAGAACCTTTGTGATAGTCAAAAGATGATTTTATAAACTTAGAGAGCCTGAGCAGGTAAAACCTTGAAAATACAAAAGAAAATCTATTACAGTGATGAGAAGCAGAATCACTAACAACAAAAAACAACCCACAGGTAAGCACATATGAAATCACAACAGAATTGAAGCACATTACACTGTCAACGACTGTGACCCACAATGGGTACCATCCCACTGTGGAATAGCTGGCAATGAAATAGCTGACATCCTATCTAAAGCTGGCAGCAATCAAAATCATACATATCTTCCAGTAAATTACCAAGAGGTGAAAACTATAATCCATAGCCAGTACAGATCTGAATGAAAGAAACAACTGAAATGCAAAATGAACCAGATGCAATACATCAACTACAAAGACATCAGCAAACCATCCTCTTTCACCTAAGGACAAGCCACTGCAGACTACTGAGCCACCAACTCAAAATATCTCACACAGACAAGTGTCCTTCTAGAAGTGGTGTCCATGCTCCAGAACATATCCTTCAAGAGTGCCCAAACTATGCGGACCTGAGGCATGAGACATGGCCAGAGGACACAAGGTTGGGGCTAAAGCTTTGGGGCTCCTGTCAGGAGAGGACTGCGAGCTTTGCCATGTCAACAGGGATCAGGATCTGATGTGACCAACAACCTCGAACACAAAAGAAGAAGATGAGAAGTGAGCAAAGAATATCACATGATTCCTTTTATCATCAAACATAATTAAGTAATACATTCTTGGTAAAGGTAAAAGGGTATCATCAAACATAACCAAGAATTAATACATTCTTGGTAAAGGTAAAAGGGTATCATCAAACATAACTAAGTAATACATTCTTGGTAAAAGTAAAATCCCTTTATGTGGTCAGTATCACACCTCGCTGTATTTACCTTCACAGAAATCTATGGCACCCATTTTTATATTGTTGGTAGTTACACTAAAATTATCAGTCTCCTAATTTCTGATTATTTTTCTAGTCTAGATATTTTTCTAATCTTCATGTGGTCAGCAGCATCTGTATTTTTTCTTCAAGTGTTTGGAGCTTTCCAGAGCTATTATATTTGTTTTATTCTGTCCTCTACCTCAGCCTGACAGTCAGGAGCATTCCTCTCTTCTGTTTCCCTCCTTACCCTCTTGACTACCTGCCAAAAGTCTTCAAAAAGAACTGCTAAACCTAATTATTAAGTTTCATTCACTTCTTCTGGACCTCCTTTCTATCAAAATGTATAAACTAGGAAAAAAGTATAAACTAGGAAAAAAAGTAGGAACAGCTTTATTAGTTAACGAGAACACAGTTATGACGTTTCGGTGCAAGCCTTAATCATATGAAAACATACAGGACGAAGAAATAGAGAGAGGAGATAAAATATAAATTCACATGAATGCTATGTTAAAAAAATAAATAAATAAAATGAATAGAGCACTTAGCTGTAACTTGTAAGAAGCTGTGGCTTGTCTGAATCTGTGTCAGAAATGTGCATGGTGGAGTGTAGAGAGTATTTAAATGGAGACTTGGGATGTGTGATAGGTGGGTCGTAACTGAGGGTGGTGGGTGGGGAACCGTGGAGGGGAGAGAGAGTGATACAATGGTAATCTAGCTGGGAGAAGGTGAAATATGTGATTATAGTTGGGGTAGAGGGGTTGTAATATGATGCTGTGCAGAGGTTCTGAGCTATGTGTAACAAGTTAGAAGGGTGTGGAACTTAATGGGGAGGGATTATGAATGTGGAAGAGGAGAATGTTAGATGTAGCTGAATGTGGTTCCAGAGTCATATATTCCTGAATGTAGCAATTCTCAAGTGCTAGGCAGCTTGTGTCATCTGCTTGACACTGTTTGATGGCTGTTACCAGAAAGTCAGATCTGCCTCTGGTTGGGGCCTGTTACCTGCCCTGTAGTCTGGGAAATGAAAACAATCACCTTTCCCAAAACTATCCTCATTCTCCATGAGGGATTCACATGCAAGTTCTGCAATGTGATATATGTCATTGTATGCAAAAGATGTAGAATAATTTACATTGGTGAAACTGGCCTTAGATTAGGGGACTGCATGCAAAAACATCTGTACGATATCACCCAGCATGGTTCAAAACCAGTCTCAAATCATTTCAATGGCCCCAACCACAGAGGCAAATCTGACTTTCTGGTAACACCCATCAAATAATGTCACGCACATGACACAAGCCACCTAGCATTTGAGAACCACTACATTCAGGAATATGGGACTCTGGAACCACATGGTTTGAACTTGTTATTCAACTACACCTAACATTCTCCTCTTCCACAATCATAATCCCTCCCCACTAAGTTCCACTCCCTTCTAACTTGTTACATATAGCTCAGAACCTCTTCACAACCCTCTACCCCAACTATAATTACATATTTCACCTTCTTCCAGCTAGATTATCATTGTATCACTCTCTCCTCTGTGGTTTCCCCACCCACAACCTTCAGTTACAACCCGCCTATCACACATCTCAAATCTCTATTTAAATACTCTCTACACTCCATCATGCACATTTTTGATACACAGCATCAGACAAGCCACAGCTTCTTACAGGTTACAGCTAAGCGCCCTATTCATTTTATTATTTTTTTTAACATACAAAGGTCATACTGAAAGTCATGAGCAAAGATTTTTAAAAAATCAGAATTTATAGATAGAGAAAATATAAATGTATCACCTTAACCTGCATCATTTTCTTCACTTTTCAACATAATCTCCACTTCTCTGCACATATTTTTCCCATTGCTCTGCAAGTTTGAAAATACCCTCCCGGGAGAATTCTGTTCCAGCTGACAGAAGGCACAGATGCACTGCTTTCTGGACATTCTCTCCTGTGACGTAGTGATGGCCTCAGATTTTTTTTCTTTTGCAAAACCAAAAGATAGTAATTACTGGGTGCCAGGTCGGGGCTATGGGCAGGGTGTGGAAGAATTTCCAAACCTATTTTCTAAATTTCCTCAGCTGTCTGGCAAGCAGATTTTTTCTTGCAGCTTTGTGACCTTCAGTCAACAAATGTGGGACCCAGCAGGCACAAACTTTTCTATAGCCTAGGGTTTCAATCATTTCCGGTACGGCACTGTGTCCTATTCCAAGATTTACAGCAATTTCAGATACTGTGACACATATGTCTTGCTTAATGATGTCATCAACCCTTTCCACATTGCATTCAGTGGAGGCAGTTCGAGGGCAACAGCTGCAAGGCATATCTTGGATGCTCGTGTTTCCATCTTTGAAATGTTTCACCCACCGTAAATAGGCCCCAGTGACCGTTCTGCCTTTCTGAAGATAGTCTACCAATAGCACAACTTCTTAATCCCAAATATGGAAGTCATCACTTTGCCTGCAGACAGAACCACCCTTGCTTTCTTTGGGGGTTATGTTTCCACTGCTTTGACTGCTCTTTGGTTTCTGGTTGAAAAACATGAACCCAAGTCTCATTCATAGTCATAAATTGCTGAAGAAACTTTTCAGAATCTGTAGAAAAATGGCTAAGATTGTCTCTTGACATGTTGAGATGCTGTCATTTGTTCCAAGACGTTTCAGGACCCATCGAGCAGAGACCTTTGTCATTTGAAGATCATTGTGAATAATAGCATGAACACATTCCTGGGAGATGCCCAACTCAGTAGCAATGTACCGCTCAGTTAGTTATCGATCCTCCATTATCATGTCATCGATTCTGTCAGTGGTTTCATCAGTGGTTACCGTTCTTGGTCTTCCTGGACAGGGATCATCTTCCAGACTCTAGCTTCCATGTTTGAATTGAGCTGCCCATTTCCTCACTGTGCTGTAAAAAGGGGCACTCTCCCCTAGAGTCTCTACCATATCCTCATGAATCTCCTTCGATTTTAAGCCCTTAATGCAGAGGTAGCGAATGACTCTCTCTCTCTCTCTGAACCTTAAGTGCCCAGGGCACATGGGGCTTCTGCAAGGGTTTTCCACAAATGCCTGTCCTTCGCCTTTTTTTTCTGCTCTTGCCCAGGTGAGCCCTCTATTGCTCAACATCCTTTCTGTTGTTCTTTTCCATGTCTCTTTTGGTCTACCCTTACTTCTGTTCCCTTGTGGTGTCCATCTTAGTGCTATTTAATAACATCTTATTGGCAGAAATGCAGATGAAGCCACTGGCAACAATTATTGGGGAAAGACGCTGGCGATGGTTAGGACATGTGCTCTGAATGACTGACTACCAAAAATAGCACTAAGAGCGAATGACTACTCGATGATAAATTTTATCCATTTTCTCAATTTCTGCCACCCCTTCAGTAGCCTGTAAGAAAAAATTGGTTGCAGTTAATTTCTTGAAACTTGGTGTTTAATCTTACATTAACCTGCTCTACAAATGCACCTAATATCAACTGTGCTTTTCAAGTATTTGTACCTTATGCCGAGAACTTATCAATCACCCTTCATATTAAAAGACGGTACTACCATGATTACTTGATGTCTATCTATCTGATAAATTATATATGACCTATTTTAGTTTCACATTTTTATTAGCCAACAGTAAACCTACATTTTGAGCCTTTAAAACATTCTGTGACCATTTTATTCCTTCATATGTTTTCCACACCTTGTAACTATCAGCTATAGAATGTCACTTCAATATGTTGAAACTTACCTGCCATTCATCCACTTTTTGATTGACTGCAACCATGATAGCATCATCAGTCTCTCCTTTGGACTGAACCTGTGCTGTAAGATCTTGAACTTGATTTTTTAGAATATCATTTTCTTCTCTCAGAGCATCAGTAACAGCATCACTTTGTTGTAAAACACTCTACAATTGTAAAATATGCACTGTTAAAAAGAATGCTCTCTATTTCAGTGACAACATTAAATGACAACATTTGTTTATCATGCATCTTTCAGCCTTCCTCACATACTTAATCAGTTTTTCACAAGTTAAAAAATTCTATTTATTTCTTGATTTTTCACCATCAAGAAAGAATTAAGAGCCACCGTTCACTTTCACAAACCTTACATAAATGTTGCAGGTGAATCAAAAATTTGTCCCGTTTTCTGATACCCTAATTTCAGTCAAGGTTGTCTCTTTATACACTGTTTTTTACATTTGTAAAGTCATGCTGATGTAATAAGCTGCTTGTAACATTATGCTTACGTCATGTGTTGCATCATTCTGAAAACTGCATGCCCATTTTCAGCCAGTGAATCTAGAGAAGGAAATATGGTGGAGAGGAAGGATGTCATTCACGTCCTCCTGAAGCATTACTGGAAGAAAGGGCTGAATGCCTCTGCAGCTGTCCATGAAATTTACAGTGTGGAAGGGGAAGATACAGTTATGGGCTCTACTTTGAAGAGTGAAGTTACATCGTTATTAATATTATGTACCATCAGGAACACTGCTAAGTATATATATTACCATACAGCTGGAATGAACAATAAATTCAGCTTTCTTTAAACTACATTTCACCTTGTTGTTACCTCTTTCCATTTCTGCTACTCATGCCCAATTTTCTTGTCTTAATCCCACTCATCTCGCTGCATTTTCTCATTTTTGCTGGAAGCGATTTGTTTTATTTTCCAGTCCTCTCTAGCAGGTTTGTTAGCTCCCTTGTCTAGTCATGCTTAACCAGCAGTCTTGTCCTCTCAACCTTCCTCCATCCATCCATCCCCATACTGTCTTCTCACTCTTTTATCATCTCCACCATCTTGGTGGCTTTGTTTGGGCCTGCGGTATCCAATGGTGGCAATCTATGGCCTTTTGTGCGTAACACCATGGTACTCTTTGTGATCACCTCTTTACAACATTTTTCAGCCAATCATTGGCTTTTACTTTATGCTTTACTATGTCTATCTGGGCCCATTTTGTGTCCGATTTTTGTACTAGGAGGGTACCAAAAAGCTAAGTCTATATTTTTCATCTATTTTTCTTCTTTTTATTTGTTGTGCTGTTTATGTATGTGATCCTTGATAAAGGCTTTTTTGCTGAAATATTGGATATATCTTCTTCAGTTTTATGTACTTATCTTGCTTTCTGCCATTCTTGTTTCTGCCCACTTTCCTCATTTATCTTTTTGTAAAACAGAACCATACATCCATCTATTTTCCTAAGTATATATTACATTGCTTGATTTTGTGCAGCAGTGAAACACAATAAAAATGTGACAAACTTTTGATTCACCCTAGTATATATGAAAATTACTATTTAGATTTGTCATATCAAATATTTCAGAAAAACCAAATCAACTGTTATAAATTCCTGTTCAATACTGGCTACAAATATTGTAAAATGCCTCATTTGTTGTAGCACAATAATTATATTTAACCTACATGGATTACGCTAACAAAAAAAATTGCAGGGAACAATAAATTTCACTCAATACAGTAAGGTAAAAGCAAAGTTAATCCTGACATGCCTTTGAGGTATATGGCAGATATAGTAAGATTTCCCATATTTTCTTGACCCAACAGCAAACTAGAGGGTGATATGGGTCTTTAAATTTTTATAATATAGAAAAATAGATATATAGTATTCCTAATCTTCATATGGTCCAACTATAAATAAGTTGCGGACCACCAGCTTGTATGTAATATTGCAATGTCATAAACCCTTAACTGCTTTTATTCAATAGATAGATAGGACTACATTCAGAAATACAAGCTGTTAATTAATTTCCAGAAGACAAGGAAATTGTGTGCAATGAAAAATAAATTATACCATATAACATATAAAACATTTATGAACATAGCAATTAAATATTACAAGGGCTGATCAGAAAAAAAAGGTTACATATGCAACAATGCAAAAAGATACAATCCACTGGTAAAAAATGCATATGCACAAATTATTTTTCAATGTAATCACCAAGCTGATTAAGACACCTGTCTGACTGCAGGATCAACTTTTCCATCCTGACTGTGTAGAAGTCATGTCCCCGTTGATTTAGTCTCAGACAACACACCTGTCTGACACAAACCTTTGTGTAGCGTAACATATCCACCATGAGGTGTTGCACACCACTGTAGTTCAGTCCCAGTTGGGAAACAACATGATGCAAAGTTATCCTTCAGTCCTGTTGAATCAATTCATCAACAAATGCCTTGTTGACCTCTGCTGTTGATGAACTTCAGTGCAAGCTGTTTCCAGTGTGTCTGCCTCCCACATCATCCCTACCAGATTGAAACAAGTGAAACTAACCTGCAATGTGTTGTGTCATAACTTTTTCACCATAAAAAAACTTTGATGAGCTGGCAGTGAATTTCGGTTGCAGATATGTTCTTAGCCCATAAAAATCTTATCACACCTTTTACTTCAACAAGAGACCACTTTTCCACATGTCACACATTCTAAAGTGTAACCATGCATCTGTACCTCATATCACATGGTTAAAACATTTACACTGACCACTAGTACCACCTGGTGAATATCTAAGTCAAAAAGTACATGTCTGTTATCGTGTCTTTAAACTGTAACTCTTGTAACCATTTTTTTCTGATCAGCCTATGTATATACTATACAAATGAATGTCAGGATCTTGAAACATTTAACAAGAGACTTGTGGTTGCATTTCACTCACTAGTTTTTTTATATTAGGCCTCATATAGTCTCAAAGCTGGTTCTACAAACAGTTTCTATGCTTTGTAAACCACAAAGAGCAGAAAATGCAGTTTCATATATGAAGGTGAGTGAAAATCAAGTAGTACATGATGAAGAAAAAAAAAAACCCTTGTACTTTAAGCCTAAGGCCACTTATCATATATATTATGAATAAAAATATCTCTCTCTCTCTGAACCTTAAGTGCCCAGGCCACATGGGGGTTCCACAAGGGTTTTTCACAAATGGCTGTCCTTTGCCTTTTTTTTCCACTCTTGCCCAGGTGAGCCCTCTATTGCTGAATATCCTTTCTGTTGTTCTTCTCCATGTCTCTTTTGGTCTAGCCTTACTTCTATTCCCCTGTGGTGTCCATCTTAGTGCTATTTTTGGTAGTGAGTTGTCAGTCATTCAGAGAACATTTCCCAGCTATCGCCAGCATCTTTCCTTAATAAATGCTGTCAGTGGCTTCATCTGCATTTCTGCTACCAAGATGTTATTTCTTATGTTTGGCCAAAATATTCTTTGTAAACATTTAGTCTGGAAAGAATCCAACATTGTTTTCTATGGTTTTGGTGATTTTCCAGCATTCAATCCTGTAGAGTAGTACATTTAGAACATTACTCTTAAATATCCTAATTTTCATCTTCATGCTTAGTTTTTTAGATTTCCATATAGTCTGCAGCATTGCAAAAGCCTGGTTTGCTCTAGTAAGTCTGCTGTTGATGTCCTCTGTGCTGTCTCCATTTTCTACTACTCTACTGCCAAGGTATACAAATTCGTTGACCTCCTCCACTAACTTGCTATCTACTCTGAGTACATTTCTGTTGTTCACCCTTCTTTGGTAGGTTTTACTATAAGGCCAGTTTTCCATTCCTCTTGAGCTTTTTCTAGATCCCAAATTTGTTGTAGTATCCGGCAGAGTTGTTCTGGTGTTTCTTTTTCTTCTGCTTTCAACATCTCAGCAGTCACTTCATCTTCACCTGGTTCATTCAATCATTTGCATGTCCCTTGCGGAACTTTGCCTCCCAAACAGCACTCCTATAGGCCTCTCGGTTGTGAACAAGATGGCCTGCTCTTCACCTGGTGCCTTGTCTAATTTTAGCTTCTTTATTGCTTCTTTTACTTCACTTATTGTTATTGGTCCTGTATTGATGTTTAGTTCCATTTTTGCTTCAGGTATGTCTATTGTTTGTGCTGCTTGTGTTCTGTTTAGTAGGGTGTTAAAGTGTTCCCTCCATCTTTCAATTTTTTTCTCTTTCTCCACTGATCAGTTGTCCTTTATGTGTCCTTACTGTACTCTCATCTCTTGTGCTGAAGTTACCTGTCATCTGCTTTGTGATTTTGTAAATGGTTTTCATGTCATTTGCATATGCTGCTTTCAATGCTGCTTCTGCTAAATTTTTAAAATATTGATGTTTATGAATAAATATCAAATCAAAATTACATTAATAAATTGCCACAGACCACAGGAAGACCTTATAGAGGATTCTTTGGGTTTTTCTAGAAAAATACTTTGCCCGAGCTTACAAGAATATTAGTCAGGAAATTAATTTATTACAATATAAATTTTAAAAAATCACAGCATTTCAAACTTCTCAAATTGAAACTCTAAAGAAAAAGACTTGAGATATTAATTTACCAACTGTATTCACATTTTTTAGCACAGTCTGGAGAAATTAATGATTCTGAAATGCACAACCATAGTTCTTATCTCTATAAAAATGAATAGTATGTGAAACATGAGATAATCACATATCACTCACTATTTGCACTGGCAAATACAGAAAAAAAAAAAACCTTGTTATACAAATCCAAACTTGATAAATGGTATTTAAAGAAATCAACCAGGCTAATAATTAAAATACATCAAATAAAATCACAAGAATAATAAAATTTCCCACAAAATCAAGGGACAAGATCTTGACAGAATTGTAATGAAAACTGAAGAATACCATAATGCCATTAAAGAATGAAAATTCTGAAGTTTTACACATTAATGTATCATTACACATATCTCATTTTGCTCAAATACTCTGAATACTTTTTCTAACACAAGTTTGCAATTAACACATAGGCACCATATGCAAAGCCACATCACCTTTTCCATGTTTCCAGACAATATAACATTGATATATTGTAAAGCAGCAATTTTCACTTCCTCTCAAACATACGCAGTATGGTAAATCAGTATCATCTGACTAGCACCTAAATGTATTTTGGTAATGTATCAGGACTAATGAAACAAATTATTGTACAAAAAAGTCTTGGCTTCAAATCTGTACTTTTTTTTTTTTTTGGGGGGGGGGGGAAATGATTATTATATTAACATGAAACAAGCTAAGAAATGACATCAATAATAAGACACATGGCAGGAACTACATCATGTTTACAAAACATAGAAAAGCAAACGATCATGTGGTTCAGCCACTTAATGAGAATGACACACTTGTAGCCAGCCTTGAGAGGCTTCAAACGAAGAACTACAGGACATGGATCAAAAGGAAGACCCAGACATAGGTGGATAGATGGTATTGGAGATACTCATTAATTCAGGCATGACTGTCACTGGCCCAAAAACGGCAATTGCATCTCCCCTCAACATTTCATGGTACAAGAGGAAGAATAAAAGAAAGAAAGAAGTTAACATGAAAAACCTGGTATATTCTGTTTAAACTAGGAAAAAAGTAGGAACAGCTTTATTAATTAACAAGCAAACAGTTGTGATGTTTCAGTTTGCACCTTAATCATACAAAAACACACAAGACAAAGATACATTCAGGAATATGGGATGCTGGATCCACATGGTTTGAACTTAGCTCTTAAACATTCCCCTCTTCAACAACCATATTCCCTCTGCACTAAGTTCTACTACTTTCTCACATGTAACATATAGTTCGGAACCTCTTCACAGCGTCAGATCACAACTCCTCTACCCCACGGACAATCACCTATTCCACCTTCTTCAGGCTGTATCACTTTCTCCCCTTTCTACGGTTCCCCCTCCCTTACAACCCACCTATCACACATCACAAGTCTCCATTTAAACATTCTCTACACTCCACCATGCACACTTCTGAACACAGCCTCTTACACAGCTAAGTGCTCCATTTATTTTATTTTCTACTATTTTTTTTCCATTTCTACTTTTTACATGTCATTTATATGGATTTATATTTTATCATCTCTCTCTATTTCTTCATCCTGTGTGTTTTTGTATGAAAAAAAAAACCTTACACTATAAGCCTAAGGCCATTTATCATATATATTATGAATAAAAATATAGGGAAGATCAGATTACCAAAAACGAAACATCACAATTGTGTGCTTGTTAATTTATTACCGTTTCTATTTTTCTCCTTTTTATATACTTTATCCTTTTTTTTAATACATTTTGTTATCACAGCTTTATTGCAGTGGCTGCATGTATACTTATTTTATATATTTACACACTAATTATTCGTGGTATATTCTGTTATGCATATGGAATGTAAAATATCATATCTTTGTTGTAAATTCACTTACCTTGAGCTTCAGATAGTCTTCATGTGTTCTATCCATTTGCTGCATTGCATCTTCAAGATTTTTCTGAAAATCTTCACATCTTTTCTGAAGCACATCATTGGCATCAGATACATTCTGCAAAATAAATATATCTCCATAATTTCCAAACAAAATTATCAGTCCCAGCTTGACAAAACAGTGACAGTTTTTTATTTATACACTCATAATGATATGAAATCTTTGACATTAAGGTGCTGTAACAACAGCATACTAGCTGAATTGCTAGTTGTAATATGATCAGTTTCATCTATCTATACATGGCTATAGAATAACACAAATGAGGACACAGGAAGGCATGGAATCCACACCTGTAATGAACACATAAAGTAGGTGCAATATACATGATAAAATACACTGTCACTCACTATGATCATCTTTAAACTTGCACAGGACATATATATATATATAGCACTAAGATGGACACCACAGGGGAGCAGAAGTAAGGGTAGACCAAAAGAGACATGGAGAAGAACAACAGAAAGGATGTTGAGCAATAGAGGGCTCACCTGGGCAAGAGCAGAAAAAAAGGCGAAGGACAGGCATTTGTGGAAAACCCTTGCGGAAGCCCCATGTGCCCTGGGCACTTAAGGTTCAGAGAGATATATATATATATATATATATATATATTCAATCATTCATTTGCATGTTCCTTGGAGAACTTTGCCTCGCTAACAGCACTCCTATAGGCCTCTTGGTTGTGGGCAAGATAGCCTGCTGCTGATTCATCCATTTGCAGATCATCAATGATGTCTAATCATCCAGATATATGCATCTACATCAGCAGCAGAAGAAGAGGAAGTAGAAAGCTTTATAACACACTCCAAAAGACAATAGACCAGGTATGGAAAAATGATATTATATTAAAAATGGGCGATTTTAATGCTAAGATTGGTACAGAAAGAGCAGAAGATGAAGGACATGTTGTGGGGAAATTTAGCATAGGACATAGAAATGAGGCAGGTGACAATCTAATGGCTTTTTGCATGGAAAATGAGCTAATAATCACTAACACACTTTCACTTTTTAAACAACATCTAAGAAGACTTTACACATGGACATCACCTGATGGGAAAACCAGGAATCAAATAGATTACATTTTAGTGCAAAGAAGGTGGAGATCAAGTATAACATCAGCAAAAACTTTACCAGGTGCTGATTGTGACATGGACCATGAGTTATTAATAGCAGACATGAAGATAAAGATAAAAAAGTCAGTCACAGGATCAAGACCAATCCGCTTTGATCTTACAAATATACCAGAACAATACGGTATAGAAGTGAAGAACCGTTTTGAAATCCTGATGGCTGTACAGGAGGAGATGACACAAGATGAATTGGCTACACAGGCCAAAGATATCTTAATAACAACAGCTAAAGACATGGTTCCAGTAAAGAAAACACAAAAGAATGGATGGATTACAGCAGGTACACTAGAACTGATAAAACAATGTAGAGAAATGAAGATGCAATGGAAAGTGACAAACAACAACAAAGAGAAATATAAAACTTTAACAAAAGAAGTACAAAGAAACATAAGAAAAGGCAAAAAACAATATATAAAAGATTGTTGTGAAAGAATAGAAGGACATCAGAAGTGTGGAAGAGATAGTGAAATGTTTAAAGAAATGAAGAAATGACAAGAAATGTCACACCTAAGCTAAATGTAATTTGTGATGAGATGGGGAATAACTTGACAGAGACAGAGGAAATTCTATAAAGATGGAAGGAATATTGCAAAGGAATGTATGAAACAACCGACTATGGAAGCAGAAATCAACAGTGTGAATTATTATTGAAGGAGAAAGAACCCGAACTGACAATAGAAGAAGTTTTATGGGCAATACAGAATCTGAAAAATGATAAATCACCAGGATGTGATAACAGTTGAACTTATTAAAGCAGGAGGAAAGGAGTGTGCAACAATCTATCATGCACTGTGTAAAACGATATGGCATTCAGGTATCTGGCCAAAAGAATGGAAAAGAACTGTATTCATACCACTACCAAAAAAGGGTAACCTGAAATTATGCACAAACTACAGAACTTTTGCCCTGATTAGTCATGCCAGTAAAATTCTGTTAAAAATCATAACGGGTAGACTTCATAAGAAAATAGAAGAAGTCAATATGGTCCAAGCTGGTTTCAGGCAAGGAAGAGGATCAACAGATGGCAGCAAGACATCGCTGATGATCTGCAAATGGATGCAGCAGCAGCAGGCCATCTTGCTCACAACAGAGAGGCCTACAGGAGTGCTGTTTGGGAGGCAAAGTTCTACAAGGGACATGCAAATGAATGAATCAATCAATGATGTCTTGCAGCTATCTTCGCTTTGGTCTTCCTCTCTTTCTTTTTCCCATTATATATCCTTCCAAGATGGTCTTCTCTAGCTTATCATGATGTTTATTGTATCCAAAATATTTAACTTTTCTCTCTTTAATCCTCTTTACTAGCCAGCCTTCTTCAATATTAAGTTCTTGTAGTATGGATATATTTGTTCTTTTTTGTGTCCATATTTGAAGAACTCTTCTGTAGCATTTACATTCAAAGGCATTTATATGTTTCTCACCTGTTTTGTTAAGTGTACAGGTCTCACAGGCATATGTTGCAATGGGAAAGATGCATGCCCTTTAAAATCTTATTTTTGTAGTTCTGCCTGTTCCTCTCCACAACTTATTTAGTTCTTTTCCTTTCTGAAAAGCGACAGATCTCCTCCTTTTAATTTCCCTCATTGTATCTCTATTATTAGTTAGTAGTGATCCAAGATATTCAAAACTATCCACTTCTTCCAGTTTTTCCTCATTGATACATATTTCAGCTGCCTTATTTGTTTTGTCAATTGTCATCAATTTAGTTTTCTTCACATTAAAATAGAGGTTTTGCTTTTCGCTGTTCTTATAGACTGACATAATTAGTGTTTCCATTCATTTTTGTGTTGTGGACAGTAATAATGTGTCATCAGCATATCTAATCTCTGGTATTTCATAACCTCCAACTATTATGGCATCGTAATATTCTTTGTCTACATCTTCTCTAACATTCTTCATTATATTTTCAGTATACAAGTTAAATAAGTAAGGTGATAATATGCACCCCTGACGGACCTCTTGTTTTATGTCAAACTAAGTTGTTGTTTCATCATTTATTCTTACTGCTGCTTGTTGGTCTAGATACAGCAGTGATGTTAATTGTATCAAATGTGTTGGAAATCCCATTTTTTCCATTATTTCCCACAGTTTCTGGTGTTTTACACAATCAAATGCCTTTAAATAGTCTATAAAAGATAAATATAGATTCACATTAAATACTCTGCATTCCTCTATTATTATTAATCTTATATTGAATATATGTGTGGTACCCGGGATCTGCAAAGAATAGGACCACTGTACCCTACCACACATGATCATAAAAGGCAACTAAGGAGGGTTCGGCATAGGGCCAGCAACCCTATCTGGGAAAAAACTATCAGACTGCTACAGAAACGGAAGCAAAGGAAAAAACAAATGCAGGAGAAATGCTTATCAGGAAACTGAGCCCATGAAGGTTGTGGATGAAAGCCAGCCACCGGAAGTCCCCAGCCTGACTGTAGACCTCTTGGAATCTAAACATAAGGTGCAAATAGGCAGCTGGATTGTAAGAACACTTAACTAGACTGGAAAGCTAGCACAAACCATCAAGGAAATGCACAGATACAAACTAGACATACTAGGAATAAAGAAGCAAGATGGACAGGACAAGGCAGAAGAAAATTAACAACACAGCACACAGAAGATACAATAATATGGTCAGGTAAAGAAGATCTTCATGAAGGAGGAGTAACATTGATTATAACAAAAGAACCATCAAGAGCATTACTGAAATGGACCCCTATAAATGAGAGATTATATATGCATGCTTCAACTCAAGATTCACAAAGCTGTCTATTATAGTTTGTTATTTTGTTATGCACCAACAGAAGCAGCTGAAGAGGAATTAAAAAAAAGATTTTTACAACAGCCTCCAAGCCACAGTAGAAACAATACCCAAGCATGATATGCTACTCATCTTGGGCGACTTCAATGCAAAAGTAGGTGAAGGAAATGAAGATAGAAGAAGAATCATGGGAAGAGAAGGAATCGGAGAAATAAATGAAAATGGAGAAAGACTGTGCAGTTTCTGTGAAGAAAACATGATGACCATCGGAGGGACAATTTTCCAACATAAAAACATCCATAAAGTGACTTGGAGGTCACCAGATAAAACCACAGAAAACCAAATCGATCACATACTAATAAACAACAAGTGGAAACGGTTACTACAAGATGTGCGAGCAAGGAAAGGAGCAGATGTAGGAAGTGATCACAACCTTCTGGTAGCAAAAATAAAACTAAAATTAAGGAAAGCCAACATCGGAGAACACAGAAAGATACCTTTTGATACAAGAAAACTGAAAGACCAGCAAACAAGAAATGAATTCTCAATAGTACTTAAGAACTGCTTCAGTGTCCTACAAGAAAAAGCAGAAATGTCCATACTAGAGTTCAGTAAAACACTACAGGAAACAGCAAAAGAGGTGCTGGGATATCAGAAACGGAGAAAAGAGGAATGGATAAGCAAGACCACATGGGAAAAGATAGAGCAAAGAAAAGAAATCAAGAACAAATTACTGAACACCAAATTGCAATGGCTAAAAGAACAAGTTTTAAGTAATTATGCACAAAAAGACAAAGAAGTGAAGGAATCATGCCGTCAAGATAAACGTCAGTACTATGACAACTTAGCAGAAGCAGCAGAGAAAGTAGCATATACAAATGACATGAAAACCATAATACAAAATCACAAAGCAGATGACAGGTAACTTCAGCACAAGATGTGAGAGTGTAATAAGGACACATACGGGACAACTGGTCAGTGGAGAAAGAGAAAAAATTGAAAGATAGAAGGAATACTTTTAACACCCTACTAAACAGAACACAAGCAGTACAAACAATAGACATACCTGAAGCAAAAATGGAACTAAACATCAATACAGGACCGATAACAATAAGTGAAGTAAAGGAGGCAATAAAGAAGCTAAAATTAGACAGGGTACCAGGTGAAGATGAAGTGACTGCTGAGATGTTGAAAGCAGAAGAAACAGAAACACCAAAACAACTCTGTCAGATACTACAACAAATTTGGGATCTAGAAAAAGCTCCAGAGGAGTGGAAAACTGGCCTTATATACTCACGGAAAAAAGTAAGTGTGCAGTGGTATCAAGCGCACCAATCATGTTGTCATGAGTGAAATAAAATCAAATTTGGCATGAAGTTTTGTCTGAATGTTGTCCACTTCCCCATGCTGTGTGAAGTTGATTGCGCTATTCATGGGGAGATAACCATAGCTCCAGTGAAATCACACGCAGCGATCCATGATTGGTTACTGACCACGGATAAAGTGAGGGTAAGTGTGTAATTCTGTTCTCAGAGATCTCTTCACATAATTGTTGATGAAAGGAGTAGTGGAACTCCGACATAACAACTTTTTTCATCAGGCCAAGACTGAATGAACATAGCGAGAAATAGCTGTTGGGATGTTAATTTCTGGATCAACAGTAGCAGCAGTATCTCACCATTCTAATGTTCACAGAAACGGAATATCATGCCTTCAAAGTCGTTTTACCAAAATAATTCCGGTGCTGACCGTCTTGGAAGCGGTAGACCACGAATTACCACCCTTGCACAAGACCGCTACATTCACCTCATGCACCTTCGAAACAGGTTTCTCCAGGCAACACAGACTGGCAGCAACATTCCAGGTTTAAGACGTGCGTCGGGCAAGACAGTGCGGAACAAACTCAGAGAGGTAAATCTCTTACCTCATAGGCCAGCAGTTAGGCCAGTACTGACAGTTCGCCACTGACAAACCCGCTTGACCTGGGCCAGACACCACGTGGCATAGCCCCATCATCAATGGAGACGGATCCTATTCACTGATGAGTCCAGATTCTGTCTGCAAGGTCATGGCAGGCGTGCTTTAGTGTACAGGTAAAGAGGAGAACGCTTACGAATAACTGTGTGCTAGGAGGAGAGGAGGCAGTATAATGGTTTGGGGAGGAATTTCCTATGCTGACCAAACAAACCTAATCTTCCTCAATCAACCTTATAGGTTTACGATAAAGGGACGAAATCATTACATGCCACGTAATGCCTTTTCTGGATGCTAACTGACAAGGCATGATACTGCAGCAGGATAATGCTCCTTCACATATCGCACGTGTGGTCAGGGACCACCTTTAACAGCATCAGATTATTGTCTTGGCCATGGCCAGCAGTTTCACCAGACCTGTCACATATCGAGAACATTTGGGATGAACTGGACTGCAGGTTGCGAAGACGACGCAATCGTCCTGGAAACCGCCAAGAATTAGCCCAAGCGTTGTAAGTAGAATGGAATAACATACTTCAACAATTGATACAACGTGTCATTGGTTTGATGAGAAGGCAGTGTCAAGCAGTGATAACTACCCGAGAAGGACACACATGATATTGAAACCCTGATTTTAGTTTCTTGGGGTGGTGAACCACATTAGGTGAGTTTTTTTCACTTTTTTGTGACATATGACTGGCATGAAAGTTATCATTTTATCTGTTATTGGATAATCAAACATAATGTGTGCCAAATTTTATTTCAATCATCACCTGAGCATGTTAATGGTGCTTTTTAAAGCATTGCACACTTACTTTTTTCCATGAGTAATAGTAAAACTACCAAAGAAGGGTGACCTAAGAGATTGCGGGAACTGGAGAGGCATTACCCTACTGCTACTCACCAGTAAAATATTTTGCAGAATAATCTTCAACAGAATTGTACCAACACTTGAGGGAAAAGTTCGGAAAGAGCAGGCAGGATTTAGGAAAGGAAGCTCATGCATGGACCACATATATGTACTTAGACAAATATTAGAACAAGCAAATGAGTGGCATAGCACAATATATGCATTGTTTATAGATTTTGAGAAAGCCTTTGACAGTGTCAACAGAGATGCACTGTGGAAAATCCTAAGATGGCATGGCCTCCTCCATAAGAAAGTAAATGTAATCAAAGCCCTATAGGAGTGTTTTCAGTGCAAAGTTATCTGTGGAGAACATACCTCCAGCAGCTTTAGGGTACAAACAGGAGTGAAGCAGGGATGTATACTATCACCAACATTATTTATCTTGGCATTAGACTGGTTAATGAAGGAGGCAACATCAGACAAATGCAGAGGATTACAATGGACCCTTGACACAGTGCTGGAGGACATTGACTGTGCGGGCGACATTTGTCTACTATCAAGCAGCCACAAAGAAATGCAAGATAAAATAAACAAGCTAACTCAGAATGCAAACAACATAGGACTAAAGATCAATGTAGGAAAGACAAAGTTAATGAAGCAAAATGTGAACAAAAGAAATGTACTCAGAGTAGATAGCAAGTTAGTGGAGGAGGTCAATGAATTTGTATACCATGGCAGTAGAGTAGTAGAAAATGGAGACAGCATAGAGGACATCAACAGCAGACTTACTAGAGCAAACCACGCTTTTGCAGTGCTGCAGACTATATGGAAATTTAAAAAAAAAAAAAGCATAAATACGAAAATCAGGATATTTAAGAGTAATGTTCTAAGTGTACTACTCCATGGAAGTGAATGCTGGAAAATCACCAAAACAGTAGAAAACAAGCTGAATTCTTTCCAGACTAAATGTTTACGAATAATTAGAAAAATATTTTGGCCAAACACCATAAGAAATAACATGTTGGCAGAAATGCAGATGAAGCCACTGACAACAATTATTGAGGAAAGATGCTGGTGATGGTTGGGACATGTGCTCAGAATGACTGACAACTCACTACCAAAAATAGCACTAAGATGGACACCACAGGGGAACAGAAGTAAGGGTAGACCAAAAGAGACATGGAGAAGAACAACAGAAAGGATGCTGAGCAATAGAGGGCTCACCTGAGCAAGAGCAGAAAAAAAGGCGAAGGACAGGCATTTGTGGAAAACCCTTGCCGAAGCCCCATGTGCCCTGGGCACTTAAGGTTCAGAGAGAGAGAGAGAATATATGATCTCTTGATCCTCTTCCTTGCCTGAAACCAGCTTGGACCATATTGACTTCTTCTTCTATTTTCTTATGAAGTCTACCCATTATAATTTTTAACAGAATTTTACTTCCGTATTGGAAGGATACATAATGGGAAAAAGAAAAAGAGGAAGACCGAAACGAAGATGGCTGCAAGACATCGTTGATGATCTGGAAATGGATGCAGCAGCAGCAGGCCATCTTCCTCACAACCGAGAGGCCTACAGGAGTGCTGTTTGGGAGGCAAAGTTCCGCAAGGGACATGCAAAGGAATGAATGAATGAATGACTAATCAGGGCAACAGTTCTGTAGTTTGTGCATAATTTCAGGTTACCCTTTTTTGGTAGTGGTATGAATACAGTTCTTTTCCATTCTTTTGGCCAGATACCTGAATGCCATATCGTTTTACACAGTGCATGATAGATTGTTGCACACTCCTTTCCTCCTGCTTTAATAAGTTCAACTGTTATCACATCCTGGTGATTTATCATTTTTCAGATTCTGTATTGCCCATAAAACTTCTTCTATTGTCAGTTCGGGTTTTTTCTCCTCCAATAATAATTCACACTGTTGATTTCTGCTTCCATAGTCGGTTGTTTCATACATTCCTTTGCAATATTCCTTCCATCTTTATAGAATTTCCTCTGTCTCTGTCAAGTTACTCCCCATCTCATCACAAATTACATTTGGCTTAGGCGTGACAATTTTCATCAATGTCTTAATTTCTTTAAACATTTCACTATCTCTTCCACACTTCTGATGTCCTTCTATTCTTTCACAACAATCTTTTATATATTGTTTTTTGCCTTTTCTTATGTTTCTTTGTACTTCTTTTGTTAAAGATTTATATTCCTCTTTGTTGTTGTTTGTCACTTTACATTGCGCTTTCATTTCTCTACGTTGTTTTATCAGTTCTAGTGTGCCTGCTGTAATCCATCCATTCTTTTGTGTTTTCTTTACTGGAACCATGTCTTTAGCTGTTGTTATTAAGATATCTCTGGCCTTCGTAGCCAATTCATCTTGTGTCATCTCCTGTACAGCCATCAGGATTTCGAAACAGTTCTTCACTTCTATACTATATTGTTCTGGTATTTTTGTAAGATCAAAGCGGATTGGTCTTGATCCTGTAACTGTCTTTTTTATCTTTATCTTCGTGTCTGCTATTAATAACTCATGGTCCATGTCACAATCAGCACCTGGTAAAATTTTTGCTGATTGTGAGGATTCTATCACTTACTGGATTGTAACCTAGTAATGCTCTTGATGTTGATTTGTCAAAGTAAAAAGCCACTCCATTCTTTCCTCTTAATTCTCCACTAGAGTATATAAAGATATTATCATTCTCGCTCTTGAAGTGTCCTGATTCTTTCCATCGATGTTCATAGATTCCCAAAATGTGTATCCCCATTCTTTTCATCTCATCACTTATTATTTGATACTTTCCCTCATACATACTTCTTACATTCCATGTTCCTACTCTTTCTTTTTAGTTTACTGCAGGAGTTTTCCTTAGTAACACCGTCAGGATTTTGTCTGTCATCACAATTACTAGTACTGACCTCTGTCTCACTCTTTCCCAGTGTTAAAATTAGATTTATCTGGCCTAGGGGCCTCACCACCAGATCTTTTTCCTATTTGACTTTCCATGTTGCTGTTTGGGTTTCTTGGTATATTTCCAGGAGATAGTTTACCATTGCTTTCCTTCTAGGCAGTGACTGTACTAGTCAGTGATAGTAGCCACTGTCCCTACATTGAGATCATCTGCCTACCATCATAGAATGGTGACCATAACCAACATTATCTTTTGGCTGCTCTCCCTTTCCATTCACCACCTGCTCCCATGGCTTCACGTCAACCTGATCGTGGGGCTATACGGGTACTCCACCTTGCCCAAGGGTGTCCCGTAGATTGACCTACATCAATCTCTCTCTCTCTGAGCCTTAAGTGCCCAGGGCACATGGGGCTTCTGCAGGGTTTTCTACAAATGCCTGCCCTTTGCCTTTTTTTCTGTTCTTGCCCAGGTGAGCCCTCTATTGCTCAACATCCTTTCTGTTGTTCTATTCCATGTCTCTCTTGGTCTACCCTTACTTCTGTTCCCCTGAGATGTCAGTCTTAGTGCTAATTTTGGTAGTGAGTTGTCAGTCATTCTGAGCACATGTCCCAACCATCACCAGCGTCTTTCCTCAATAACTGCTGTCAGTGGCTTCATCTGCATTTCTGCCAACAACATGTTATTTCTTATTGTGTTTGGCCAAAATATTTTTCTAATTATTCGTAAATATTTAGTCTGGAAAGAATTCAACTTGTTTTCTATGGTTTTAGTGATTTTCCAGCATTCACTTCCATGGAGTAGTACACTTAGAACATTACTCTTAAATATCCTGATTTTCATCTTCATGCTTAGTTTTTTTAGATTTCCATATAGTCTGCAGCATTGCAAAAGCCTGGTTTGCTCTAGTAAGTCTGCTGTTGATGTCCTTTATGCTGTCTCCATTTTCTACTACTCTACTGCCAAGGTATACAAATTCGTTGACCTCCTCCACTAACTTGCTATCTAATCTGAGTATATTTCTGTTGTTCACATTTTGCTTCATTAACTTTGTCTTTCTTACGTTGATCTTTAGTCCTATGTTGTTTGCATTCTGAGTTAGCTTGTTTATTTTATCTTGCATTTCTTTGTGGCTGCTTGACAGCAGACAAATGTCGCCTGCACAGTCAAGATCCTCCAGCACTGTGTCAAGGGTCCATTGTAATCCTCTGCATTTGTCTGATGTTGCCTCCTTCATTAACCAGTCTAATGCCAAGATAAATAATGTTGGTGATAGTATACATCCCTGCTTCACTCCTGTTTGTACCCTAAAGCTGCTGGAGGTATGTTCTCCACAGATAACTTTGCACTGAAAACACTCCTATAGGGCTTTGATTACATTTACTTTCTTATGGAGGAGGCCATGCCATCTTAGGATTTTCCACAGTGCATCTCTGCTGACACTGTCAAAGACTTTCTCAAAATCTATAAACAATGCATATATTGTGCTATGCCACTCATTTGCTTGTTCTAAAATTTGTCTAAGTACAAATATGTGGTCTGTGCATGATCTTCCTTTCCTAAATCCTGCCTGCTCTTTCCGAACTTTTCCCTCAAGTGTTGGTACAATTCTGTTGAAGATTATTCTGCAAAATACTTTACTGGTGAGTAGCAGTAGGGTAATGCCTCTCCAGTTCCCACAATCTCTTAGGTCACCCTTCTTTGGTAGTTTTACTATAAGGACAGTTTTCCACTCTTCTGGAGCTTTTTCTAGATCCCAAATTTGTTGTAGTATCTGACAGAGTTGTTTTGGTGTTTCTGTTTCTTCTGCTTTCAACATCTCAGCAGTCACTTCATCTTCACCTGGTACCCTGTCTAATTTTAGCTTCTTTATTGCCTCCTTTACTTCACTTATTGTTATCGGTCCTGTATTGATGTTTAGTTCCATTTTTGCTTTAGGTATGTCTATTGTTTGTACTGCTTGTGTTCTGTTTAGTAGGGTGTTAAAAGTATTCCTTCTATCTTTCAATTTTTTCTCTTTCTCCACTGACCAGTTGTCCCGTATGTGTCCTTATTACACTCTCACATCTTGTGCTGAAGTTACCTGTCATCTGCTTTGTGATTTTGTATTATGGTTTTCATGTCATTTGTATATGCTACTTTCTCTGCTGCTTCTGCTAAGTTGTCATAGTACTGACGTTTATCTTGATGGCATGATTCCTTCACTTCTTTGTCTTTTTGTGCATAATTACTTAAAACTTGTTCTTTTAGCCATTGCAATTTGGTGTTCAGTAATTTGTTCTTGATTTCTTTTCTTTGCTCTATCTTTTCCCATGTGGTCTTGCTTATCCATTCCTCTTTTCTCCGTTTCTGATATCCCAGCACCTCTTTTGCTGTTTCCTGTAGTGTTTTACTGAACTCTAGTATGGACATTTCTGCTTTTTCTTGTAGGACACTGAAGCAGTTCTTAAGTACTATTGAGAATTCATTTCTTGTTTGCTGGTCTTTCAGTTTTCTTGTATCAAAAGGTATCTTTCTGTGTTCTCCGATGTTGGCTTTCCTTAATTTTAGTTTTATTTTTGCTACCAGAAGGTTGTGATCACTTCCTACATCTGCTCCTTTCCTTGCTCGCACATCTTGTAGTAACCGTTTCCACTTGTTGTTTATTAATATGTGATCGATTTGGTTTTCTGTGGTTTTATCTGGGAACATCCAAGTCACTTTATGGATGTTTTTATGTTGGAAAATTGTCCCTCCGATGGTCATCATGTTTTCTTCACAGAAACTGCATTTTAGGACTCGTTTTCTAACACTCATTGATAATAACATTCATTCATAATATATTTCTCATTCTCTGAAATGTAGTCTTTGCTTGGCCTATTCTGTTGCTAATTTCTGTTTTGCATTTCCCATCTGAAATTATTACTGCTCCAAGATATTTGAATTTCTGCACCTGCTTTAGAATAGTTCCGTTTAATTTTATACTGCATGTTGGTGGTTTCTGTTTCTTAGATATAACCATAGTCTCTGTTTTTTTTTATGTTCAAAGTACGGCCTTTCTGTTCACTTTCTTTGATGACTTTATCCAAGAGATTTTGCAGGTCTTGTTGGTTCTCAGCTACAAGTACTGTGTCGTTAGCATACTGAAGGTTGTTAATTTTGTATCCTCCAATTTTTATGCCTGGTTCTGTGATGATCGTTCTTAGAATATTCTTGCTGTACATCTATATACTATGATAAAATCAAGAAAATAGAACTTCCTATATATATATATATATATATATATGACAAAAAACATACATATAAAATTTTTAAACTGCAAAAGATATGTTTAGTGATCACTTTAGGAGCCTTCACCAAATTTATATACATCAGAGTACCTAACTGTAGTTTTCCAGATTAGAAATTACATCAAGACTTTGACTGTGACTTATACCTGTAACTCTTCCATTGTTTCTGCCAACTCCCTATTTTTTTTTGCCAGCTTTTCCTTGAATTCTGCATCCTCCCCTCTACGTGACACAATACTGTCTCTCTGTGTTTGCATCTGCATCTTATAATCACTAATGTCTTGGCGCATTTGATCATTCTGTAATACAAAACCAGAAGTGATAAAAGTGAGTGTGATAATGGTTATACGCTGTGCATAAAACTACAAAATAATTTTCCAAAGCACTGCTCAGTCTGATTTATAGCTTTGTAGAATTTTTTATAATAATGATAGATGTGGTATTTTCTTTTTTTTTCTTTAAACAAAAAACTTGCCAAAATAGAATGATGAGCATAACAGTTGTTGGTAAGAGCAAAATTATCACATTATTTTTAAAGCTGAACTCTTAACTTTCATTAAAATTTCATCTTGCACGCTACATAGATCAGACAGACCAGAACAATGAAACAGCAAGACTGAGGGTTAAAATGATAATCTCAGAGCTGTGCGAGGTGGTGGTGCTGGAAGAGAAACATACTATCACAAAAGACATTCGCACAATGCTCAAAAGAATCATGTAACACCACCTCAGGCTCCAATGGCATCTGATATGATGTCATAGACAACCTGTCAGATGATAACATGGAGAACCTGGCCAGAGAGTTCAACGCTAGAGTGGCCAGATTAAAGAGGAATGGCTGCAGAGCTTTCTACTACCACTGTTGAAGCCAAACAAAGACCATTCCCAGATCAGCGCCTACAGAATCATCATGGTGCAGAACACTGCTAATGGAAAAAATTGTTGCACATAAACTCACTAGTGACTCAGAAAAGCATCACATGTCTTACCCACACTTGGAGGGTATAGGGGTAACAAAGAGACATGACTCAGTGCTACAGTCTTTGCTCATGACATCTTTGAAGGATTTCAACCTGAAGAGAAACATATGCAGCTCCAATAGACTTAGAAGATGTGTCCAACAGAGTACCAGGTAAACTGCCTAACGCACATGCTTCTAGACCAAAGGTACACCCACTCCTCATCAGATGGATAGCTGCAGCCTTGTTTCAGAGAAAGGTGGTTCCCAGATATGCAGACGGACTTCAGAGCCAATAACAGTATGTCCAGGACTGTCACAATCTTATCCAGTATGTACAGAGTGACAATCACTGAACAACAACCTGTTGGGAAAGGAAGGACTGTCATTTGCTGATGATATTCTAGTGTACTGACAGGGAACAGACATACAGGAGACTGCCAATGCACTGCAGAGTGAACCTGATTATATTTCCTCTTGGGGTGACATTTCTAATGCCCCTGTCAAGCCTACAAAAGCATCAATGACATGGCTCTCACTGAACAACCATATTGTTAACACTGATACACTTCTTGTGTAATTGGATGGCAAGAATGTGACCAGTACCAATTTCATGACATACTTAGGAGTGAAGTTTGATTGTAGTCTGTGTTTCAAAGAACATGTGACCATGTGATAACAAAAACTTGCAAAGATCTATCGGCAATGAAGGTCATGGCAGCTGCCAACACTGGCCAGAGGCTACTAATACTTCTTTACCAGGGGCTGGTCCTTGCACCCACTGATTACACCCTTGCCATCCTCACCATCAGCCCTGCCGAGATAAAAAAAACTTGAACAGGTGCAAAATTAAGCCATGTGAATTATCTTGGAGTGTACAAGAGATACTTCCTGTTCAGCGATGACATACCTCATTGATCTTCCCACTATGAATCATAGCATGAAGATCTGGAGGGCAGGTGCATACCTCAAGATTAGTGCATACCTCAAGATTAGTGCAGACAATAAGTACCCATTGCAATAAGAGCTCTTCAAAGAAAGAGTGACAGGCTAGAGAGGGGCATATCATGGATGGGTCATGCAGAAGGTGTTATCAAGCAACTTAACAATATCAATTCCAGCGAGGAATGGATACTTGTGCCTCCAGCATTCAGGGGCACCTTTGCCTGCATTGTCTGGTTTGACAAGAGGAGCACTGAGCATAATTCACTTGCTGTGAATGCAGAGATCAATGCCCTCATCATTGAAAACTCCAATAAGCCAGATGTTATTTACACAGATGGGTCTGTTGTATGATATCACTGAAGTGCATAGGCATTCACAGCATGGTCAGTGGGCAGAACAATCCTGGAAACCAGCAGTGTCTTCACCACAAGCAGCATGATGATGGAGGTTATGGTGGTGGCAAAAGCATTCAAGCGGTTGGAGTCATAGTACTGTGCATACTAAGTACTTCAATGAGTATGATCCAGAATAACAGTCACAGAATCCCAAAACAAGCTATCAAGTGGAATGCAACAGGCCAAAGAAAAAGAGACTGACCACATGAAATTCTAAAGAGGACACTGTTAAGACAGGCCAGTTTCGTAAGCATAAAATCCCTTTATTAGGTTGAAAAGCTTGCCAAAAAAAGGAAAACGTGGCGAACCACCTTGCAAGCCTATGTGACATTTAATGGCATAGGAAGGATTATAAGATAAGATGATCTGGAAGGTTTAACTCTTCCCGTGCAGGAGGAAGAAACATGGACGTGTTCTGGAGTGCGGGAGTAAAAACGTGGGTCTTGGTCTGTAAGGTGGTCTAGTTGTAAAATGGAATGGAAAACAGTATTTCCATGTACATCCGTATACTTAATATGTTTCAAAGTATAGCTAAATGAATGAAAATTTCATAAATGCAGAGTTTTTTAGGAAAAAAGAAGTAATGTGATGTTTTTGGACACTGATTGTGGCCAGCTCACCATTGGCGAGGTCTAGATCCACGTTACTTACCACTACTTACCATCTGAAATGTGTAGATCTACTTATCGATCTCGTATTGTGATTCTGTATTGCATTCTCACTGAATGAATGTCTGAACTAACCTCCTACCTACTCCTAACTACTTCTCCAGTCGTCTAAATATGTCTAGATCTACTTAGAAAACATTCAAGAGCAGCGGGGTGGCCATAGGCTATGTCCATACCCCTATCTACATTGTCAAAAATTGAAAATTTTCCATGCTTCTCGTCCTTTTTTTTGCTCGGCATCGCTCGTAACTAGGCACTCTTTCGCCATTTTGAAAGTGTCACCGGAATCGCGGACGAAATATGTACAATCTAAATGTTACACCGCTTGTTTTAATGAAACAAACAATTGTCACTATAATGACCATACGGTAGCTTCGGGACACCAGAAGTGTCACTATATCAACCAAACACATGGAAAGAGTTAAGCAGGTTCTGTGGCTTGAGTCATTGCAGAAATCAATGATTCGCTTCCCCTGGGAACAACTGCGTTAAGACGTTAAGAGCACACTTATCTTAACATAGAGTTTGTGAGACAGTGAACACAGATCTGTTTGCTTAAAAACTCTGACCTACTTCTGTAGCCCAGAAACTTATAGCAATCAACACTAATTGTAATTGTTATTTTTGTAAAATGTAATGTCAGGTTGGTGGATGGATGGGGACATGGAGATCTCCAGTGGGGATGAGGGAAGTCCAGTGTGAAACCAATTAATCCAGGATGTGACAAGCCTGTAGGTCTTTACAACAATGGCTATCAGAATGATGTGAACAAAACAGAGCCAGTAGACTATAGGTGGCGGGGAATGGATATCGTTGAAGCATTCATCGGATTCCTCATCTCAAAGTCAGAATGTCTGTGGAACTGTCTCAAAACCATCTGACATGGAGAGGGACTTACATACAGTCACCAGAGGCTGGAAAACAAAGTTTTGGCCAGGCCAGCTACACTGTCTTCATGGCAGTCCGAGCAAGACCACAGTCTGCCCTAGCAAGGAAAGGTGCTGAAGTCGGAGTTAACCAGCCAAAAGGTGCATTGCAAAAACTCAAGGTAACACACATTATCGCTAATGTGCGAACGAAGAAGAAGAAGAAGAAATGATTCGCAGTCGTCTTCATCTATGCCCCTGTGCATGCGAGCATCCAGGGAAATGAGAGAGCATATATCACAGAGGGACATCCACTGGATTGAGTCGATATTGTTAACACACTCAGAGAGATAGGCAGAGTAATGGACTTCAAGAGCAGCAAATCCACACTGAAGCTTAGAGAGCTGGCAGTACGGACTAGCACAGCCTGGAACAAGAAGCTTACTGGACACACAAAGGGACTTGTCAACCAACACAAGATTGGCATGTCAGCTGCAGGACACTGATGGATATGTTGGGGGGGGGGGGGGGGGGGGGGGGGAATGTGAGCACTTAAGGACATGTCTAGAGCGCAATGATGTCAGACCTTAAGGTATTGTCATTTCACTGGATGTATTTTTTTCTTTTCTTTTCAATGTCCTCTGTTTACATCTTATTTCAGCTATCTGTCTGCTCAACACAACCCTTTCCAGGGCCAACCATTCATCAAGAAGATGGATTCATACTGAAATATAAAAAATTTTTTGTAAATTTGCGTGTTTCATGTACTGGTAATCACATGCCCCTTTTTGCATTTCATTTTTTTTAAAAATTACTGTGATTTGGACGTCCTTTCTTGCATCTAGACACCAGTTCTTTGTTCTCTCAACATGGCCCTTTCATACTGAAAAACAGCCAATAAATTTCCTCCATGCCTTTACCACTGCTGGTCATATATGTAAGCTTCCAGTGTTACAGAAAAACAACTCCAAACTGTCTGCTTAGGAACACACAGACAAGAGCACATAGTGGTAGGTTTTAGAGAAATGAAATGCTTTACAAAATAAAATATCCATTAGAGTCATGAGAAAATCATACATAAAGACAGAAGTACTTGGCAGAACATTATAAAGTAAATATAATAATTTATTAATGTGAATCATTTTGTTGTTGTGAATTGGATGAGCTTTGTTAGTATTTATTTTCTTCATTTAGCATTGTGAATACCCCATCTCCGTAAAAATGATTAGTGTTATAGAACAAATAGAGAAGCCTTGAAATTGGATGGATAAAAATGGATTACGGCCTTGGAACGTCAAAAAAGATGAACAACAACTGCAGATCTTTGAGAACAAGATCCTGAGAAGAATCTCTGGGCTGATAAAGGATACCAACAGTGGAGAATGGAGAGCTAGAAAGAACACTGAACTGAACGGCTTATTTAAATCCCAACGAATTATAAATGTCTTGAAACTGAACAGACTAAGGTGGCTGGGGCATGTAGGAAGAATGGAAGAGAACAAACAAACGAAAATGATGTATGAACAAGAGATGAGGGAAACAAGACATTTATTACTCCCTTCTGAGTGTCAAAATATTATTTTGACAGTTAATGCTATTTAAAATGAGCAATATTTGAATGAGGTCAGTGAGAAACAAGAATATTCAGTGCACTTGAAAGATGTATGCACACAAAGAATGTGTGGCAGCACTATTTGTTATAGGTATTTTTAAAAAATCAGTTTGAAACTATTACCTCTTCTCTGGTCTCCTTAAGCTCTTTTTCCAGTTCACTAATTCTCTCACTGTACTGTGGGCAAGACACAAAATTATGAGCACGTATGAGAAATCATAGGCACTAGAATGAATTTTAAAAACAAAAAAAAATTATTTTCAATAACAGGTTTAATTCTAGTTTATATTATAAAGGATCTTTAGTAATTTCATTCAATAAACTGTGTAAATAAAGTGTATAGATCTGAATACTTTGTAAATGGAAAAAAGGATGTATATTTGATAATAAATGAAACTAGGAAGTAAGATATAAAACAAGCACTTTACAAGGGTCATACCGAAAGTCGTGAGGAAAAATTTTTTAAAAATCAATATTTATAGACAAAATATAAATATATCATCTTAATCTGTATCCTTTGCACTTTATGTAGAGGTCACATGACATCACCATCATGAGTCACATGACCACACAGAGAACAAACATAATGGCGGGTGCTGAAATTTCGTTTCATCAATATGCTGTTATTGAGTTCCTCTTAATGAGGAAATTATGGCTGCTAAAATTCACCAGACTTCAGCTTATGGGGATGTGTGTATGGGTGCTAGCAGTGTTAGGAGGTGGGTGAAACATTTCAAAGATGGAAACACGAGCATCCAAGATATACCTCACGGCAGTCGCCCTCCAACTGCCTCTACTTAACGTAACGTGGAAAGGTTAGACGACATCATTAAAGAAGACAGACATATCACAGTATCTGAAATCAATGTAAATCTTGGAATAGGACACAATGCCGTACAGGAAATGACTGAAACCCTAGGCTATAGAAAAGTTTGTGCCCGCTGGGTCCTACGTTTGTTGACTGAAAATCACAAAGCTGTGAGAAAAACCATCACTCTTGTGAGACAACTGAGGAAATTCAGAAAATAGGTTTGGAAATTCTTACACATCCTGCCTATAGCCCTGACCTGGCACCCAGTGATTGCCATCTTTTTGGTTTTGTGAAAGAACAAATTTGAGGCCATCACTACGACATAGGAGAGAACATCCAGAAAGCAGAACATCTGTGCCTTCAGTCAGCTTGAACGGAATTCTACCAGGAGGGCATTTTCAAACTTGCAGAGCGATGGGAAAAACGTGTGCAGAGAAATGGAGATTATGTTGAAAAGTGAAGAAAAGGATGCAGATTAAGGGGATATATTTATATTTTCTCTATCTACAAATTCTGATTTTTTAAAAATTTTCGCTCACAACTTTCAGTATGACCCTCGTATTATTTTTTTTAAAAAATCTGCTTATTACTTTATTCACAGAGATGAAATAATGGTAATATGGTGCGAATACATCAGAGAACTCTATGAGGACAATAGAAGCTAAATAGATATACAAAATAATAATGAAGGACCTCCCAAATTAAAAGCAGAAGTGGAAGAAGCCATTAAACACATGAAGAACAACAAAGCACCAGGACTAGATAAAATCGCCAAGGAAGAATTGGAAGCATTAGGAAAGCTTGGCATAGAAATAATTACCAGATTGCTGAATGATATCTGTAACAGTAACTATGTTCCATCAGACCTTTACAATCAGTTTTCATTGCCCTATCAAAGAAACAAGGCACAGCTGAATGTGAAGACCATCGAACCATTAGTCTTGTGAGTCATGTTACCAAAATCCTGCTTCGTACTGTTATTAGAAGAGTCGGGGCAAAATAAAACCAGAAATCGCTGAAGAATAGTGTGGCTTCATCGAAGGGAAAGGCACAAGTAATGCCATATTTATATATATTGCAAACATTGATGGAAAGATCAATAGAAGTAAAGACGGACCTATACTTATGCTTCATAAACTAATGTAAAGCATTCAATAAAGTGAAACACAGAAATTATAAGAATACTGGAAGACATCAACATACATGGGAGAGATCTGAAACTCATCAAAAATATATACTGGCAACAATCAGCAGCAATGAAGGTTGAGAACCAAATAGGAGCATTACAATCCATAAAATTGGGAGTGAGACAAGGATGTGTTCTATCTCCTGACCTCTTCTCCTTGTACAGCAAAAACATAATGAGAAACATAGACAGCTTGCCAGGAATATCAATTGGCAGGTACAACCTTAACAACTTAAGATATGCAGTCGACACAGTTCTGATTGCTAAAAGTGAAGGGGAGCTGCAGGCTCTTCTGGACGTCATGGTTCGTGAAAGTAAAAGTAAAGGTCTCAGCCTGAATAAAAAAGAAGACTGAAGTGATGGTCATCTCAAAGAAAAGAATACCACCAAAATATAACATTTCCATCAATGGCACAGAACTGAAACAAATTGATAGTTTCAAGTACTTAGGAACAATTATAACAGCTGATGGGAAATGTCACAATGAAATAAAAAGCAGATGTGCTCAGGCCAAGTCAGCATTCCAGAAAATGAGAAACAACTTGTGCAACAGGTCCACAACAATGGAAACAAAGATTCCAAGTATTTTAATGTTACATCGAGCCAATTTTGTTTTATAGATGTGAAGCATGGTTCATGAATAAGAGAGTGAGAAATGGAGGCCATGGAAATGTGATTCATAAGAAGGATGTTGAAGGTACCATGGACAGTTAAGAAAACCAATGAAGAAGTCTTAAGAGAGGCTCGAGTTAAAAAGGCAAATTACAGCAAAAAGATCGGAGGCAGACAAGCGAGAACTGTAGGACATCTTCTGAGAAGAGGAAAGTTGTAGCACATTGTGGCAACTAGAAAATTTGAGGAAAGAAGAGACAGATGAAGACACAGAGAGAGAGAAGTTACTGGATGGGCTGTCAGTGTGGCTAGGAAGAAAGTCAATGGCCGATCTCATAATCAACTCTAAAGACAGGGAATTGTGAAGAGAAATGATTGCCTACGCCACACGGCATGGCACTTTATTGATTATTTTTTACCTTCTCTGCTGCTCGTTTTTCTCCATTAAGGTCTCTGTTTAAGTCCTTCACTTCCTGCTTCAGTTGATCATTACTTTCTTCCAGTTCTCTCATCTGCTCTCTAAGGTATCGGACATCTCTTGACACTCCTCCTTCTGGACCATATTTCTAAAAAAAAAGAAAAAAGTGAAACTCACAAAGGAGATTGTGAACATCAATTTTTATTTTTTCTGTAAGTGCACTGTGCATTAAAACTGATCAAATGTTAAATGTCACAACAATGCTATCTCCAGTAGTGTTCACAAGAAACTAAGTACTTAACTCATTGACTGCCATCCTTGCTATAGCGAGATCTTCCGGGTAGTCTAGTGACTGCCGTCATCGCTATAGCAAGGTTTTTTTCATTGTAGCGTAAAACCAGTGTAACTTTTAATTGTACACAATTTATCTGCGCATGTCTGGTGACCTTTCACAGTTCAATCCAAAGTGTGGCTAACAAATGAGTGAAATCGATGTTTTTAATCGAGAAATGTCAATATTTATTATGATTTTGTCCTATGGCCAGACCACTGTTCCTGAATATACCCCAAGTACATCTAGACCTATTAAATGGACTAAAGAATTATTTAGAAGGTTGTTTCAGACATTATTTTAATGGGAATGCCACCACACGATGAGATCAGATGAAAATTTAAGTAGATCTGGACATGCCGATGGTAAACATTGTACATCTAGGCATCGCCGATTGTAAGCAGTACACAATAATCAGCTAACATCATCACATTACTTTTTTTCCTTAAAAAACTCTTCATTTATGAAATCTTCTTACATTTACAGCTATTTTCATGCATAATACATATCAAGACCCATGCTTTTGTGTGACACAACGGGAACATCCATGTTTTTTTCTGTGGCACAGGAAGAGTTAAGATTCTAAAGTAATGAATTAAATTGAATCTGGCATTGTCTCAGCTTTTGTATGAAGTCAAAGGGTTATTTAAACGTAGTTTTATTTCTGTAAACTTTGACATCAGCACCAAAAACAAATTATGAGAATAATAAATTTATGAATCATCAACATTACATATACATGTATAGATTTTAATACTGAACTTACTCTCCAATGGAATATCTAATTCATTGCAGCCCCGCTTCCAAACTCTTCACTCAAAAAAAAAAAAAAATATTGCAGAAGATCATTTATTATTCCGCACTCTTGTGGATTTGAGCTGTTCAGTTCTGACTCCAGTGCGACACAGGTCATTTTCATTTAAAGACTCAATTCAAAGATGAAAAAAAGTGACTTGGACATCATTTGTCAGTTCACATTTTTTTAGTGAAATGAAACAATGGCATTAATACAGCACTATATTATTAAGACAAGGTAACTTCAATAAGGTAATTTCCCTGTCTTCTGTTCAGCAAATCTAATTTGAATTTAATAATAATTAATAATCTAATTAATCCTAGTTTAGTTCCCTTGTGAACAGTTAGAATTCATGTAACAATCCGTTGACCTTAGATGGCACCAAGTATAAGAAAAAAAAAAGACCTTGATTTGTAACTACCACACCTGTATTATCACAAGCCTTGTAGAGATATAGTATGAGGTTTGGGATGATAATTTATGTTTAAATTTGTGTAACAACTTTGAAAATATAACAGGGAAGCCCACATGTTTCTGCCTTTAAAAATACAAGAAATTGACAACAAGAAAAAAAACTCAGAAATTAATATCATGTCTAATGGATGGTATACCAAAGACAAATGTTGCATTTTTAATTAATTCATTCATTCATTTGCATGTCCTTTGTGGAACTTTACATCCCTAACAGCACTACTGTAAGTCTCTCGGTTGGGAGCAAGTTGGCCTGCTGCTGATGTATCCATCTGCAGATCATCAACAATGTCCTGCAGCCATCTTCACCTTGGTCTTCCTCTTTTTCCCATTATGTATCCTTCCAATATGGTCTTATCTAAATTATCATGGCGTTTAATGTGTCCAAAATATTTAAGTTTTCTCTCTTTAATCTCTTTACTAGCCAGCCTTCTTCAATATTAAGTTCTTGTAGTATGGATACATTTGTTCTTTTTTGTGTCCACGATATTTGGAGAACTCTTCTGTAGCATTTACATTCAAAGGCATTTTATGTGTTTCTCAGCTGTTTTGTTAAGTGTCCAGGTCTCACGGGTATATGTTGCAATGGGAAAGATGCATGCCCTTAAAAATCTTATTTTTGTAGTCCTATATGTCCCTCTCCACAGATTCTTTAGTTGTTTACTTTCTGAATAGTGATAGATATCCTCCTTTTAATTTCCTTCATTGTACCTCCATTATTAGTTAGTAGTGATTTAAGATATTCAAAACTATCCACTTCTTCCAGCTTTTCCTCATTGATATATATTTCAGATGCCTTGTTTGTTTTGTCAGTTGTTATCAATTTAGTTTTCTTCGCATTAAGATAGAGGTTTTGCTCTTCGCTGTTCTTACAGACTGACATAATTAGTGTTTCCACTCCTTTTTGTGTTGTGGACAGTAATAATGTGTCATCAGCACATCTAATCTCTGGTATTTCATAACCTCTAACTGTTGTGGCATCGTAATATTCTTTGTCTACATCTTCTCTAACATTCCTCATTATATTTTCAGTATACAAGTTAAATAGGGAAGGTGATAGTGAGCACCCCTGACGGACCTATTAAGTCAAACCAAGTTGTTTCACCATTCATTCTCACTCCAATAATAATTCAAACTGTTGATTTATGGTTTCACAGTCAGTTGTTTCATACATGCTCTGCAATATTCCTTCCATCTTTCTAGAATTTCCTCTGTCTCTGTCAAGGACTTTCCCATCTCGTCACAAATTACATTTAGCTTCTCTCTCTCTCTCTCTCTTTCTCTCTGAACCTTAAGTGCCCAGGGCACATGGGGCTTCCGCAAGGGTTTTTCACAAATACCTGTCCTTTGCTTTTTTTTCTGCTTTTGCCCAGGTGAGCCTTCTATAGCTCAACATCCTTTCTGTTGTTCTGCTCCATGTCTCTTTTGGTCTACCTTTACTTCTGTTCCCCTGTGGTGTCAGTCTTAGTGCTATTTTCGGTAGTGAGTTGTCAGTTATTCGGAGCACATGTCCAAACAATTGCCAGTGTCTTTCCTCAGTAATTGCTGTCAGTGGCTTTATCTGCATTTCTGCCAACAAGATGTTATTTCTTATGAAATTTAGCTTAGGTGTGACATTTCTCATCAATGTTTTTATTTCTTTAAGCATTTCACTGTCTCTTCCACATTTCTGATGTCCTTCTATTCTTTCACAACAATCTTGTATGCATTATTTTTTTTATCTTTTCTTATGTTTCTTCGTACTTCTTTTGTTAAAGATTTATATTCCTCTTTGTTGTTGTTTGTCACTTTCCATTGTGTCTTCATTTCTCTGCGTTGTTTTATTAGTTCTAGTGTGCCTTCTGTAATCCATCCATTCTTTTGTGTTTTCTTTAACAGTCTTTAGCTGCTGTTATTAAGATATCTCTTCACTGCATAGCCAATTCATCTGGTGTCATCTCCTCTGTGTACAGCCATCAGAATCTCAAAACAGTTCTGCACTTCTATACCATATTGTTCTGGTATTTTTGTAAGATCAAAGTGGAGTGGTTTTGATCTCTTAACTGTCTTTTTTATCTTTATCTTCATGTCTGCTATTAATAATTCATGATCATGCCAGTAAAATTTTATTAAAAATCATAATGGGTAGACTTCGAAATAAAGTAGAAGGAGAAATCAATATGGTCCAAGCTGGTTTCAGACAAGGAAGAGGAACAAGAGATCATATTTTCAACATAAGATTAATAATAGAGAAATGCAGAGAATTTAATGTGAATCTATATTTATCTTTTATAGACTATTCAAAAGCATATGATTGTGTACAACATCAGAAACTTTGGGAAATAATGGAAAAATGGCTGATCACCTCCTCTAAATTTTAATGAGAGAGAATAAACTTAAAGCAGTCAATTATAACAGAAAAATCCACACAAAGCTCACAAAAAGAGAAGTCACAAGAGGTACCACTGAAAAGTTGTGTAATGTCAATAAAAAAGTTAAACATTTATCTTTCTTTTTCAACATAATCAAGAGTTAACTAAACAAAGAGGTTTACATTATCACTGGAAATCTCATCAGCAAAGGGAATGATTTTTTCGTTTTTTAATCTGATGATAGAGAAAGAAGAAAAAGGAAAATGAAATAGAGATTGTCCAAAATAGGAAAACTAATCATCATGTAAACTGTTTGGAATTCTGTTTTCCCACCCAAAAAAACAATACAAACAGATAACAACTGACTGATCATTTACAGCTTTAGCCACAAGACACTATTTACAGCTACTAATGCCACTAGTTTTCATGTGAATATTTAAATAAATAGCATTTATTTCTTCATTACCTTCAATTCTTCTATCTCCTTCTGTGCTTTCTCTACCTCCTTTTTCAATTCTTGCTCTGTAATAAAAAATTTTAAAAATCACACCCTTCTTAAGCATCCTGAATGCACAAGCAAATTAATTTCTTTAAACACTGAAATTAGACAGTTTTCAAACATAAACAGTAAACAATACACAACTTCCCAATCAAGAGAAGTAAGATATCCCTTTTTAACAAACAGCTATTTCAATTGCTGATCAAAGAATCATGACCTCCTCTCCTGACTTGCATGTTTTCTCAAACCATTTCTCCCCTAACCCTGAAGGAGCTGAACCAGTACCTGTACTCAGTTTTTTTCCACATTGTTTGGATATGATTGCAGGTCAAAGATAACTCTTAAGAAGATCTGAATGTGTGATGGTAAATTTCAATAGGTTTCACACCTGTCACAATTTTAAAAAAAAAAAGGTAAAATTCCTATTTCCATGCCACTAGGGCATATTGGGGATACGCTGTTAGGATTGTATTTTTAAAGATCTTCGAAACAGAAGTGTGACATGGTCAGTATCATGCCTGGGCACATTTACCTTTCCAGATTTCTCTGGTACCCATTTTTAGAGGCTGGGTCTTCTTCTTCTTATTCATTCGCTTCTACCACCAAGATCGCCCCGCGATCCTACTGAATTTACTCCCGTGGTCCTCAATGTGTCCCATGGTTCCCCCATGGTCCCCGAGAGGATCACAAGAGGTTCAGAGTATCGCGGGGCTTGGGCCTGAATTCTTGGTGGGTCACAGAAGTTATCTTCATGGTTTTCATTGTACCAGTTTAATCTAGAGTTGGACTTTCTCACCGGAAGACCTCATTTGGATATCAGAGTTTTAAACAGAATTTTATGTTAGTTTTTTGCTCCATACTGATTACATAACAGTGCACCTCTGACTAGGTCAACACAATGGCAGCTTGTTTGTCATCTGCTTTATCAAGCGGCGATGAAAAGCTGCCAGATCATAGATGAAGGTAGCCTCTTTGGATTCCATGCTTTGCTTCATAGATGGCATTTTTGTCTTGGCCATAATAAAATCAGTCTCATTACTTAATTGTTGAACCTTGTATTTATTTCATGATGTTCTGCAACTGTATATACATACATAAAATTTTACAGATTATGCACATCTTTTTTTTCCTCCCTCCAATCACTAAGTTGAAGTTGACTGTTCCATTTCATGTACATATAAAAGCCACAATACACTTTGGGAGCAGCACATTCTACAGCTGTGAGATTACAACTGGACTCAATCAAAGCTCGTGTAATGTCTTTATCTAGTTCAGAATCTATTTTAATGCTAATTTAAATTTAGTATTCAGTGCAAGAGCATATTCATTGGTTTAAGAATTCATGGTTTATTTGGTGCTTGTGTTTTTTTCCTTTTTACATTAGCAACAATTGTATTTTACAGTGTTCCCTGGAACTGCGAGATAAGCATGGACAGACATGTGTGTCAACAAGCAACCATTCAGGATTATGACTGAGGTCTCGCAGAGTGTTCATAAAATTGTTTGCAAAACTCAGATGACAGTTATAATCATTGAATACTTGTGTACATTCCATGCATTAAACCAAAAGAAACCAAATGTGCTGCCAGCCATTAAATGAAACAACACTTATATGCTATGGTAGTTATAATAAACACATATGTAAGTGACTTGTGTATATACTCTTCACTGTTATTTTTAAATTTTTTATTACAAGAAAAATTCACACACAATTACTATCCATCATGCATCTGCACTTGTCTCTTGTGCATTCATCTTGTATTTATCAAATTTAATTACGTGCATTTTTTGTAATAGACTGCATCATGATTAGTAAATAACCCAGGACAAGCTAACAGAAATACAAAAGAATAAAAGGTGACTAACTGATCTAAACACCAAGTTTAAAGTGCTGCCTCAATATGAAAGTGATAAAACTGCTAATACTATCACATGCATCTTAGGCACATCCCACTTATCAATTTCCACCATAATTAAAGACAAATTTAGAATTAGTAAAAAAAAAGGATCTATGCCTATGCAATCTAGCATAATAAACAGCGATGGATTATCCATTAGGCTGAACAGTCTGAAGCCCAGGTGCAAGAAAAAAGCCAGATTGTTGTTTGATGTGAAATTCACTAATACCTCTTACTGCTTCACTAGACTTATACTATCCTCAATCAACATACAAATAATTATACAATAACAAAATTTGTAATACATCAGCAATGGTTTTAAGTTTTTTTTCTCTGTTAACTTCTATATAGCTTGGTGATGGGTGATGGCTGTAGATAATGCACTAAGATCTGATGAACAGAAAGGGAGAGCTGTTTTCCAAAGATACGCCAAATGATTGGATCAGGATAATCAGGAAGAACTTATAATGACAAGAATAATATCAAGCTTTGTACAAACAGAAATCCTGGAAAGCCCAATAGAAGCGGAGGAGGTAAGACAGACAATTAAGTCTGCCAAAAATGGTGCACCCAGTCCTAATGGTATCTGGTATGAACATCTCAAAGAAGCTGATGAAAAGGTAGCAAAGCAGATGACAGAAGATTACAATCAGAGTTTGAAGACTGGCATAATACCCAAGGAATGGCTGCACAGTTACTTGATTCCCTTGCCAAAAATAGGTAAAAACAATACAAAACTGAATGGTAATCAAATTACAACATTACAAAATATATATCTGGCAAAGTGAATGAGAGGACAATAGCTGCAATAGCTGGGTGACTATAGTCTTTCTAGAGACCAGTGGGCTACTACCAAATACACTAGTAAGTTATCTTCAGGATGAAATACAACTAAAAACACAGCAATCATCTCTTCTTCCAGAGAAAAGGAAACCATAGTTGTGGCTTGTCTTCTTCTTCGTTCGCACTGTCTGTCTATATCTGCAGTCCTGTCTCTTGGATAAATTTCACTGTTTTTTTGTAATTCATGTATGGAACCGTAGAGCTTATCTTCTTTAGTGGTTTCACTGGGCCAGTAATTATTTCTCAGTGTCTCATAGTTGGTGCAGTTCTGGAGGATATGTTCCACAGTTTGGGGCACCTGGGCACATGTACAAAGATTAGTAGTACCAACCTTAAACTTTGTATACATATGACTTCGGAGTCGGCTGTGTCCTGTTCGGAGACGGAAGATGGTGACTTGTTCCTTTCTGTTAGCATGTGATAGTCATCATGTGGTGGTGTTTGTGGCTTCCTGTAGATTTTTATCATGTTTTTCTTCTGACTATAGGTAATTGGTATGTCTGGTTGCTCCATTTCAGTGCCCTCTTTGGCCAGATGGTCAGCTTTCTCATTACCTGGTATCCCACAGTGGGAGGGAATCCATTGCAAAGTGACTCCATGTTGTAAGCCAATTTTTGACAAGGCATCCTTAAGGTCTGGTAGTTTGTTGCACTGAAGAGCTTCCAGTACTGATCTTGCATCTGTGAGAATTACTATGGGACATGTATCAATTCTGGAGTCTAATAGTTTTTCAACTGCAGCAATAATTGCCCTAACTTCTGCATCATAGTTGTTGCAGTATTTTCCAGTGGGTATGGAAATCTTGTCAGTGGTGTTGTTTGGATATTCAATATATGCTCCTGCCCTCCATTCTTTATGGCATTATGTGCAGATCCATCTGTATACACACGTATCCAAGTGTCACATGGATATTTATCGTGGCTGTTGATCTTACAAGACTGCTCTGCATCTCACCATTCTGCACACCTTTCACTTCAGTCTGAATAGTTATTTGTGTATAATCTGCTTCTTTCCATGGTGTATGCTCTGGTACAGATGATAATGGAGCGACTACAGTTGGAAGGTCAGGTATCAGCTTACGCATACGCTTGGCCTGATGAATGAAGCTGCTTCTTTTAAGTCGTCTTAGCGCCAAGTTATTGAATCTCTCCTTCAGGGGATGGCTTACAGAGCTAAGGAATTTTCTCCCATGGTCATGACCTTTGTGTCTCTACGTTCCTTTAGCGCTTGAACACCAACTATTTTCTGCATTTCTACTATTGGTGTGGACCTCATGGCACCTGTGATAATCCGTAGTGACACCTTGTCTAGATTATGCAGCGTAGTGTTTGATGCTGTGCACCAAGATGTTGAGCCATATTCTAAAAGTGGTAGAATACTTTGGTGATATACATTCTTGAGGATTCCTTCACTAGCTCCCCATGTGGTTCCACTCAATTTTCTTAATAGTTGTGGCTTGTGAGATGTCACCTTGCCTGCCTGAGAGAGACATCACTTTGCCGAGAGACTCTGCCTCACTTGGAGACATTGCCTTGTCTTCCAGAACTCTTCATTGTGACCTGTGTGATACTCACCTTGCTTAGTCGACACTGATGCGTCTGCAAGACCTGCCAACACTGATGTGCTCTGTTGAACTTGTTAATAAACATGAAGCTTGGAGTGAACTTATATTTTTGTCTGACTGGTATACATGATATTGGACCTTTGGTACTACTTTAAATGTGTTAGTATAGTTTTGTTAGTCAGATTGTTTTCCATAGTGACAACCATTTTTTAGTGTGAACTCAGCTGTATTATTCTGAAAGCTATTATGTTTTCCTTATGAGGTAAGATTCAAGTTGTGTTTTCATTTTGCCTTGCATAATACTGTGAGTTGAGTACCATAGAGCATGTGGTCTTTATCGCATCATGGCTTCTGCTCCATCCATGTAACTGATACCCTTAAAGATACCCAGACTCAATTACTGAATATGTTAACATTATTACACATGGTGTCAGTGGTGGAAAAGTATGACAGCAAACCCACCTCACTGAAATCATGGCTTATTAACCTTCATAAGCAAACAGAGCAGCAGGCTAGGGATGTGAAAGCCAAGAAGATGATTGCTTAACAGCATATGTCTGGTCCTATGGTGGACTTTATTAAGGATAGACTCCCTTTACAGGAGTCATGAAAGGAGTTCTCCAATGTTCTGATATGAAGTGTTGCACATGCTCATGGATACCGTGACCAGCATCAGACTCTCAGCAAAACTCCACCTAGTCAGTAGCTGATTGGATCACTGTTGCAGCTTGGCTTGCATACTCTGGGGCAGAATTAACTTCCCCTTTGGCCCAGAGACAGCTGATTCAGACTTACAGATGCTCTCTTGGTTTGCTATATTAAGTTGAAGATTATCAGAGGCCTATATATTAGAAACACCAGCCTTGCTGGCTTAGAAGAGTTCATCATTGCACATATTAGATCTCAGCTATCACTCCAATGATTTGGATCACTCCTTGCTAAAGAAGTTGGTTTATCAGAACAGATGTCCTTCGGTTCACACTCGGCAACTGTGGCTTCCTCTAGTAGAAGACCACATGGTCATTTGGCAAATGGACTTAAGATTTTTTTTCATAGTCAGGACTATGCATTGAACTAAAGAAATAGACAAGAAATTAGACTCTTTTGAAAACATAAGGTTCAGGAAAATAATTGGTATAAAGTGGAACGAATTCAAGAACAATGCAGAGATAAGACAGATGAGCAAACAACAACCTGTCTCATGGGTGATCAGAAAAAGAAGATGGACATATATCAGTCATGTGCTGAGAAGAAACAATCAGAAAATCCCAAAACAAGCTATCAAATGAAACACAAAAGGCCGAAGAAAAAGAGGTCGACTACGTGAAACTCTAAAGAGGAGTTTCAAAAGGATAAGGGAGGCCAGTTTAGTGGGAGTAAAGTTCCTTGATGACATTGAAAAGCTCGCAGAAAACAAGAATTCTTGGCAAACTACCATGCGAGCCCTATGTGACATTTAACAGCACGGGAAGGATGTAGGATGTAAGAAGATAGTCCACGACCCAATGAAGCTGTAAAGACAGAGACTTCTGACACTAGGATTTGTTTTAGGCACACTAAACAGGGTCAAATAGCCTGGTTTTGTACACAGAAGTCTTGTACTGTTAGACAACGTTAAACTGTTGAGTCAGTGCACAGTGAGCTCTTGTGTGTCCGACAATGTATGCACACCAACTAGACTTGTCAGAAATTCTATGACTCATTTCTTTCATGCGTCACCTCTGTTTTCAGTTTTTGTTGATCCTTCAATATTTACCTCCACTCTTATTATGTATGCTTCTTTTACAGCCTTGATAGATTCAGGAACTAATGTCTGTCTCTTAAAGGATATTGTCTTTAGGTCTTTGTCTGGTTTATTCAAGTTGCAGTCCACCAGAATTTGTCTGCAGACCATGACTGCTTCTTTATGAAGGTTTCTGGTGAAGTTCACCTCTCTGTCAGTTTTGCTGGTGTTACTACTTCTCACTCTTTCTATGTGATTCATAATATGAACTAATCTGCCATTCTTGGGCACAATTTTCTTTCTCATACTGGTGCTATTTTAGATTACAAGTCTTAACACATTGCACATTCACAGCAAAAAGATTCCATTACAGCAAGATACACATATTCCTTCCAATCTCTGAATTCATCATTGGTCAGCTCTCTTGCCACGTTCAGTTATTGTAGATACTCTTGTTCCTCTTGAATTTAAATGAAGTCAGAAGGCATTCCAGACATTTTGCTGTTGGACCTTTGATGAATACACCATTGTTTGTTAAATATTTCCATCCCGGAAATTCTTATGTGGGTTCAGGCCATTGATACTGCTTTTCTGCAGTCACAACCTAAGATCAAGGTTGTAGATTCTGCTTCTGATCTTGATGTCACAGTGGATAACCACTCACATAAACAGGTCATGTTGAAACATGGATGTGTTTTTGTGAGACGGTCACTTTTGGCAGAATTTGCTGATTATGTTGAGGTGAAACCTTCTACTTCAGTGTCAACAACACTTGAAATTCAGATATTTTTGCTTTCACTCTGAGATCTCTCACACCTCTATAGTACAGGTGGAGATTGATACCAGTGATCCAGGAAACCTTATCACACGCCTTCAGTGAGCAGCGAGGTGACTGAAAAGGCTATTGAGAACATGTTGAGTAATAGACCACACAATTTCACAGTGGTCATCATCTGTAGTGCTGGTGATGAAAAACTCACTGTTTCTGTTGCAACTATCATGCACTCAATGCTGTAATACAATTGGTACTGTATCTTCCAGCATGCATTTAGGATATTTCGAGCACACTGAGAAAAGCCAAGTTTTTCAGCACTTTGGATATCCATTGTGGCTTTTGGTGTATCTCAGTGCCAAGAAGAAGTCAGCTTTCAGCTGTAATTTGGGCTCATTTTGCTTTTAATTTCCTGAGCTTTGGCCTCAAAGGTTCGCCATCTATATTTGTCACACTCGTGGATATAGTTTTGAAAGGCTTAGGGAAGTCTGAACAAGCCTATGTTGACAGAATACTCATGTTCACTGATGATACTATGGAGAACCATCTTTGTGATCTCCAACTGGTATTTGATTGACTGCATGAGCATAAGGTCAAGCTCAAACCATCCAAATGGCACTCTGCAGCCTCAGAGACAAAATATCTTGGATATATCATCAGTCAGAATGGTACTTCTCCTGATCTTATGAAAGTGGGAGCATTTCCAAAATGTCTTCTCCACTGAATGGAGGTGCAGTCCTTTCTGGTGATGTGTAGTTATTACCATTGTTTCATTCTCCATTTTACTGAGATTACAGCTCCTATTGAGATCTCACCAAGATGGGTTGTATAGTTTGCTGGTCAATGGATTGTCAGTTGGCATTTGAATTTTTCAAAGACTGTCATGTGAAGCTGCTGCTTCTCTCTCATCCTGACTTGCACAAACCACTTACATTGTATATAGATGCTTCCAATGTTGCAGTTGGAGCCTGTTTGGTACAGACAGGTTCTACGATAGTGGAAGAACCACTCTATTTTCTTTCGCAAAAACCATCTCGAGCACAGACTAAGTGGTTTCTTCTTCTTCTTCTTCTTCGTTCACTTCTACCACCAAAAACCGCACTGTGAACCTACTGAATTCACGCCTGTGGTCCTCGTTAGGTCCCGTGGTCCCCTGTGTGGTCCAAAATAGGCCGCACGAGATAGACGAAAGGACCACAAGGGGTTCAGAGTATCACAGTGCTTTAGCCTGTATTCTTGGTGGGTCTCGGAAGCGGGATTGCGTGACACCATGGTTTTCATTGCACCAGTTTAGTCTAGGGTTGGACTTTCTCACCGGAAGACCTCGACGTGTTTAGGATATCAGTGCATCCCCGCTGGGTGAGAGGCGGTAGCCCACCCAGGCCAGAGTTGGACTTTCTCACCGGAAAACCTCGACGTGTTTTGAGATACCCGTGTATCACCACCGGGTGAGAGGTGGTTGCCCATCCAGTCCAGGGTTGGACTTTCTCACCGGAATACCTCAGCGTGATTAGGATACGCAAACATCCCCGCCGGGTGAGAGGTGGTTCCCTATCTAGACTGCCCTGGTCCAGTGTCTCCGACTTCAGCATTTTGCGGTCGTGGCCGCTACCCTTCCTAGTTGTGACCAGGATGGAGCTTTTGTCCAGGAGGACGAATCCTCGCCACTAGTGACTTCTACCCCTGGGTTGAGCCGGTTTAGGCATTATCCCAGTATGGGCGTGTTTGGGACGTGACCGACCTCTAGGGCAGAGGTACTGTGACATGCATAGCCTTCAAGATTCACCCCTGGTATGAGCGGTTTAGGCAAAATTCACCAGTATGGGTGTTTATCAGGCGTTACCGACCTCTAGAGCGGAGGTGGCATGACATGTCTAGCCATCGAGTTCCACCCCTGGTGTGTGCCGGTTTAGGCATATTTCACCAGTGTAGGTGTATTTCGGACGTGGCCGGCCTCTAGAGCAGAGGTGCCGTGGTATAGCTCTCGTAGCGATACTACTGGACATACCGGTTAAACTTCACGTTCCACCACCTTTTCCCATCGGCGCCGCACAGCAACCTTTATTTCTTTTCCGCATTTACTTCCTTAACCGGGAGGAGCTTCACTCCATGCGTGGCATTTGAAGAGTCAAGCCAGCAGTGTCTTAACCTCTGGGACAAGCCGGTTCATGCATTTCACCCGATATGACTGCACTCAGGACGTGGCCGACCTCCAGACCAGAGGTGCCATGATTTGACTGTTTGCTTCGCTTTATCCTTTCTACCACCTTTTCCGCAGTGATGCTGCGCGGCAACCTCATTTGCAAATTTCTTCATTGGCCGGGAGGAGCACCGCTCCACGCACGGCAGCTGAAGATCTCGCCAACAGCGGACTAAGTGGTCTACTTTCAAGAAGTGTATGCTATCCAACACACCACACAGAAATTGAAGAATCTTCTGGCGAATAGACATTTTGTAGTCAATACGGACCACCGACCCTTGGTGGATGCTTTCCTCAGTAAACAGGGGAGTGCAAACACTAAACTGCAAAGCTGGTTTGCTACAACCTTTGCACCATGTTTCACTCTAGTGCTGGAGATGTTTCATTAGCACTTTTTGATGGCCTCTGTTCCTCTTCCTTCCCATCTTCTCAGCAAGGTTAATGCACAGTCCAAGATGCAGAGAGACAATTTGCTGAATTGTATCTGTTGAAATGTGTGGAAAATAATATCTAAGAAAATTCACATTGTGCCGGTCTTTATTTTCTCACTGACAGTTAACTTGAAATCTATGTAGTGATTTAGCAAATATTTTATGAAGATTTTCTTTATCTTATTAAGTGCTGAACTGTAATGTGTAGCCAATTGCTATCTACCAAAAGTGAACTCACTCTAAATTCTGAATGGATGAAAATGAATTTTTATCAAATATTACCACTCTTTAAGCTCACCCTCTGGAAAACAGCTGCCAAAATGGTCACATTACTCCTTCAATAAAGTGAACTACTGGAATTGTGTCAACAGGAAATTGGTACGATATTATGGGATCCTGAACTTCTGTTGAGAAATGACCAGATGAATCAAGATACTGCATTTGTAATTTTCTAATCTTGGCTTTTGTAAATGGTATGTCTCCACTGAAGTTTTACTGTACTGGCTTGGTCAATTTATCTGAAAAGTATTTATGAACTGGATCATTGACTTGCTCAACCTGATCTTTGCAGTACTGTATCATTGATGTATCATCATCAGTCCTCTGTACTTCCAATGGAACATAAGGCACCAACAAAGGTTCCCCAGCCAATCCTATCCTGAGCAAGTCAGGATACCTCAAACCATGTCTTCCCTGCTTTCTTTAGTTCTTCCTGTAATGTGCGTCTCCATGTTCCCAATGGTTTGCTCCTCTTTCTTTTCCCTTGAGGTGTCCAAGTCAAGGCAGTATCAATGGTGTATAGTTATTCATCAAAGATATAACAGCAAAATGTCTGGAATGCCATCCGACTTCATTTAAAGGAAAGAACAAAACAGATTCATAATTTACAGCCTCAAAAAACTCTTTGAATTTGTGTTTCCACACAAAATTGCATAAACTGTTCTGACACGTATTTCATTATCTTTCATTAATGCTAAGTTTTTTCCAAGCACCATAAAGACCTAAGTCTTCTCTATGTGCTCCACAGTGCTGTTCTAGTAATTGTGGTATACATCTGTGCAGAACTGCTGCCACACCATTCTGCTTTCCTAACATAACTGAAGCACCACCAGATGTAAACATAACCATTTCCTGCAAATCTATATTGTTTTCTATGTAAAAGTACTTAACAGATTCAACTATGCCTGAAAAGTCACATGATGTTAGTTCTATTTCTCAAAACATCTTATGGTATGACAATTCATGAAGTTTTCTATACTTCACATAAATAATTAACATTTTGCAAACAGAAATGTCAATAATGAGTGTGTGGAACACTGAATTTCTCCAGCCATTCAGCATGTCATATTTTACAACTGAATTTATGCATTTAACAAATTGAGTGCATAATTTTTACTTCTCCAATGATCCGGAATAGAAATATATTTGAAAACATGATCGTGAATCTCTTGCCCTCACATCACGGATGTATTTAACAGCCAACAGAACACCGTTGACTACAATTTTTATTTCATCTGAATTTGCTCTGTTTCTTTTGGATATTTCAAGTTTATTTTCTCTATCATCACGTGTTCCTGTCACCAAAGTTTTTAATGTACCCTGATGCTAGTTTTGAAATATGTTGACGACAGAAACATGAGACAGATGCCATTTCAAACAGTCTAATTTCCATTCATCCTAAATTTTTCCTGTAGCCTATCTGTTACCAGTTTCACTTGTTTGCAAACTATTCAAACCACTTCACCATTTTCATTGCTGTATATGTAAATGTCTCTTAAAACAGTATGCAGCTTACTTGGAATGGATGGCAAGTCAGTTTCTAAGCCATTCTTCCTTAAATCTGTTGCATAATTTCATTCTTGAATTATAACTGTTCCTGCTTTCTTTCAAACTGTATAATATTATACTATGGAACAGTCACCTCTAGAAGTTAGTGTGCAGTACAACGTGTACTTAGGCTAGATTCTTCTCCCACTCTTGTCTGTCAACATTTCTACTGTAAACTTACATTCCATCAGATCTCAGTTCATACTCTCATCCCTACTTGTTTTCTCATCCCCTGAAATATACTTCTAGAACAAAGAAGTTCTTGAACAAATAATTTCTGAATGTCCTGGTTGTCTGAAGTTTGGGTTATCCTAGCAAGAATGACTTTACAGAGACTATAAAAAAGACTTCAGTTTAACAAACAGCAAAAGGTTAAATTAGAGTGATAGCAGGGCAAACCTAATATCCCACTCAAACAAAACATAGTGAAAATTCATCTGCCTGTGTTTTTTTAATAAGCCTCTATTCTCTCTGTGCCCATTTGCCCCCTCACAATGCTGCTACAGCACAGATAAAAAAAATATGCAATAAAGAACCAACTGGAAAATCGGATCCAAAAGTAATTTCTCAACAAGAAAGAAACAGTAAAGAAACACAATAATAGCACAGAGTAACATCTGGAAACTGGAAAATAAAAGCAGTCTTCTGCTTGACCATCCAAGATTTGCCTCCTGTCCCCCTTTTTTTTTTTTGTCCATGAGCTCTCTATGTAATGGATGCTCCACATCTGCTGCACTTATCCTGAGGTACGTGTGTGTATGTCTTCCAAATCTTGACTGTGTGCTCCATGGTGGGAAAATCAAGTTCAACCAAGATAATGTGCATGGCTTCATTTTGTACCTTTTTGAGTCTTTCAATCTGTGTCGGGCTGACAGTGAGGATGACCAAGACATACATGATGGGTGGATAGATTAGACCCTGGTACAGAAGTATAAGTAATCGTTGCTCAATACTGGCAGCTGTCATGACTCTCATCGCTGAAAAACCTTTGGAAGCTTTTGTTATCATATGATCAAGTGCTTTAAAGCACATGCTATTATCAAATTTCACTTCAATGTCATCCAGCTAGTTCTGGTCACCTCAGTGCCACACAGTCTCACAACTAGCATCTCTTTTGACATTGATTGTTCATGGACAACTATGTAATTGTTGCTTTTGTTGGAGTCACTTACAAAAACGCAAGTGGTTTGCTCTGGGAACCATGGCAGTGACCACTATCCATGTGTCATATTAGCAGAGAAATGCAAAGTTAAAATGGAGATGGATAAAGAATACATCTTCCACTACATCAAAGTAGGTAATGACACATCAATAAAATCACATGCAGCAATTTGAAAAGCCCCAGGATAATATAGGAGATGGACACAACCCCCTTGGTGGAATGAGGAGGCTGAGAGTGCATAGCCAGACAAGAGACAGTCTGTCAAAATGTAGAAAGCCAAGAAGGCTGGCAGATCTCAGCCTGAGCTTTTCAAGGCCTAGAAAGCTGAGGTAGATGAGAGGGTGATGTACTTCTACTATTATTATTATTTTATTCGCTAATGGGTGAATTCCTAAAAAGAATGTGCTCTGAAAATTCACTTGCAATATTTTGGCATCTTCATCAGAACATGGTCAGCCACACAGAGCCGCACTGAACTGCACAGCGTGGGCTGCTGCTGTTGCACAGGCAGACTGTTCTTTTGGTGAAAAAGCGCTCTCGAGTTCCGTGCGTGGGGAGACAGGCTTTCATTCCCTTCCCGGACGGCGAGAGTTAAGGTGTTTCGATCTGCTGCTGGCGAAATTCTTCAGATGCCGTGCATGGAGCGGTGCTCCTCCCGGCCAATGAAGAAAGGTGCAGATGGGGTTGCTGCGCGGCACCACTGTTGAAAAGGTGGTAGAAAGGATAAAGTGAAGCATACAGTCAAATCACGGCACCTCTGGTCTTGAGGTTGGCCACGTCCTAAGTGCACTCATATCAGATGAAATACCTGAACCGGCTTAACCCAGAGGTTAAAACACTACTGGCGAGACTCTTCAGATGCCGCGGGTGGAGTGAAGCTCCTCCTGGTCAAGGAAGAAACTGCGGAAAAGAAGTAAGGGTTGCTGTGCAGTGCCAATGTGAAAAGGTGAAGGAAAGGATAAAGTGAAGTTTAATCGATATGTCCAGTAGTATTGCTGTGAGAGCTACACATAACACAGCGCCTCTGCTCTAGAGGCCGGCCACGTCTGAAATACACCTACACTGGTGAAATATGCCTAAACCGGCATACACCTGAGGTGAAACTTGATGGCTAGGCATGTCATGCCACCTCCGCTCTAGAGTTCGGTCACGCCCGATATACACCCACACTGGTGAAATATGCCTAAACTGGCTCACACCAGGGGTAAAACTTGAAGGCTACGTATGTCAAGGTACCTCTGCTCTAGAGGTCAGTCCTGTCCCAAACACGCCCAAACTAGGATAATATGCCTAAACCGGCTCAACCCGGGGGGAAGTCACTAGTGGTGAGGATTCGTCCTCCTGGGCAAAAGCTCCATCCAGGTCACAACTAGGAAGGGTAGTGGCCATGACCATAAAATGCTGAAGCTGGAGACACTGGACCAGGCAGTCTAGATAGGCAACCACCTCTCACCCAGCGGGATGTATGCGTATCCTAATCATGCTGACGTTTTCCGGTGAGAAAGTCCAACACTGGACTGGATGGGAACCACCTCTCACCTGGCAGTGATACACGGGTATCTCAAAACACATCGAGGTTTTCCGGTGAGAAAGTCCAACTCTGGCCTTGGTGGGCTACCACCTCTCACCTAGTGGGGATATACTGATATCCAAAACATGTCGAAGTCTTCCGGTGAGAAAGTCAAACTCTAGACTAAACTGGTGCAATGCAAACCACAGTGTCACACAATCCCGCTTCTGAGACCCACAAAGAATACAGGCTCAAGCCCTGTGATACTCTGAATCTCTTGTGGTCCTCTCGGGGATCTCGTGTGGTTCTTTGGGGACCGCACGGGGGACCACGGGACTTAATGAGGACCACAGTCGTAAATTCAGTAGGATCACAGGGTGGTCTTGGTGGTAGAAGCGAATGAAGAAGAAGAAGATCAGAACATGAACTGCACAATGCAGAATGAATCCTGATTTTCAGAATACAGACCAGACATGGCAGAAATCTGATGAGAGCAAAGGAAAGGTCATCCCTTGCACAATACATAGAGCAATCATTCATTCATTCATTTGCATGTCCCTTGCGGAACTTTGTGTCCCAAACAGCACTCATGTTGGCCTCTTGGTTGTGAGCAAGATACATAGAGCAAATTGATCAGAAAGTAAAGGCTGCAAAGACTCAAAACTCTTCAAGTTGTGTGAGGATATTATGCTGGATGATGAACACTGCATTATGACAGAGGCCATTTGTGCTATGCTAAAGAGATCCTGCAACACTACTTCAGGTCCAGATGAAATACACCATAGGCCTATCGGATGGCAACATGAACAACCTAGAAAATGAGTTCAACACAAGCATTCAGAGTGGCCAGATCAGAAAAGAATGGCTACTGAGCTACTTTCTGCTGCTGCCAAAATCAGGCAATGACAATTCCAAGATCAATGCCTACAGGAACATCATGATGCATAACACTACTGGCCAGCTTCTTGAGATCATTGCTCATAAACTTGCTTATGACCTCGAATCGTGTTGCATATTCCCATCCACACTCAGAGGGTATAGATGTAACAAAGAGAATGGTTCAAAGCAGCAGCCTTCGCCTATGTTTCTGAAGGATTCAATGCTCATGATGAGACATGTACAGCTGCAACAGACGTAGGGGATGTATACAACAGGGTCCTGCTTGATTATCTCATGCACACACTGCTGAGACTTCAAGTACACCTTCTATTCTTAGATGGCTGGCTGCAACCTTGTTGCAGAAGAAAGTGGTACTCAGATGTGACAGCTGGTCTTCAGAAATAATAACAATTTGTCCTGGCCTGCAAAAAAGGTTCTTCATTGTCACCAGTCTTATTCAATGTGTGCACTGTGGCAATTACTACTCAACAACTTGATGTAAAGAGATGGACACTATCATCTGCAGATGACATTCTTGTGTATCAAGGGAAAAAACAGACATGAAATCATCTCTTCCATGCAAAGTGAACTTGATTGCATCACTTCCTGGATCAATGTCTCAAAAGCCTTAGTCAACCCTGACAATATACTGAAGATTAATACTGTGTTTTCTTACATCTTACATCCTTCCTGTGCCATTAAATGTCACAAAGGGTTCGCACAGTTGTTTGCCAAGTTTTCCTGTTTTTGGCAAGTTTTTCAACTTCATCATTATGCCCACTAAACTGGCTTCTCTTAACAACGTCCTCTTTAGAGTTTGCATGGTCGACCTCTTTTTCTTCGCCTGTTATGCTTCACTTGATAGCTTGTTTTGGTATTCTCTGATTGTTTTTTCTTCTTATCACATGGCCTATATATGTCCATCTTCTTTTTATGATCACCCATGAGACAAGTTGTTGTTTGCTCATCTGTCTTATCTCTGTGTTGTTCTTAAATTCATTCCACTTTATACCAAGTATTTTCCTGAGGCATTTGTTTTCAAAAGAGTCTAATTCCTTGTCTATTTCTTTAGTTGATTTCCAGCTTTGGCATGCATAAATGAGGGTGGATATCACATTTGAAGTGAATAATCTTAACTTGGTTTTTGTGCTTATAACTTTTTAATTCCATATGTTCTCAAGATTTTTACTGTTTTAGTACTGTATAAAATAATAATAGTAAATGACGATTAGATACTTGATGAAGTGTTCAGTAAAGTACACACAATGTATTACTTTTATTTCATTTACTTTTTTTTTTCTTTTCACAACTCTGAACCCCTTGTGTATGCTAAAATAATCACTTTTCATACTATTGATCTGGTAACCCAAATCAATAGGTATTATTTTACCATAATGGTCCACAGATTTCAGACTGAACTCAAAGTTCTATATGAAGCTGCTTGAAAGAACTCAAGACTTGCCATGATGGACCTAAATACAGCATTGGTTGTTTCAGAGAAAGATACACTGGTAAAACATGGATGGCTAGAAAAATAAATGAAGTCTGAGGCTTTGGGGAATATTGCTAATTAAAATTCCCATTTCCATGCCAATAAGGCATATTTTCCATTAACATTTGGCACATGAAAATGTGATGTGGTCAGTATCACGCTGGCTGCTTTACCTTCCAAGATTTCTCTGGTACCCATTTTTAGAGGCTGGGTGAATCCCGGGGCCTTTTTAGTGTGTAACAGAAAATATCACACTGCTGGGACTGAATCCAATACCACCAGGTTAGTAAACCAAGCCCCTAAGCACTCAACTAACCAAGCTGCTAATAGTTAATTAATAATACCATTAAAATAAGACAAGCTTTTTCAGATATATAATAAAATCAACAGTTAGAGAATCTGACACTCACTGTAGAACTTACATAAGCAAAGGCATGCCAAGAGAAAAATATCTCGACAGAATGACTTACTGGCAAAAAAAA